>PVJI01000282.1:259576-300921 GCA_004026765.1 Micronycteris hirsuta | reverse complement strand
GTTAGCTATTGTGAATGGGATTGTGTTTGTGAAGACACTTTTATCAAGTGTGACTCATAAAGTGTGACGCCGATTTCAGCTGGTGCTGATATCATTGGCGTCAGATGAAGATTTAAGAGTTGCTCTGAAAGCTTGTGATTTGAATGGGAGAAGAAATTTTCTCTGTTGGTTCCAGAAGGTGAACTGGGACCTATGGATAGACACTGTCGGATAAGGTTTCGGCTGATGATAAGGTGGGGGGCGGGGGGACTTTTTTTTTAACAGCTTGCTGTGATGATGGCTTGGGCTGCCCCGTGGGGCAGCGCGGCTTCCGACGCAGAAAGCACACAGGCAGAGACTGGTTTGCTCACGGTGACTTCAGTGCTAAAGAGAGTCCCAGCCTTGTCCCCCATTTCTGAGATGCTTAATGTAGAAACACAGGCATAGGTAGGAAAAAATGACCATAGCTCACTTGCAGGGAACCCCAGAGCACACCTCACAATCCTTAGACACCCCGTGAGCCCCGTGCCTGTGCATCTGTGTGGATATCACGAAGACAGTGCCTGGGATACTGCCTGGCATGCAGTAGATGCACCTTGAATGATGTCTTAAAGTCATCTGCCCTTTTGGGAGCATTTTATCATTTACCCTCACGGTACGTTTTACCCAGACCTTAAGTTTTTATACACAACACGATCGGTGAACATGGTAGGGAAAGCTGGCTGTCCCACTGCGCAGGTATGGGTTGCTGGCTAAGTGTGTGACTTCTGAGGGGTTGGCCGTTTGCAGGTTAAGCCAGGAAGCCGAGGCTAGGTGTGCTCTATGGCCATGCTGGATCACCCTGGTTGAGCTTTTCACTCTTGGGGGCTTGGCCCCCACGTCCAGTGCTCTTCTCTGTTTTCTGGCCCACCCAACACTGAGCTCTGCACTTCACTTCTAGACTGGCATTTTCCTCAGTCTTCGACTCTGTTCTTCAAACTGCTGGGCTTAAAACCTCGTAGCTCTCGCTGATTTCTTTTATATCATACTCTATAGTTAGCACATCAGCAAATCCTTGACTGTACCTTCAGATGTATCCAGAAGCCAGCCTACTCATCTCTGCTGCTTCCCCGCTGGGGTTAGTCGTCATTCGCTCTGGATGGAGCGGCAGCCCCCTCATGGAGCCTCCGCTTTCTGTCCTTGACACCCTCCTAAAATTTGTTCGTCCGCTATCAGAGGAGGCCTGTGAAGCTGTGACGCCTTTTATGTCATCCCACTGTCTCAAGCCTTCCCCCTCTCACTCAGCGTAAAAGCCACAATTCTTACACACGCCTAACAAGGCTTTCTGTGATCACACCTGCTCACCTTGTTCCCAACGCTCTGTCTTGGTCTCTTAGACTTCTGGCCTCGCAGCCCCACTGACTTACCCTCCTGCCTCAGGACCCTTGTGCCTGCTGCTTCTGTCTGGAATGCTCTTTTCCCAGGTGGCCATATGCTGTGACCTTCCTTTATGCTACTTATTTCAACCTGTGCCCCTCACTGCTTCCCCGGCATTCCCTTCCTGCTTTGTTTTCTCCGTGGCAGTGAGCACCACCCATCATACATTACCTTGTTTTTTACTGTCTTTCTCTTTTCATTACAACATTAGCTCTGTGAGGGCAGGGATTTTCATGTGTTTTGTTCACCTCCCTTTGAGAGCAACGCTGGGTCCCCAGCTGGCACTCACTGACTATTTTCTGAAAAACAAATGAATGAGTTTCCCAAAGACTTGTGTGTGCCAGACCTCAGACAAGAGGCTCTGGTGACACTTCCCTGGGGTCTTACTGAACATTTCTCTGGCTGGCAGTTTTTGACGTGGTTCCCAATAATTCCCGTCGGCTAGTATTGGTGCCCTGGTGTAATGAATTCCTTCCGGTATGGGCTGGACCTGGAAACCTGCTTCTAACAACTAAAATATGGCAAAAGCTGCGGGATGTCACTTCTTAGATTAGCTGACAAAAGACTGTAGAGCTTCCACCTTGCTAGCAATGCCTATTTGCTTGTGCTTCCTCTCATTGTTTGCTCTCATGAAGCCAGTTGACACGGTGAGAGATACCTTACAGGGAGGCCCATGAGTCAAGGAACCAAGGGAGGCCTCTAGCCAATGCCTTGGGAAGAGCTAAGACCTCAGCTGAACTGTCCATGAGAGACTGAATCCTGCTAACAACCACATGAGTGAGCTTAGAAGCTGATCCTTCCCAGGTCAGCCTTCAGATGAGACCACAGCCCGAGCCAACATCTTGATTGTAGCTGGTGACATGCTAAAACAGAGGACCCAGCTACGCTGCGCCTGGATTCCTGATCACCAGACTGTGAGAGAAGAAATGTGTATTATTTTGAACTGCTAAGTTTTGGGGTAATTTGTTACACGGCGTTAGGTAACTGATACACTTCTACTGTGTTTTTCTTTCTTTGCTCATTGGGAGCTATATTCCTTTATGAGAGGACTTGAATTCTCCACGTTTTCCCCTCCCTCAGCTCCACATACATGCACACACACGCTTTAATTTGAGGCATTCCTGACACTGGTCTTTGACACACCTCTAGGCCCAGGACCCTGCCTGAGACCCTGTTGGCAATGCCATAATAAGGTGGGTAAATTCTCAGCACCTTCTGGCACCGCTCAAGGCAGAGTCACAAGCGAAGCTTGTTGGATAATGCCGAGGTGTGTCACTGCCTGGAAGGCTGTTTGGTATTTATAGGAAACTGAGAGTTAGGCACTGGGGAAAAATGAGTTCCAGACTGTTGCACTTATTTTCAGATAGAATCATAGTCTCTGAAAAATTGTGTAGGATGTTGAGCTGATTGGGAATTCACCATGCTTGCACGGCTCACTGGGCTTGTATAGTGGAGGAGCAAAACCATCGTGATGGTTGAGAGGACGACAGTGACGTCTCCTCAGCTGGCTGGTGATAGATGTTCGAGGACAGGCTGAGGACACGGCGGCATTCTTTTTCTAACTTGGAGCCACCGAGTTGCATTTTAAAGTAGGTCGACGAAAAAGAAGGCGCCGTGACAGAAACATCGGGAGGCTCATCTCATTGGCGGGCCGGGCTGGTTGACAACACTGAGTGCTTTGAGATAAGCGTTTAGAAATTCAAAGAGGCTTCTTGTCTGTCATTTGTCATGGCTGAGAACTTGGAGGAAAATACAGTCTCACAGGGAAGGATTTGGGGGAGCTAAGTTTAGTCAATCAATCAATCAGTCAATCCGTCGATCAGCAAACAACTCCTGTATGCCTGTTTGGTGGCCAGAACCATGCTCAGCGATGGAAAAATATAGCTAAATACCATTCCATTCCTGTTATCAGGAGTGCATGGAATAGTGGTGGGCAACACATGTAAGCCTAAAAAAAAGTCACAGTTTGGTGCAATGAGAGTTTGGGCTCTGTGAGAGGCCAAAGAGATCAAATGGGTCTGACCCATAGGGAACAGGGAAGGAAAAATAAGAATTTACTGAGCAGACAAATAAAATGCATTGGTAAATAGCAGGATAATAAGGGCATAGGGTAACAGAGGACATTCTAGGTTGAAGGACCAGTCTGTGCAAAGGCTTCATACATGAGTCAGCTCGGCTGGGTTGGGAGGTAGAAAAGCTCATCAAGGCGCATATGTGGGAGGCAGGAAAGAGGTGGGAGGGACGGAGGAGGCTGGTCTGGAAAGGCCTCATGGGCCAGGCCAGAACTTCAATTCTGTTGGAAGGGCATTGGAGCTCACGAAGGGTCCCCAGAGGGACAGGCCTTCTCAGCTTTGGGGTTCAAAAGGGTCACTCTTACGTCCCAGTGGGAGGGTAGGTTGGAAGAGGTGCGAGTGGGAGCAGATGGGTCACCAAGATCAGAGATGGGGACACTTGTTAATATGCTGCCCTGAAGCACGCTTGCTGTGCCCCGCTCTGTTTTTTCCCCTTTGGGGCAAGCTGCAGCCATCTCCGCGTGCCTGTAGGCCCCTGGTGGGGAGATAAAGCAGATAGTCATTTCAGAGATAACCTAGGTGTTGGGGGCAGGCACAGGACTTTCACAGTCCTTCTCAAAGAGCACAGTGAGGGCCCAGCTGGAGAGTGGGTTGGTGGTGGGGTGACCAGCTGTCCCGGTTTGCCAAGTTGCAGGACTTTCATTGCTAAAACGAGGAATTCCTGGCAAACTGGGACAAGTTGGTCACCCACGTCAGCATTTCAGTCCCCTGCTCTCTTGGTCACAGATGTTACTGGCCACTTTCTGAAGGCCCGTGGTCTTCACTTGCTCCCTCAGCTGCAGCCAGACCCTGAGCTCTTCATTCAGACCAGGGATGTGCGCCACTAGGAGGTGCTTGTTGCTTTACTGGAGCTGCCCCTTGCCCAGGACTCTTGGGTGGGGAGCCCAGATCCCCCCAAGGCTCAGTTCTAGTCCTGGGCCTGGGTTCCAGCCTTCCCTCGGCCCCTGGTACCTTCACAGTCTGCGTGTTCTTGGAGCCATGCATCAGTGTTTGCCTCTCTGTCCCAGGCCCCGCATTCTCTGAGAGGATGGACTCAGTAGGACTCGCGCCCAAACCAGGCCTGTGTGCACCAGCCCCGGGACCAGGCGGCCGCTGTGGCCTCAGGCAGCGATTCCCAGGCTGCGTGTGAGGACTGGGATGAATGCAGTCAGCAGAGATGTGCACAGGATGAACATTTCGGGCTGTGGCTGAAATGGAAACCAGGGACGAGACCTTTGCTCCACGTTGCCCAAGGCCATGGCTCACCCGTACCAGCATTTCGTCTGTCCCTGCTATGTAGCGTGATCTTCCGTGTGCACGCCTGGTTTCCAGGAGAGGTTGCACTTGTCGGTCTTTCCGTGAAGTTTATTGAGCTGTGTCCTCCCAGCTGATTCCGGCCCGGTATGGAAGGCTTCCTCACACCAGCAGGAATCAGTGACAGCCTGGCCTTCCCCCCACCCCCTCCAGGAGCCTGTGCGATGCTTGCTCCCCCTGCCATGAGAAGGTTCTCCATCTGAGCAGAGTGGTCTCCTTACACCCTCCTTGTACAGGTTCCACCACTCTCCTGAGGCACCTTCATCGTCCCTCAGCGTTTAGGAGGCAGTGACTCTCACCTCCTAGAATCTGCATGTCTTTGTTCGCCCAGGCACTATAACAGAATACCAGACTGCGAGGGCTGGGGGCTAAAGCGATAGACTTTTTTCGCGTCTCATAACTCTGGAGGCTAGAAATCCCAGATCAAGGCCGGGCAGGGTCAGCGTCTGGTGAGGGCTCTCTTCCCGATTTGCAGGTGGCCACTTACTCATTGTGTCCTCACATGGCTTGGGGGGGGGGGTGGCAACTGAGTGCTCCTTTCTGTCTATTCTTACAAGGTCACTAATCCTGTGGGGTCAAGGCCCCACCCTTATGACCTCATTTAACCTTAATTTCTTTCTGAAAGCCCTTTCTCCAAATGTGGTCACATTGAGGGTTTGCGCTTCAACATTTCAAATTCGGGGGAGACGCAACTCAGTCCGCAGCAGCGCCCCTTTCCGTGTCTGACTCTTACCCGACTCCCGGTTGGAAGGCTTGGCGCCCTGAGTGAGTGAGTGCACTACCAGGGTTGTCGGTGGCATTGGGGGCTGAGGTGGGGGGTGGGGGAGAGCAGACTGGTCTCAACAGTATAAAAGATGGGAGGACGTTTAAAAAGAGCTTCTGAATTCTAGATACCGGGCACAAACCTCATCATGAGCTTAGCTCATCACGCTACTTACCAGAAGGTAAATTGTGTGGCTACGGCGCAAGCTTCTTTTCCTCCTGGAGAAGGCAGGTGGAGGAATTGTCTGTGAGGGCAGAGGGGTTGGGGCAGCCAGACAAGGGCTTTACTGGGGCCCACCGCATTGCTGGTGCTCTCAGGGGAGTTTCGTCGAGTGAATGACTTGGGGCCAAAGGCCCAGGGACACGTGGCTGGGGTAAGCTGATACTTTTGGTAGATGGGCAGACTCTGGCTCCTTAGGGAAGACTTCGTAAAAAGGACAGAAGGTCTGCATCCTCCGGAATGTGGAGCCGCAGTGGCGGTGAGCGGGCCCCCAGCTGAGGTTGAGGGCGGCGCCAGGAGGGTCTGGGGGAGGCAGGTGGGTGGCAGTGATGCTGAAGGCCGGTGTCCGTGGTGGAGGGGACCCCAAAGGTAGAGCTCATCCTCCTCGCGTCAACGAGCACCCTGCAAGCTGTTTTTCTGGTGTATCAGAAACAAGGTGAGCGTGGTTATGCTTAAACTTTTCCCAAGCGACCGTGTTCTGGAACGGGTACCAAGCATGCTGACAGCGGCAGTGCACAGCCCGGCTCCCTAACTTGCGGACCCTCTGCAGTCGGATCAGGCTAATGGGGGACCCAGAACTGGCAGCCATGAGTTACGTGACCATTCCAATGCCCATTTACTAATCAACAGTGGGGGAGAAATTCCAAGCACTTAACATATTGTTTGCTAACATGTTGCTGTGGCAATGGCTAATCCATGGGGGTCCATTCAGGGAGGGGTTCTGGAGGCACTTTCTCCAACATATGCTTGCTAGGGCTGAGAACACCTGTATTCCTGCAAACATCAGCCCAGACGTCATCTTGTGGAGTCGAAGGTCAGGGGAGAAGCACCCCCGTCCCTCTGGCCCCGTGAAAGTGCTTTAGGAAACGCGTGCCAGACACAGGCCCTGGGCCCCATCAAGTCTAATCACTGTTTATCCCACCCCGACCCCTCTCTCCTCCTTTATTAGTTTTTAATTTTTTATTGGAAAGAAATTAAATTTATAGCTAGTGAGTATTTTCTGTAGAAAATGTAGGGAAAAATGAAAGAGCACATAGAAGACATAAAATTCATTCTAAGAACAGAGGCAGTTCACGTTGTACTTGGAGCACTTCCTGCCGGGTGTTTTAATATTCATATTTGTACATTTGCATATTGATAACACAATCGGAATGGTTATGTATGTGACAGTTTATTTCATGTCCTGCTTTATTACCTAACGTTTTACCGTAGAAGTGTCCCGCACTCGGGGCTGTTTGGAACTCCTAAGTTATGGATAACGGCATGTCCTTCAACTGCATGAGTCTATGGCAAGTTTTTTTAACCAGTCTCTTATTTTGAACATTTCTAAATTCCCTTGCATTCATATAAATAACACTTTATTGCATCTCCTTGCCTGTAAGTCATAAAATACCTTCCTCGGGGAGAAGGACTGTATCCACCTCTGAGGATGTTAAAAATGACACGTGTGTCTAAACTTCCTTCTAGATATGGAGCAACTTGGATGCGATGCCCACCGGCGGTAACTCTTTCACTGCCATCCTGCCAAATTGATGGGCTGTTTTGTTATTCTAGGATTTCCAGCTTGGAATTATCCAGCGTCACTGGTAGGGAAGATGTTCGGTATGAGAAGATTTAAACATGAGTGATAAGGTCAGCCCTTGGGTGGGGGGAATGTCTGCTCCTTCTGTGCTGAAGCAAACAGGGTTGGGTTTTGTGTTGAGTGGCAGGATCCGCCCTGGGTAGTTGCGGAAGGGGGGCTGTTTCTCACCTGGAGAAGAGAAGGTGGGGGTGATGGGCAGAGGCCCCAGTACCTGAGACGTAGGAGTTACTGCTGTCGTTGGCCGAAGGCCATCTGACACCTGCTGCCTGTCCTAGTGACCATTTCTGGGCTCTCTGGGCAGCTGTACTCACATCCCTCCCCTGCCCCTCGAAACGCCATGGCAGGACATCCCCACAGCCCATCCCTCCACGTTGTCACAGTCACAGGACATATGCCAGACTCACAGATTCCATGGTACAGGGACACTTGCCCCCCAGAGGTTCCCCCTTCCTCTTGCCCGATCCCGGCCCGTCTTGCCCACCCCGCAGCCCACGGCTCACGACCACAGGTGCCGGGGCTGCCTCCAGACAGCTGCAGTCATCTGCGTCCTGTCTGGGCTGCGTCTGCCCTGCCCCTCCCTCTGCCCCTCTCTGGGTATCTCCCAGGGCCGCCTTGCTGGGAGCAGCTGTTGATTCAGATTTTCATCAGGACTGTGGTAATTAAACCTCGAAGCTCTTCAGACATTTGCGTTCCGTTACACTGGAAGGGCAGCTGTTTAAATTCAGGGCAGGGAACGGGAGCCTTGCGCAGTGAGCTTGGGCTGAGAGTAATCAAGTCTGTAGAGTCACTCCCCTTCTCGTCATCCAGAGAGAGGCTTTGGGGAGCATCCCCGCCCCCGCCTCTCTGCCCCATTTCTGTGAACAACTTCTGTGTTCCGGGCCCTGTGCTGTGCTGTCTATGGCTAATAACGTGTGACTTGGCGCCAGACTGCATGGGTTCAGATCCCAGCTCCGTCCTTTATTAGCTGTATGACCTTGAGCAGGTTACTTAACTTCTCTGTAGAATGTGAGAATTGCTAGTTTTCGTCCTAGATGATTGGAGGGTCAAGTGAAATAATGCATGGAGGCCGGGGCACAGAGTACGTGCCTAATTGGTGTTTGTTTGTCTTATTAGAATTTTATTTAAAGCCCCTGATACCTCCATTCCCCATATCTTTCCCCATGTACGGAAGAGGACATGGAGCCCTGTGACAGTGAAGTTGTGCATGTTGCAGTGAAGTCATGCGTGTGAGCACGTGGCGAGGGGGTTGCTGCTGGGCCCTGAGCGCTGGGATGCCTGAGTGTGGGCATGCGTCCATCACTCCTCATGCCTGTCCCCACCCCCTGCTTCTTCCTGTGCCATCTTTGTGCCTTTTGCTCCTTTTCTCAACTCAGGAGCATTGGCCTCAGCTCTGGGAATTGCCATACCCTATCCGCTCCCTGGGGGCCAGGAAGAAGTCCTGGGTGAACGGGGTTTCTGCATGCTTTGTTGGACCTCAGGTGGTCCAACCCTCTCTCATTGCAGACATTCAGACATTTCAACTGCTACCTTAGAAACATCATCATAACCTTCCAGGGCCTGGGGGACCTTGAATGAGTTGGTGTGTGCATGCATGCAGACAGACAGACAGATGTACACATGCGTGCATGCACCAGCTGGGAAACCTCCTTTCCCCAGCATTAACAGTCTCTGGCCTGGGATGGGAGTTGAAATCACTGCCATCTAGAGTGGTTGTCCCAAAGTAATAATAGCGGTGGTGTTGTCAGCCACTGCGTCCTTTCCTGGGAAGCACTGTAAGCCTGGCCGCCGCCCTGCGGGGGCTTCCCATGTTATTTAATTCCATCCCCACAGCAATCCTGCAGGTAAGCATGCTCTTCTCTGTATTGCGTGTGAAGAGATGAGACACGAGGGGGCTTGGAAATGGACCCCGGGACACACAGGACAGAAGTGTGAGGCTGGAGTTGGAGCCTGGCTGTGCAGAGCCTGCAGCCCATGCTCCTTGCTTGGGCTCTGACGCACCCCGTGAATTCTCAGCTCAAGGATGTCATCCATTGGGTGCGCAGCCCGAGTCTGGGCCCCGGGTTCTCTGGGAAGTGCTTCCAGTGGGACATCTCTCTCCCCCATGAAACGTGTGTTCTTTGATCCCTCCTTTGATGCTGTACACTCTTACAGAATGTCTGGAATGTGGCCCATGGGCCGCACGTGGCCCAGGATGGCTATAAATGCAGCCTAACACAAAATCGTAAATTTACTTAAAACCTTGTATTTGCTCATCAGTTTTCATTTGTGTCTGTGTATTTAACATGTGGCCCGAGACAACTCTCCTTCCAGTGTGGCCCAGAGATGCCAGAAGGTTGGACACCCCTGTAAACACCAGGTGCTGTGAAATTAATTGCAGTAAGAGATGCTTTAAAAAATATTGGTTCTTTGCTACCTGAACCTGGTCATTGCTGGAAAGGAGCCAGGGCTGGGGACCAGGCTAAGACAGTCCATTGCTGGGCTCTGTGACCTGGGAAAAGCAAGGCAAGGGTTCCAGCCGGTCAGAAGTGAGGAGGCTCCCACGTGGGATCCAGGGAGCTTTTCCATGTCTGAGCACAGCTCCGGCTGGGTGAGGGAGGGCGGGCCGGCCAGACATGGTCTGCCAGGCAGGTGCAGAGTCCATGTCACAGAGACAGCAGGGTCGGAAGCAGACGTGTGGCCCTCTGATGTTAGGCTCACCAGCCAGCCCAATCTGCGGTGCAGCCCCTGGGGTCACTGGGCCACGTGGTGAGCCAGACTTCCTGCCCCCGAATCCTCAACCCCTAGGAGTTACCAAGAGAGCAGATAGCCCATTGAAAAGACCCAGCTGGTGGGGGCTCACCCCTCTTCGAGGAGGCTTCTGGAAGAATACTGGAGTTAAGTGATTGGCGGCCTTGCATGGAGCTGGGTGGGGCTGTGGGATAACAGGCTGTCTGATGTTGGGAATTTACCCTAGAAATTATGAGCATCTGGTCTTCACATGAAGGCGACAACCCATCAGGGATCTTCGAGAACATCAGCAATTAGCCTGCCTTCCCTCAACTGCTCTGCATTCCATGGCCCTCCAAGGGTGGTCCCTGAGCAGCAGCCGCCGCAGCCACAGCAGCAGCTGCTGCCCTTGGGAACTTGCTGGAAATTCAGATTCTCAAGCCCCACCCCAGACCTGCCGAATCAGAAACCAAAGCATCTGCGTGATTCTCCAGTGATTCTGATACCATCGGTGGTTCACAGCATTTTAGGTGGTGTGTGGGCAGGGCATTGAAGAGCGTTGAGTTACATCGATAAAACTCTGCTCTTTTTGTTTCTTTTACTGTCCCTCCTCTGCGAGGAGAACCTCTCAGTTTCGGGGTGTCTCTAACACCCTGCCCTGCTACACGTACTCGTGCCCAGTTTTATCTGGGAGAAGGCGGGGCTCAGGGTCAGAACCCGAGGTGAGCGAGAGAGAGCATCCAGCCAACATGTACTTACTTTTTGTTGTAATTTTGCTTTTAGCCTCGTGGTGTGTTTAGGGCAGATGAGAATGTGTTTCCTTTTTTGGTAGCGATACGGAGTTTCCTTTTAAAGTGAATTAAGAAAAAGCGAATCATTTAACAGCACAGGAACTCAATATTAGTGCAGGGGGTGCTGGGATTCGTCAGAGCTTGTGCTGGAGGCGTGGGAGCTGTTGGGAGGAATTCTGAGAAGCCGGCACTGCTGTGGAGACAGGGCTTCAGGACCTGGGAATGCTCTCATCCAATCAGTGGTGGCTTCTGTCTGTTTCCGAGGATGCTTTTGTCTTCTGAAAGGCAGAGCCACATGGCCGCCGTGGCGCCCACATTATGGACAAGGAACTGCTCTTGAACAGCAATGAATGCGAGGTCCCACCCCTGAACTACGGAGTGAGTTCTGGAACACAGCCCAGGAAGCTGCATTTAACACACTCGCAGGAGATTCACATGACAGAGTTTAAGGACCCCAGGTGAGGTGGCGAGAACACGCATCTGTAAATCCTGTGGCCTGCGTGTCAAATCTCCACTCTGCCTCACCCACTTGCCTAATCTCCTTATCTGTACGGTTGAGTTTAGCAGCAAGTTTTCATCAGTGGGGGGTGGGGGGCGATGGGGATTGGAGTGAGGCTCAGGTAGTTTACTAGCTGTTCTCTGGTCACATTAGGTGTTTTGTGTGAGCTCAGCTTTCTTCACCTGGAAGATGTGATTCAAAGCTGGTTTCCTGACACCTAACCATCACGGCGAAGAGGTTGAGATGGGTTTAGAACCCAGCCCGGGGCCCCGGTCTGGGTTTGTATGGAGTTTGGGACAAGTTCGGGCTCTTCTCGGCAGTTTGCTCCGTGCAGGCATACTTTTGGACGTCAAGTACTTTTCCCCTAAGGCTGACCTCAGATGCTGGCGAAGGCGGTGCAGCGGTGCATTGCGCTGTCGCTTCTTCCGCCTCCAGACTGGGAGGCTGATGTACACGCAAATGCCATGCCTGTCCTTAGCGAGTGGGGTGCTGTTTTAACCGCAGAGATCTTCCAGGGCTTTGCAGCTCAGGCTATAATTGAAAAAAAAAAAAAAAAAAAAAAAAGAAAGGTTAAAGGCAGGTTTACAGCAGTGGTATTGGAAATTGTCGTGTGAGTCCATAGCATGGCTCTGAACACACTCTCCACCTTGAAGTGGGTTGGGTTTTAATGACACTGGACACTGGCTGCCCAAGGAAGTCTGGGCGGTTCTCATTCTGTGGAGTGTCCTCTGGCCTGGCAACACTCAAGGGCTCAGGGGACTGTTACTAGGGCTTCCGGCTCTTTAAGTCCTTATTGCGTGACCTTGTTAAATCATCTGCCTTCTCCAGGCTTCAGTGTTCCCACAGGCAAAATGGGAATAATAATGAACTTGCCCCCTGAGGCGATTATGAGGATGGACGGAGACGAGACGTGTGAAAAGTGTGTCGTCACCTCGACGTTGATGCGTTCATTGTCTGCCCATCTGTCACTTGGAAAGTTGTGTGCGGGCATTTTCCGTCCACCAGGAAGCCTTAATTCGGTTTTAATTCCCGTGGTCTTGCACACTGAGGGACTTCATATGTCATTTGGCTTAGAAATGGCAAATTCATGGACCATGAGTCCAGCCTGATACAAAGGCATGAATTCTCCTGAGCACATGGTGTTCTGTAAAAATTGCTTTGGGAGGCATTTAGATAGGATCTGGACTCTTTGGTTTGTTGAACATCCTACTCCTCTGCATTGCCCAGCCTTTAGCTTTGCTCATTTATAATACAGTTGGACCGAGACATTCCTGAAACTGACCTCTAAGTTCTTGGTTTCCCGGTATGGTCCCCAGGTATGATGGGAGAACATGCTGCATGCCTGGCTGGCCATCCTGCAGCCATGATTTGGCACCAGTAGAGAGAGGATGGGGTGGAAGAGGAGTATTATTGAATGTCACCTGTCTGCCAACATCAGATGTAGGGCTCGTCCCAAAATAGCCATGTTGGGGCCACGGGATGAGATACCGCCCAGCTGGCGGTCGAAGGGGTGGTCAGGGAAGACTTCCCTGAGAAGCCTGGATGCTTGAGGGACGTTTCCAAGGGTGAGGAGATCGTGGAGGAAGGGTGGTCTGGGCCTCCCCTTTGCCACGATAAAGACGTGAGGGTGTGGAGTGCTCCCACACGTTTGAGTGACTCTCAGTTAAGCTAGGGTGAGACTGGACCATGAGGCAGGTGGTGGCAGGGGAGGGACTGACCTCTCCATGGCTGTCATCCTAGATGTATAAGTGAGTTTCCTGCAGGAAAACAGAATTCTATTCAGAAAGTGTGACGAAGGAGAACCTCGTGAAGCAGCTTCTGGCGGTGCCGGCAGGGCTGAAAGGAGCCTAGGGGGGTGCTGAGGCATGTGCGCGAGGCTCAGAAGAACAGGTTTGGGGGTGGTCCTGTGGGCTTGACATGGGTTTTGGAGGTTCCTGTGGGAATGTCAGTTAGGCACTTGCATACACAAACCTGTTAGTCCAGGGGCCAGGTCTGGACTAAAGGCGGAGACATTTTCATTGCTGTGTGATTTGAAGTCATGGGCTTGGACAGAGATCTTCGAGGAAGTAGAGAAGGGAAGAAATGCAAGGATGGAGCCCTGAGCAAGAGGTGGGGTGGTGTCCAGCCGGGAAATGAACAGAGGGAGGTGGGAGGCCGAGAGAGAACAGCGTCTGGAATCCAATGACCCTCAGCTGTAACAACACTCCTGATTGGGCCGGTGGGGTGAGGTCTGAACAGTGACCTTCCTTCAGCAACATGGAGGTCACGGGTGACCCGGGGGAGTGTGGTTTCCTGTCCTGGTGGCAGCAAAATCCTGATGGGAGTGGGTGCCCGATACAATGGCTTGTGATCCGCGCAGTGACTAGAGAGAACTCTTCCAGAGACAGCATGGATGCCCTACATGCCTCCAATAGTTTCTTTTCATTTTGAAAGGAAGTAACTAATACATTTGGGAAACAGAAGAGGAAAATAATACCCCAGACCGACCTCTCATGTGCCATCACTGATACTATATATTTTAATTTCCGCCCCCAGCATGCACCCACCATGCTTATATGTATATTTTTAACTGTTTGTAATGTTGGTGCAGGGTCATTTTTTGTCCTTTGTTTCTTACTTGATGCTTCATCAGGAGCATTTTTTGTCCGGGCTGTGTCTGCCCCAGGAACCTCCGGAGCTAAAATTTGCACGATCTCATTAGGGCCTGCTCCCAACCTCCATATTTCCTGCGGAGTCTGCAACTAATGAAGGGGCTGAAGAAAATGTCTGTAAATATTTTGTTGTTTTGCAAACACAAGCACTCTTAAATCCAGTTTAATGATTGCTCAGTTTAATTAAACACTCTTCGTCTCACTCGTTACCCACTTCTCTGCGCTGATTACTGCCCTGATAGGAGAGCAAAGATCCAAGTGCCTTTCCTTTCTTCCTCCCCTCTCTCCTGTCACAGACGGGAGAGGGGCGATCTGAAGGGAAGGCGGATTCCGCTTCGTGCCTTCTTCTGACCCGCATTGCTTAGGAGGCTTTTGCTTGGGAGAGAGTTCTCGGATCTTTTCACGTGTGAGAGCAGGACTTCCTTCCCTCTCTTATTAAAAGCGTATGAGGGTGTTCTTTCCAGACTATAAAGCATCACGTGTACAGTGTAGTCAGCTTCGGTCATCGTACACAGTCCTGTAGCCACCATCCCGTCAAGATACGGGGCCATTCCTTCGCCCTAAATGTCCCCTCCCTCCCTTCTTCCCTCTCCTTCCTGTCACCTGCCCCCACTCCTTGCCCCAGACAGCCAGTGGTCTGTGTTTTGATACTCTGCTTTTTTCCCCTACAATTTTCATAAAGGACCGATACGGCATATAATCTTTTGAAGCTGACTTTTTCTCCTGTTGGTGAGATTTGGCTTGTTGCATGTATTCACATTCCACGCCGAGTAGCCTTCCATCGTCGGGCTCTCCCACGGTTTGTTAATTCCTTCGGTAACTTTTTGTTTCCTGTCTTGCTCAACTCACTCCCTTTATTCATCCTAAAATTGCAAGTGACAGAAACAGCCAGAGAGCTTCGTTTAATGTTTTCGATCCCCTAGGACAGTCAAAACGCTGAGCGCTCCGCCTGCACCTGTGCTCGCCACACTTCCCTTCCGTGGTGCTCGGAAATCCTAACCCAGGGCTCCGGGGTCCCAGGCGGGTTGGGTTCTGAAGTCAGCAGATACGGTGGGAATTTCAGGATTGTCACAGTTGCCCTGGGAACATCCCTGAAGGCGCCCACGGTTACAGTGTGTTTGCTCGAGTGATTCTTATGTGCTTTGCAGTTTAAGAGCCTTTGAACTTGACTAAAGGAAAGAACAAAAAGTAACTATGCAGATGAGAGGAGCAAGGAAGGCATTCTGGATGTCCTGCGCAGGCGTTCGCAGGTCTTCCTGCCCTATTTTAGTATTAAGCCTCCGTAGCTTTAATCTAAATGACTTAATTTATTTACTCAGTTATTTAGTCACTTTAATCTAAGTGATTTTATTTATTTATTTACTCATTTCTTTTTTTTTTTTTTTACTCATTTTCGGGTAGTGGAGATTTAATGAGGTAATATTTGCAAAAAAAAACAACTGGCCCAGGGTTGGGCACATAGAAGTGCCGCAGAGTGTTTCACGGGTTCGAATCTGCCTCTGGCCACATCAGAATCTCATGTAACTCTTGTTTTTGGGAAAGTTGTTCAGAGCTTGGCCGTCTGGTCTTAGTCTGTTCCAGCTGCTGATTCTGGGTGGCGCCACAGGCCAACCATGCCTCTCATGCCATTGAATATTGGTCTCCTAACCCCCGTGTCCTCTGTCTGCGTCAGTGTCCCATCCTCCAAGGGGTCCCGGGTGGCGGGGTCCTGCCACCCCCAGGCACGGACGGGGGGAGAAGCACATCGGCTCTGCTGCTGCCCAGAGCCCCCGGCCCTTGTGTTTCTTGAGACATGTGCTGCTTAAATTCCCGGCTGCTTGGCCAAATCAGAAGGTGTCCCTGGACGTTGTCTTGCAGGGGGGCTGGCACTGAAGGGACCGGAGAGATGGTGGGTGCCCCTGTAGCTTACAGAGAACACTTCTCCAGGAGAGCTCTGTGTTTTACGTGTGGGAGAGGCTTCAGCTTTCCTGTGGTGGCTTTGTCTCCTGGGGTCAGCCCTCCGTCCCTGAGCAGTGGGAGCCAGCGGCTGCCGTCCTTGGCCTTGTGGAATCTGTTTCGCTGTGTAGGGAGTTGCGTGAGTGGTGTGCTGTGAGCAGATAGGGCTTCTCCTGGTGCAGAGGAGCGGGCAGAGATGAGAGGAGGGAGACAGGTGTGGAGTTAGGGTGTTTAGGGAACCAAGACAGTCCTTGCCCACCTTTGTCTGGGAAGCCTCACTAACGGAGCACACACACCCGCCTGGAAGCAGGCCCAGCTGTCCTACCTGGAGCAGGTGCTCTCTCACCCCTGGTGGTGGCCTGCCAGAGACACTGGGTTTGCGTCTCAAGTCAGGGTGACGCTTCAGCTCCCTTCCTCCTGAAGACAGAGAAAACGGCAAGTTGGACAGCAAGGAAAGACTTTGTAACCCGGGTGATTGCAGCTGGGACAGGGAGACTTGCAGTGGGGAGCGCAGGCTGTGCTGGGGGCTAGGGGGCCTGATCCCGGAACAGAGCAGGAGACGTTTTTCTTTGTGTTCAGCTCCATCCTCGGAAGGCAGCGCCTGTGGGGAGGAGAGAAGCCTGACGTTGGTTGAGTCAAGTCAGATCGGTCAGCAGAGACTAACATTTCAGCTAACCATTTCTAAGTCAAAGAATGTGCATTTGGGGCGATCTGTGTCTGGCCTCAGCATAGGTAAACCCATGGGTATCCCTAGTCTTACCTAAGCCGCATGGGGAAGGGTGGCCATGGAAGGGTGGGGATTTCTTAACCCTCCCTGTTTTCTGGGAGCACGGGGCTCAGTGAAGTTCAGCATCGTCACCGGCAAGCTCTGTCCTGACTCACCGCTCACCCTATCACTGAGCAAGGACTCGCTGCCCAGTGCGCATAGAAGCCCATACAATGGCACCGGCTTTGAGAAAAGAAAACGCTTTATTGCAAAGCTGGCCAAGCAAGGAGACAGGAGGCAAAGCTCAAACTTCTCTCTCCGACTATGGAGAATTTGGGTGGAATTTAAGGGGTTTCTGCACCAGATCTTCCTAGACACAACCCTTCGCTTCTGAAAGCGTTCTGGTGGCATCCTGTCCTGGTCCTTTGGTTCTGTGGGGCGAGGTGGGGGAGTGGGGCAAGGGGACAGAACTCTGTGGTTCCTGGTGTGATTTGCAACATTTTCTCCTGTGTACGTGCTTTGGCTGCGTGATTTGCAGTTTTGTTCTCTTGTCTGTGAAGAATAGCTCAGTATCTTGTAAGGAAGAGGACGGGCCGGTCTGAGCTGGTTCTGCCCTTGCAGCCCTGTTCTGTGAGCGGGCGGTGCCCTGGCTGCCTCCTCATTACTGGCCTCCAGGATAAAGAGGGGATTGTGGCGCTGGACCCTGCCCAGGGGGGCTTACTGCACCTGAGCCTGGAAGTGGGAGGTCAAAGTTTGCAGGTCGTAGGGCTTGGCACCTGTGTTCAGGTGGGCAGAGAGGTCATGGAAACAGATGCTCCTCCGAGACACCGTGGCTCTGTCCACTGGTAGAACGTACTCGAGGAATGGCAAACTTTACCAGTCGGATTGCAGTTCCCCTCCCTTAGGGAGGAAAATGTACATTAGGACAGAGGATGGAGAAAGGGAGGTAGCCATTTTCTCCCAGCCACCCACTCCAAGCAGCTTCAAACTTCTGCTCCATCCGCCCCTCACTACCTGCGTGACTTCCAGCAAAGGCAGTTTCCTTACCAATAAAATGGGGCCAGCGGCACCTGCCTCACCTGTAGGCTCCTGAGCACGTGAGAGTTCCCTTCCATGTGGGATTGATGGGAAGGCAGGAATCTGTGATTTCACTGGCTGTTTGTTTGAACTTTTTTGAGATCTTTGGGTAATAAGTCAGCCCTAGTGAGGGAAATGGCCTTTGAAAACAATAGCAGTTTATCTGTCTCGTGCAGCAAAGCTACAGACACACAGGGAGCAGTATCCTAAATCATCATGGCGATTCACCAACACACCAGCCCTGGGCACTGCATGGAGCTGGGGGCACGGGCGGATCTGGTCCCCACCCCGGGGACGCTCTGTGTCACCTGGCTGGGCTGGGGAGCAGCAGCCCGCCCTGGGCCACGAAGCCCTCCTGCAGACGGCTGGCGGGGGCCCTCCAGCTGAGAGGTGTGCTGACCCTGGAGAGCCCTGCCAGCCTCAGCTCTGGCCTGCCCAGGCCGGAGACCGAGTTCCGAGAGGCTGAGCGTGTCCTGCTGTGGGGGCCTCCAGCTGGGCCATAAACTTTTTAATAGAAGCTCGGAATTCGAAGCACATTGTACATTGCAGTTGGGCTCTCAGAGAGGCCCTGAAATGGCCAAGGCTGCAGCCCGGGGAGCGATTTTCCCTTTGTTCTGACGACACAACATTAACAGGGACATTAGCGCGGCCGTTTCACGGGGACAGGCCGGAGTTCGGGCTGCCTCCGTTTCCTTAATTGCATCTCTCTGTCTTCCTCTTTATCTCTTGGCTTATTAAATCATTGGCTGGCCCAGTCGTGAAAGGCCATCTCGGGAGGAGGAAGGCTTTGGATAATTGGAGTCGGAGCGGTTGCCCTAAAGCTGTGTTTTTCAGGCCCCTGCCTCACGCAGATTTGCTGCTCTGTGTTTGCTTTTTTCACGGTATATTTTTAAAGACCTCAAACATGTACCAAAGAAGGACATAGGCTAGCGTAGTGGGCCCTGATCACCCGGCCTCAATAATTATCACCTCGTGGCCGGTTTTGTGTTACCCCCAGCCCCATCTACTTACGCCATGTGTTGTCATTAATGTATTTTTCTGTCATCGCCCAAATTCTCTCATGCCGCCCCTTTGCTGTCAAAGCCCTCCCTCAGCTCCTAGTAACCACCGATCTGTTTGTGCTTCCTGTAGTTTTGACTTTCCCAGAAGGTCACGTCCATGGAATCGTATATAGCTTTATGAATCCGGCATCTTTCAGAGAACGTAAAGTGTTCAGTGTTTGTTTATGTTATGGGCACATCAGTGCTTCGTTCCTCGAACTGGATTCGAAGTGTCCAAGGACCCGCGGACACAGCTGGTGCTGCTTTAATGCGCGATTCATCCAAGTACGTGCAGCGGGCCAGGCTTCTGAGCGAATCTGAGCTCAGGTGGCCGATCACCCTGCCTCTCCGGAAATGGACTGATGTGACAAAAAGATTGCGCCAGGCTGGGAACTGGAAGGGGTGCCATCCTCCAGCCTCACACCTGGCGTAGCTTCTAGGAGACAGAGTGATGGGATTAGACTGAAGAGGTTCACCCAGGGCTGACCCACAGTCTCTTTCCTGAGAAGGCAGACACAACCCTGGCTGGACTGTGAAATTTGTCAAGGGAAAATATAGGACATTTTCACAAATAGAGATGGATACAACTATCAAAACGGAACAACAAAGCAGACACTTGCAAATCTTCTCCAGGAGCATGTTAAAGGAGTAATGTAGCACTGTGCAGCAAGGTTTATCCCAGGGAAAAGTCAACATTAGGGAATTAACGGACATATGTCACGTTGCTATATTAAACTAGAGCAGCCCTATGATTAGCTCGGTGGTCTTAAAAAGGCTTTTGATAAAATCCAACACCCATTCTGGTTTAAAAAGTTAGAAGGATCCCAACACACCAGATGCTTTGGTCAACTAGAAATTGAAAGAAGGGTCTTTGTGATATTAAAAACAAAATGAGAATAAAACCTTTTCCCCAAAACCCGAAGCACTATTCTAAATCTAAAAGTAATGTCATCACTTACTATGAAAAATGAGAAACGTTGATATGGAAGCCAATATTGAGACTGAATTGTCTGATACCTTCATCATTCGACACGAAAAAGATATAACTAGCAACGGCTGTTATGGGTTGAACTGCATTCTCAAAAACAACGCATGTTGAAGTCCTAGCCCTCAGTACTTCGTAATGTTACCTTATTTGAAATTAGGGTCTTTGAAGATTCAACTAATTGAAGATGAGGTCTTTAGGGTGAGCCCTAATCCATTCTGACTGGCGTCCTTATAAAAGCAAACTTTCCCAAAGCCATCTAGTGAGTTACGGGATAGGACAGTGATTTTAAACGCAGTGTACATCCCGAACGAATCCCTGCCGGTGCCACTCGCTGGCATATTCAGAGCCATTGTCATGCAGCATGTCGGCTCTGACGTAGACAGACACACAGATCAATAGCACAGATGGAAAGCGCAGAAATCGGCGGCGTATGTGTAAGCGTTTCACGTGCAGTTATCAAGGAGGAGATGGGTTATTTAGTGGAGCTATAACAGTAATAGGAGTACTTGAAAAAGTAAAACCGTTATATTTACATGCCACATCATACATTAAAATTACCTGAGCATGAATTAAAGATTTAAATGTATTCCTGATTTAACAAGAGAATCAAAGGCCACTACAGGTGAATAGTTATTTCTCATGCAGCACCAAATACCAGAGTATCTGATATCCTTGGTAGGCAATTCTGCCAAAGCGGGAAAGGATTGACAGATTTGACTTGATTCTCGGCAATGTCCAAATGGCAAACCTAATTCAGAGATTCAGAGAAACTAGAGAACTGTTTATAACTAGAAATATTAGGGAACAGGCTAATGTCTTCGATGTAAAAAGAGCACTTACAAATCGGAAAGGGCACATGGTCTGATGAAAAAGCGAGCGAAGGGCACGAACAGGCAGTTTGCAAATTTACAAATGGGGAAGGGCCCGTGGTCAGTTGAACTTGTGGAAAACATTCACGTTCACCTAACGTTCACATAGCTGAAAGTTAAGACAATGGGCCTCTGCGTTTTACCAATTAAACTGAAAAAGACTAAGAACATGATACTTAGTGCAGGCGGGATGCAAAGGACCTGGACAGTTTTCCACATTGCAGAAAGCACCGTTACTTGGGACACTGTCCTGGCAGGTGGCGTGACTATATGTTGACATAAAATTAAGCATGTCCTTTAACGCTGGAAAGTCAACTTTCAGAAGATTGTCCTAGGGTAATGAATGTGGATTTGTCCTAAGGTTTATCTCGTTGCTTTATAAATAGCAGTTATGAAACTGACAAAAATAAGAAAAAGGGTTTGGCTTAGTAAATTATGGGCATATAGAATGGTAATTATTACACTTAGGTTTTAGAAGAACAGTTACTGAAAAATATGCCTGACATAGTAATGCAAGTTAGAAGCATGTTGCAAAGCTTCATAGTTCATTCTGGTTCCAATTTATTTTTAGAAAATAAATTTATATCTCTATTAGTGGGAAAAAAGTCTCAAAATCCACATGAACAGCGGTGACTCTCGGAGAGGTAAGTTTAGAGGGGATTGTGTTCTTGTTTTCCGAATTATCTGCAGTAAAAATGTGTTATTTTTGCAATTAGAATAAAACTGATAACCCTGATTAGGTTTATACATAAATATATTTAGGGTGCTCCAATATAGCGTACCTGCCTACTGTCAGGTGCATTGGTGCTAGTGAGAATTTTGACTATTTGGGACTTTAGGTGAACCAGAATCATTCCTAGTTAGTATGTATCAACAGTTACAACATGTTAAAATGTGTGATATTAAATTATGAATACATTTTATAGGCACTCTGCTACTCCTAACAATAATAGCTAATCGATATTTTGCTCTTAAAATGTACCAGACTTTTTTCCTAGGTTCTACATGTTTATGATCTCTTTTAATTCCCCTAAGAAATTCTCGGAGGGGTGTGTGTGTGTGTGTGTGTGTGTGTGTGTGTGTGTACACCGCGATTCACAGATAGGTTAGCGTTTTTGGGAGGGGCCACCATGATTTAGGAAAGTGTTTTTGTGAGTCATTTAAAAGAGGATTTTGTGTTCTGTTATCCCCTCCACCTCAATTTCATTCTTCCTCTGTGTGGCAGACTCCACGATGCTCCCGCGGGGACCAGGGCTCGGTGGAGCCCTCCGGAGGTCAGAGCCGCGTGCAGACTCAGCATGTTGCTCTCAGCAGCGGCTGCTTGCATCTGGGAGCAAACTGTAGGCTCCCTGCGGAGTAGATGGCATGAACTCCCTTTAAGCCCTCCCAGCAGCGACATCCTTTCTCCTGCCTAAGTTTTCAATAAGAACCGGACAGCAGAGTTTCCCAGTCTTACCTAATCTGTGTTCCTTCCAGAATAACTAGGAAATGCTAAAGGGGAATTAGAAAACTGCCATTAATTCTACCTCCGAACAGGTTGCTGCTTCCCAGCAAAGCCCTGGTGCCAGGCTGCTGCCACACAGGAGCATAGCTCTGTGT
The DNA here is from genome assembly GCA_004026765.1 of Micronycteris hirsuta. Taxonomy (NCBI): domain Eukaryota; kingdom Metazoa; phylum Chordata; class Mammalia; order Chiroptera; family Phyllostomidae; genus Micronycteris; species Micronycteris hirsuta. Next base: position 278,736 of record PVJI01000282.1, on the reverse strand, counting down.
CTTAAGGCATGCCTTAAGGAGCATCCCCGGGCTTGTTGGAAGCTGCAGAGAGAAACGTAGGTAAAAGCTCAAAGGAGGAGATCAGAGTAATTCTAGTGAGTCTGAATCAAAACAGTTTCGGACTCCCAAGTGTGCCGCAGGGTGCCGGGCCATCCTGGGAGCTGGGGATGGCGGGTCACGTGGTGTGTGGCCTCGGGCTTCTCGTGAAAAAATAGCTTCAGCCAAGCAACCCACAGGGGTGGAAGGGGATGAAGTAACCAGCTTTCCCGGATCAGTGTGAAGGTGCAAAGGTGTGTTTGAGGTGCGGAGGGAGCTGCCAGGGAGGAGAGGAGAGGGAGGCAACATTCACCGGAGTCTGGAATAACGAGGGGCCTCAGCGTGTTTTAGCAAACCAGGCCGATGTCTGAATTACCGTGGTTTGCTCCAGCTGGCAGCAAGAGCAGTGTTGTTTTGTAGCCCCGTCATTTCGTGTTTTTCTCCGCAAGGTGCATCCAGAATGTGTGTGTGGAAGTAACTGAGCGTTGGGGAATGCTGCCTTGCCCCCCGTGGCCTGGCCCGTCTCCTGCCTGAGGTCCGGCGTTAAGTTGGGAAGGGGAGGTGTGCAGCTGCGCCGGTGCTGGGCAGGGGGCAGAGGACTCTGGGCCTGGCTGCATGGAAGGACAGCCATCACTCCTGGAGCCAGCAGTGCGCAGTGGCCCCTCCCCGCATTCTGCGCTCCCTGTGCTGAAACCCTCCCAAGGCCCAGGCCGGGGGCCTGGCAGCACGTTCAGAAAGCCGTATCTTTTATCAAATGATCAGAAGCAGGACAGTGCAAACCACAATTGGTTAAGACTGGTGTGGGACCCCCCCTGACGTTCCTGTCATCATACTTTCCTTTTGGCTGGGGTGGGCGTGAGGTGGGGCTTCTGGAGTAGACAGGACCTTTTAGGGTCTAGGTCACGTTGGGTTAGTGGGACGTGTGTATAGGGCACACAGGGCCGGCAGAAGTGACGCCTGCTTGAGTGCGGCTGGTGGGCGAGTGATACGGGTGTAATAATTGCTTTAATTTGAACATTTCACCTAAAATGTCACATGGTGTGCTTCAGTGTGATATTGTTATGTTGCAGAATTACATGCTTATGATTTTGTAATAAAAGATTCTATAATAAAAAGGACATTATTTGTGCTGCACCTTTTATATACACAGACACGTATTTCACATATAGTATATGCGTGTATGTTTATAGTGTACATGGCATCTGAATGCTCTCTAACCATGCACATGTGCCGCGCACACACACACATGCTATATATACCCATGCATATATAGTATGTATAATTTATATTCACATGTAAACATATTCCATGTATATTTTTTCTTGAGTATCGTTAAACCGCCGTTAGCTGCCCCGGCGTGTGTGGAAGTGACTTGCAGGAACACAAGCCTTCCAGGGAAAGATGAGTTATGACTGCTGAGTACACAGAAATACGTGTAATGCCCTGAAGCATTGCAGGTTATACATGAAAGAAATTTGATAGTGGCTTCCCCAAATTTGCCCATGGTCCTAAAGTTTACATGACATTACATAGATAATGACTCGGGAACGTGCAGGAAATTTTTAAAAATTATTATTAATAATAAGTACTTTTTAATCAACTTGCTAGAGGAGAGAGTGGAATTTGTAGTGTGTCTGTAAAGGACTCATGGACGTGGACAGCAGTGCGGTGATTGCAGGGGCAAGGATAGTGTAAGGGGTAAATGATCATGGAAAAAGTCCCATAAAACATAGAAAAAATGACACTACAAAAGTATTGGCACAAAGAGGTAATCGAGGGAATGCGCCCGGGACGGTAGGGGAAAATGCTGTCAGGAAGATAGTTAATACAAGTTATTTTTCTGGATTGCACAGTGTTTGTGCTACTTGCAGGCTGTTAGAAATTTGTTATCTGTAGTTATTTTGTTTCCCACTTGAAATCAATAGTCTCTTTTCTCAGTTTGTACTCCTTTCCCCTAAAGAATATTTAAGCTTCAGGCTCCGCAACTCCTGGCCAGACCTGCTCCTGGGGGGGGGGGCGGTAATGTTATTATTACCTTCTTACAGGTGAGGAAATTGAAACTCCAGGAGGTTAAGTGGCTTGTCCCAGGTCATGCGGTCACGGGCTGGGCTCCAGGATGCTCGTCACTCACACCTTGTGCTGCCTTCCCAGTGGGTCGTGGTTGGGATGTGTTTTTGCTTCTCTCTGCATCAGTGGAGTTGCGGCTGCCAGAGCCCTGGGGGATGTGGGAGGTTCTCTGCCCCTGCCCCCCTCTTCATAGTCTTCAGGTGGTGGTTTCTTCGGGAAGCGTTCCCTTGCTTCCTGTGACACAGGAGAGCTCTTTCACCTGGCTTCAGGCAAGTCAGGTCCCGGGGAAAAGTCGTACAATCTTGGTTGCGGCTGGTCCTCACCTGAAAAACCAGGTTGTCATTTCTCACTGCTTCCACTCTGTCCCCCCAACCCCTAGTCCTTACCTATATCAGTTTGCGGCTTTCCGGATGAGAGAAGGTCTCAGGAACTCTGGGGAGGACGGGTTAGAGAAGAAACAGCAACGAATCGATAGGACCTTAGATGCAGTTGATGGGGCAGAGGGCACCAAGTCATGCCTCCTTCATCTGGTCACAGCTGTCCCCTTCAACAGCCCCTGGCATTCCAACAGCACATGCCACCGGGTTTTCCAGAATTCATCCACGTCGTCTCCCAGGGCCTCCCAAGAATGAGTTGTGGTATGTAAACTCCTGGCATTTGTTGAGGGGGGGGTCCCAAATCATCTTGCATCCATCCTCTAAGTCAGTGAGAAAAGAATATAGCCGTGTAGCCTCAACGTTTGCTATTTTTGTTTCCTTTTGTTTAATTCCGTCATTATTCAGGTCAGAAGATTTGAAAAATCTACATTTATCTACTCTCTTTCTCTGCTGGTTTTGATTCTGACTTTTGCATTTTTACTTTCTCTGAAATCCTTCATGAACCCACAGAACTGCCATCCAGTTCTGTTGTCTTTGCACCTTATATTAGTTGCTCTTTGTAGCTTTCTCTTCTTCTTCCACAAAGGGTTGGGTCTCTGCATCCTATTGAGGATGCTGAGTGTTCTTTCATGCATTCTTCAGGTCCCTGTACTGGATCAGTTCTAGAGATCTTCTGTCTAAGTTTCCATGATGATTTTTTTTTTGTGCTTTTCTGTTCATTTTTAAAAACTCAATAACTTTTATTTTTGTTTTTTTGACCTCAAGCAGGAGATGGCAAGGATGAGACTCTCAGAGTGTCTCAAACAGATCTTGTTTATTTTAGGAGCTAGTGACGCGGCTCTCTACTCGTTAGACACTATTCCTGACTTTGGGGGTTGACACTGGAAAGAACACACCTGGTCCACCAATTCCAGGCAGCGCCATGCACAAGTTCTCCAAATCACGACAAGGGCATAACAAGGGCGGTCTGCCGTTTGCATTTTAAAATCCATTTCAGTTTCCTCCAGATGCTAGTGACAGTTTTATTGTGAGTCCTTGTTTTCATTTCTGTTGGAAGTTTCCATAGGCCTTGCAGTGAGTTTCTGAGAGAGACTTTCCAGTGCTTCCAGCCAGATGCATTTCAAAGGGAACGTGACTTGGCCAAGGCCACGTGGTCAGTTGGGGGCAGAGCCCAGTCTGTAACACAGGGCTCCTTTCTCCCAGGCAAATCCTCAATCTTCAAGACCACCTGCTGCTCTTGTCCTGCCAGGCCTGTGCCATGGTGTGCTTTAGCAAGTGGTGGCTTTGTTAGAAGTTTCTTTCTGTTCCAAAGAGTTTTAGCCTGAGGAGGAGTCATGCTGGCAGGGGGTGACTCACAGGATTCTGGGTAGGGCCTTTGCCAGTGAGAAGAAATGTGCACGGGGCTGAAAGTTGCCGAGCGCTTGCTCCACGGAGTTGATGTGTCCTGGCCGTGAATTCCCAGGCCTCGGAGAGTAAGAGGGAGGTCAGGCCGCTGGCAGGTCCTGGGCCTGTTTTATTTTTGTGTACATAGGAATCTTAGTGATTATCCTGCTTCTGTTTTTGAAATGTTCATCAAAGACTGCTTCCTTATTTATCAGGATGGTGCCCACTTCCCATCTGTGGGTGCCTCTGCCTTGGCGATATTTACCCAAGGTGTCAACACTTGAGAGAAGGAGTGGACAGGTTTAATGACTGGACAGGTGACCTACTAGCACAGCTCTAGGCGCAGTGACCCAAGGCACCACCACTGTCCCTGAGACCTGGAAACACAGTGGTCCTCCACTCCTTCTGCAGGGACCCAATTCTGGCATCCTGGGCATTTGCGCTGTAGCTAAGTTGAGGGTTCCATTACGCTGTCCTTAAAAAGCCTTCATTCCCCATTTAATGTTGCACATGTAACAGGCAACGGTAGATGAAGGCCAGCTGGCAACCACAGACAGATTCGCCAACGCTTAACTGTTCTGAGGGGCTCCTCACACCAGCTGTACTTAGGGTAACACTCAGACCCCAGTAAGTATTTTATCTATGCAATTACCGGCTTGGTGATTTATATAACGCTGGATGCTGTTATGGAATTTAATTGGCTATATGGAGCCCTCATTTTTACTTTATGTAATTAAGTGTTAATATACTTATTAGCGCTGAGTCCATAATCCCATACCTGTTAACCAGTCCTAAAAGTTTCTGAAGCTTCTGTGTGCACGGCGGGCAGTGGAGGGGGAGGGGGTGCTCTGAGGACAGGGAACCGGTTCAGAACCCAGACATCCAGGGGACTTGGTCCGGAGTCTTACCTCCTTGGAGTCGCAGCGTCTTCATCTTTAAAAGGAGAATGAGTCCTTCCTGGTGGTGGTTACGGGTGAGTGAGATTACATGGGATGGTGGGACTGACGGGAGGTGAGGAATAGCTGCTCAGTAAGATCGCTTCCTGTGCTCACCGCTTGGATTGGTTTATCGAGCGCCCTCCACGTTGTGATGAGCCAGGGTGGGCACCTCACGTGCTCTGCTTCCCCCCATGTCTCCATTGTCAGGTTCCCACACTAGAACGTGAGCTCCGGGGAGGAGGGGGCCACAGCTGTTGTCGGTCCCTGCTCCATCTCTGGTGCCTAGAAAACGTCTGGCTCGCAGGAGCTACTCAATGTTAGATTAATGAATGACATTCAAGCGTGGGTTGAAGTAGTTCAGAGGGGATAATGAGGGAGAATGCCAAACTGGAGGAGTTTACTGGGTTTTCATGCAACAGACGTTCCGATGCAGTGGAGAGGGCTGATGCTTTGGGGGTCAGACGGGAAGTGATTCTATCCCTGTCTCTGCCCTTTACAAGCTGTGTCGCCTTGAGGAAGTTATTTAACTCCTCTGAGGCTCAGGTTCCAACGTTGCAAAGTCATACCGGGACTCCCAAAGGGCACACTGGCAGGGCTGCTCTCAGGGAAAATGAGGCAGTGTTTTTGAAGTGCCTGCATTGCCCAGAGTGGAAGAGATGGCTGATTTTTTCCACGGTGGAACTCAAGGAAGCTTTAAATGACCTGATGATGTTCTCTCCCGGGGATTTTTGATGGTTCTGAAGTCACGATTACAAGGGTCTGCTCCTCGCTGGGCCAGGTGGGAGCACCTGGCCGTGGTCTCTCCTGAGGCTCTCTAAGCTGGGTCACCAATGGTGCTGAGGTCTGGGATGGGGTCAGAGGGAGCCACATGTGGATCATGGCGCTGCACGCGTGACCTTGAACCCCCGGGACAGTGAGTGGAGATGCAGGAAGCTGACCTTGTCGGCCAGACCCATCAACTGAGGCGCAGGACATGTGGCTGCTTCTCTTTTCCTCTGGAAAAAAAATTGTATTAAAAATAAGTCACTTGCAGAAGAAGAGGTTTTTAGAAAGCCAGATATTCCTATAGCAGTAGCAACATGACTGGTCGCTTCGGCAGTGTGTCCTGGTGATTCAGAATGTGGGGTTTGGAGTCGGACAGCTTCAGTTCAAGTGCCAGCCCAGCCGATTCCTAGCTGTGAGATTTGCTATTTAACCGGTTCTCAAGTTCATCCTGCATGAAGTGTGGACAGTCGTCATACCCAGCTCATTGGGCTCCCTGAGGATTACAGGAGATAATTAATGGAAATAGCTGAGCGCAGTGCCCAGCACATAGTCAGCCCTCAATAAATGCTAGCTGCTGTCATTGTTGTTCCCCTGTACAGATGAGGAAATAGTGGCTTGGGGGTTTCTCTGATCCCCCCAAAGCCTCAGAGAATGTGCCAGAGCCAGACCTGTGCATTGTCCTCTGAAGCCAAGCCGGGCCCCCTGACACTGGACCACGCTCCATTCAAGAGGCATGTGTTGAGTTTCCCCTGGGTTCTCAAGCATCACAGTGCCAGGCTCTTCGTTAAGTCCTGAGGACTCAGTGGCAGAGAAAACGGACACACCCTTCCTGCCCTCGGGGTCTCAGACTGGTGGTGGGAGTTCCGAAGGGGTCTCCGCACCAGTCCCATGGGGTAATAGAGAGCTGGAGAAGGGAGGAGGCTGGGTCCGAGTCCCACGCAGTGCTCAGCGGCTTCTGGAGAAGGCGGCGCTTGGTTTCTGATGTGGCAGGTGACCAGAGGTAGTCCGCCACAGAAAGCCACAGGAAACCCGGGTGCAGGAACATTCCAGGCCCGGGGACCGACCGTGCAAAGACCCTGAGGCCATCCAGGGCTTGCCGTGGCCCTCCGGGTCTTCAGAAGATGACACGCCTGCTGCCCGAAACCAGTATAAAGCCCATTCCTGTGTGCAGAGGGAATCTTTGCTCACCTTTTCCCAGCAGACCCAAAGTTTCCCTGACATGGGGTATGACCTGATGACCTGTGGCCATCTCTTTCTTTCACTGCTCCCTCCAAAATAAAAATAAAAACGTGCTGCCGTTGTCTGAGCGAAGAGGAGAGAAGCTTTTCTGGGTTCTAAGTGAGCAGCGCTGCGGCCCGGGGCCTGGGAGCTGGGTCCTGTCCCAGCCTTGTGCCCCCTTCTCTGCAGCCTAGTCCTTTGTACACCTGTTTCCCCTCCTGTAAAGTTAGGAGCTGTGCCAGGTGGCCCCTTCCCTCTTCAAACGTGGGGCAGCAGCTGCATCCCTGAATCTGCTCCCAGACTGTTTTTGGGAAAAAAGATTCTGTTGGGTGGGGCTGCTTTTCAGGCTGGTGGGTTCCCACGGGGGACCCCTTCACCCTTCTAACCGAAGGTGAAGGCTCTCTCCCCTGTCCTGCATCCTCTCCCCTGTCCCGCATCCTCTCCTTGGCAGGAGGAAGCTGACCCCGGTCACAGCCTCCTCCTCTGCTCTCTTCGGCTGGTCACAGTGCGTGGCAGCTCTGTGAGGTTGCCTGGGGCAGAGAAGCCTGCTCTCCCCAAGCCTCCGCTCTGGGGTCTGCATGCACACCAGTGCCTGGGAGCAGTGGGACTCGCGAGAAGAGAGAAATCTGCCTGCCACGCCCCGCTGTGCTCTCTTCTTGTACATCGTCCAGTGGTAACCTGGTGAAGGACACCGTCACCGCCCCGTAGGGTGCCAGACGTCGAAGTGCCCTTCGTAAGGGTTTAAGTATCTGCCTTCTGTTCATCACGTGGGGAAAACCTTTGGCCTGAGGGGGTAGGGGACTTACCCAAGGTCACACGGCAGCAAGTGGAGAATGAAGTTGGGACTTTTCATGCTGATCTGTCGCTTGTCACGGTAGGCCCTACTGATCCACACGGGATATGATGGACCAGCTCAAGGATTCCTTTAAAATCTGTTGTTTTTGAAACCATGTAACCTGAACGCATATAGCATAACTATCTTTTCCACTTCCAATTGATACCTTGGGATTTAATATTAATTTAATAAAATTTACTTGGCACCTCTGGTGTGCCTGGAACTATTATTCTAAGGCTTTACAAATATTAAATTCACCCAGTCTTTATAACATCCCCAAAGGATGGGCATGATTATTGTCCTTGTTTTACACATGGGGAAATTGAGGCACATAGAGGTTAAATAACGTAGCCAAGGTCACACAGTTAAAAAAAAAAATAGAATGGCTGGAACCCTGACTCGAGAAAGTCCACACTTTAACCCTTACCGATACTGCGTCTCTAGGCAAAGGTCTTCCACCATCCAAGGTGAGCATGCCCAAGGGCACGCCCCTCGTTGAACTTTCTAGTTTGCACATGGAAAAGCAGGAGCCTGGAAAGGCCATGAGAGCATCAGATCAGGTTCCAGAATGTCCCTATTTCTGTTAGCCCTGACTTTCCCGGCTGCACGGAGCTGCCTTGGGCGTTGGGACACATCTCTGGTCTGGAAGACACCCAGCAGCAAGTTCATTATTCTCCCTTGAAGTCCCGTTGCTCACTTTCCCCTTTGTTGTTTTCAGTCCTGGATGTATTATCATCGGCCAAATTAACCGGGGTTGGTGCCTGGAGTCTCTGGGAGAAAGAACAGACGCTGTCTCTCTGGTCCTTGGGGGATGTCTGAGCTGCCAGAGAGACATCACCTTATTTATAATAAATTCAGTCTTCAAAGAGATTCAAAACATTTTTTTCTCCTATTAGGGCTATTGTTTCTATCTGTTGAGTCCACGAGTATGTGACATTGGATGACTTTATAAAACATTCTACTAATTGGATTTGTTAAAGCAAATAAATCAAACACTAATTGGAACGTGCCCTGCCATTCTTTTTGCTTACTGAATTAGATAGAATGGCGTGAAGGCCTTCTTATCATATTTGTGCACTTATTTAAATACCCCCCTGGCGTACACTTCTGCAAATTCAATTAGATATTCAAAAAAGGAATTCAATTTATGCAAGGCTGGTTTTCATTCAGGGGGCAAGACGCGCCTCCCCACGACAGGCTGCTCACAGTGAGTAAGCCCCACTTAGATACGGCCCTGCTTTCAAAGCGGGCGTCAGCACGAGGGTGGAATCTTGATGATTTGGGGGTTGGAGGACTTTATTGCTAGACTATATGTGTCCACAGAGCAGGGCTGGCTCCACAGGTGTGTGACTTGGGCGGTCACGCAGGGCCTGGCACCCAAAAAGGCCCCTTGCTTCTTAGTTTTATGCTCAGCCATAGGCTGTATTAATTTCTTTATTTTTTTTAAGAGGCACTGTGTTTTAGTTTTGCACTGGATCCCACCAGTTTTGCAGCTGAGATCTGTTCTGGGTTCTCAGGCCTTCTGGCTTAGGGAAGAAGTCCTTGATCATAGCTTTGGCTCTGCCCCTGATTGACACGTGGTGTTGAGTGTGTCCATCACCGCAGCCTTGGCTTTCTCGCCTGTGACGTGGGAAGACTCCTGGAGAATGACTCGTCGCGCATGAAGAGCCCACGCTGTAATGTAGGTGATGCGGTTATCTAAGTCCAGTTACTGTGCTTCTCTCATTCCCTTATTCTATCGACCAGTCATGTGCCTGGGGGAGACCGTGGGGGACATGCCCCCCCTCCACTTCCCGGACCACTTGACAAGTGAGAAATGGGAGGGAGCTGTCAAAAGCACGTGACATCCAACACTCAAATGATGAAACCAGGTGCTTTTCTGGGACTGTGTTAAAATTGGAAATTTTTATAGCCTCAAAGCCAAGGTCAGCACACTGCACAGCCTGCAGGTCAGTTCTGCATCTTGACTGGTTTTCACTCAGCACATAAAGGAAGGATGGTTTTCTGTTGTCTACTTGGTTAGACAAATCGCAAGAAGAATACTGTTTTGTGACCTGAGCATCACATGCAATTCGAAGTGCAGTGTCGATAAATCAAGTTTTATTAAACACAACTCTGCCATTTTTCCTGTATTATTTATGGCTGCCTCTGTGCTTCACTGGCATTGCTGAGTAGTAGTGACAAAGACTAAGTGGCCTACTGAGGTGGGCAGAATTCTAAATTGGCCCCCAAGATTCCCCGGCCCCTGTGGTTTATATCCTGTGCCATTCCCACTCCTTGGGTGGGACTGTGAATAGGATAGAGCTCACTGCCTCGATTAGGCTAGGTGAGTGACAAAGGTGAAGGAATTTTGCAGAAGTAATTAAGGTCCCAAATCAGTTGACTTTAGTCAATCAACTGAATGATGGGCCCTTTAAAAGGACTGTGCCCTGTCCGAAGGAAGAGATTTGAGACACAAGAGGGCTTAGGTCAGGGACTGTGGATGGCTGCTAGGGTGCTAGGGGTTAGAGTGGCCTCTGGATGCCAGCCAGCCAGAGAGCAGGGCCCTCTGGCTTGTAACTACAAGGAACTGAATTCTATCAAATTCAGTTCCAATGAGGACCTGTGCTCCAGGAAGAAATGCAGCTCCCCCTGCGCCTCAGCTTCAGCCTTGTGAGGCGCTGAGAAGAGAGCTCAGCCCCGCCTTGCCCGGATTTCAGACCCGCAGAAACCATGGGAGGAGAAATCGGCGTTGCTTTAAGACCCTAAGTCTGCGGTGATTTGTTGGTCAACAGCAGAAAACTAGTACAGCCACAAGGTGGAAATTTTTACTGTCGTCTTATGGAAAATGTTTGCCAAGCCCCAAGTAAAAAACCAGTACACCCCACTTCTACGACGTCTCCCCTTCTGGGGCCCCTTAACCATTCAGTCCTGCTATGTCTTGCATCTGTCCGAATGGTTCCCAGAGTCATCTCCCTACACATTGGGTAACCGAGTGAGGACTCGCTGCCCGGACATCAGTTAGTAACTAACGTACATTTCAAGTGTACCGCTTTATAACACAGCATCTCTGTACATGGTGCGCTCAGCACCTGATGCCTAGTCTTCTGTCATCGTAGATTTGACCCCCTTTATCTTCTTCCTCCTCCCCCTTCCCCTCTGTTAACTACCTTTCTGTTGTCTGTGTTATGAGTTGGTTTTATGTCTGCTTGTTTTCACATGCATGAAATGATAAAGTTCTTGTCTTTTTTTCATCTGACTGTGATCATTTAGCATAATGCTCTCAACATCCATCCATGTTGTTGCAGATAGCAACATTTCATCTTTTTTTTTTTTTTTTATGGCTGAGAGGTGTCACTATTTTGATGGCTGAAGGTGATGTCTCTCTTTTTCCCTGGGAACTCTGGCTGGGCGTGTCTCTTAGTAGCTCTGATGACCAGTTTCCTTGTGCAACTGGGGAGAGCAAGGCTTCTCTCTTAGAGTCGGGGCTGGCAGACTGCAGCCCCTGCGTAACAGCTGGCCCACTGCCTGTGCTGCCTGTGTTTATAAATAAAGTTTTATTGGCACACAGCCACGTGCACTTGTTTACCTATTACCTCTGGCTACTTTTGTGCTATAATGGCCGAGTTGAGTAGTTGTGACAGAAGCATTGTGGCTGCAGGGCCACCAATCTTTACCATCTGGTCCTTTACACAAAATGTATGTTGACTCCTATCCCAGAAAGTGGTGGTGGTTGAACTTAACCTCCATTTTTGTACACACATATGTAAATACATAAATACATATTTACATATGTACATAGCTCAAGTCCAGTGCCTGGTCGGCAGCAGAAGCCTAACAAATCTTTAGTTCCTCTTCTGTGCTGAATTCTGTACAAGAATACAAAGGATCACCTCAGAAATGCAGAGGCAGACACGTTTATGTTTTTATTGAATTCTATCTATCTCTCACTTTCAAAAGAAAGGTTCATGTTAAAAAAAAGTTCTGATTGGCACTATAAACCTTATTTATACTTTAATGTATCCTAAAGTGTGTATCCTGCTCTATTTTTACTTCTCTTATAGATACTGATATGCTATACATTACCGAACCCAAATGGATTTTCAAAATCCAATTTCCTTGCTATAATTTTCCATTTTTCTGTTGACTTTTTATGCTTGGCTCACATCGGGCACCTGGAGCCTGTGGCACATTCTGACTTCAACCCGTCCAGACAAACAGCCCCTCTTGCCGGGCGCGGGGAGGCGGGGCTGGGTCCTCGGCCTGTGACTGCATGGCCATTTCCCCTGGATAAGACGGGTCCTCCCCACACGAGGACCCATCCTCCAGTGGCTGAGCCCAGTTCCTGGGGTGGGGGCAGGTTTAAGAGGGTTTTGATTTCCCCACACATGATTGTGATAGGTCGACATCGGTTAAACGGGGCTGCTGCTGCTTTCAGACTGAATGACGTGAGCAGCCGTACAGGTGTCCTTTGGGGACTCTCTTCTCACCGTGGCCCCTGCAAGCGGTCTGCCCCAAACGTCTGCGGAGATGGCCAGGTGTTCGTGGCAGGCTGCTTTCCGTCAGGTGTTTTGCCCCCGAGAAACGGCACCAAGACAGACAAACATAATTTTTGAAAGAGAAGAAGGGCCGCAGTGAGACTCAAGGTCATGGGTTTGACGGTTTCATGCTGGGGGTCTGGGGTGACCGCCAGCCTTTTCTTTCTTCTCTTCCTGTGGCTCTCAGTAGCTGGTCCTTGGGCTGGTGACATGGTACTGTGTCGCTGTGGCTCCTGCCAGTTCCCGGTCCTTTCTGAGTCTCTGGAATCCTTCACCTTTGCCAGCCCCTTGCCTGGTACATTGGAAAACGAAGGCCTCCAAATGAGGAAAGGATGTCAGCCAAGGGGGCTGTGGGTACCCAGCTGGCAGGGTAGGTCGCCGTCAAGGTGTGTGATCTGAAGCTCATAGATACTTTTTCTCCATCTGTTGGTGGAGAAGAAGAAAGTTCAGGTAGGAGTGCTTTAAAAATGTTTATCAAGTGTGCCCGGCTTGTGTAGCTCGGAGGATTGGGCGCGGGCTGGGAACCAGAGGGTCCCGGTTTGATTCCCAGTCGGGGCACATGCCTGGGTTGCAGGCCAGGTCCCCGGTGAGGGCCATGTGAGAAGCAACCATACATTGCTGTTTCTCTCCCTCTCTGTCTCCCTCCCTTCTCCTCTCTCTGAAAATAAATAAATCTTAAAAAAAAAATGTTTATCAAGTGTATTTTCTCTCCTGAACAGCTTTTAAAACTTACGTCTGGGTCAAGCCAGACCAACAGGAAGTGGTTTTCTAGACTGCATCGTATTGGTCCCCAACAAGTTGCTTTTCCTGAACTGTGTGTTTGGGTGATGCTCTCAGTTTGTACTGAGAATGATTATGGGAAGACGTCTCATGAAATTGGCCACGCGCCCCTTGCTGTCGGATGTCGTTTCTGGTGGTTTCGTAATGGCGCACGGGACTGCTGCTGCCAGCTCTCCTGGGGAGAAGCTGTTGTGTCGTCTGAACACCTGGGACGGTTATAACTTCCCTGAGCAACTTGGCTGTTAGTGTATGGACACAGAGTGCCCGGTGCCTGGACCGATTTGCCTCCTCCTCCCCCTCCCCCTCCTCCTTCGTAACCAATGAAAACTCAGATCAAAATATGTAGCCACCTCTTAGCAGGTGGGCATTGAGAGCGTTGCAGTGGCAGAACAGACCTGCGACTCTTTCCTTCTGTCCTGCTTTTCTTTCTTTTCCTGGTCTGTTAGCTGCTTGCCATTATGCTGCATTTCCTGCTTCCGTGTTTATCAGGTCGCTTTGGCTGGACTGGAGCCACTGATGGGTAGACCAGCTCGACAGCATCCTTTGCATGGAGTCTATGTTCTTCATGTACGCAAGGCACAGGGATACTCCCATGATCCTTTGAGTCTACCTTGCTTTGCTGGGAGCCCTGGAGTTCCATGGAAGAGTCGTAAACCCTGAGTTGCCCCTGAGGTTTGCACATACCTATGTGATAACGTGCAGGCTTGGGGCCTGTTTCTAGATATTCTTCTGTAGGGAGGGACACTGTGGTCCCCTAAGGGCTGGAAAATTCTGAATGAGTGGGGTAGAACCCACAGGTGGACCTGACTGTCCCAAAGAAAGAACGGCTCACAATATAGGGTCCGGCAGAAATAATGCCCCTTTTTATTACCTAAAAATCTTTTGTTACAAAATCATAAGCACGTAAGTCTGTAACGTAACAACATCACACTCAAGCACACCACGTGACACTTTATGTGGAATGTTCAAATTGCTGTCCATCTCGTGCGAGGCATTCACGTCCCCTACCAACCACACAGTGGCGTTACTTCTGCCAGACCCTGTGGAGGGAGAGGCTGCTTTTCACTCCACTGTAAGCCAGCTCCTTGCAGGAGGAAAGAGAGGACTGTGGTCTGAAAATAAGAGCTGGGTCACTGGGGTCCCATGCCTGCTGCTGCGGGACCCCAGTGTCAATGAGAAGATGGTTAGAAGGGAAAGGCATTTGCTTGCTGGCTATGGGTTGGAGTCACCACCAGAGCTCTGTAGGTGGCAGCAGCAAGATGCTCAGGGAGTGGCTGTGAAAAGTGGCTGTCATAGGTCCCCTCAGAGTGTTGGAACCTGTCAGCTCTCAGCTTGGGTAGCTGAGAAAGCCACCTGCCATTGGTGGAGGCTGGGAGGTGAGGAGTGGACAACTGGCCCAGTAGACCAGGGACAAATTGTTAACATGACCTTGCTTGGGAGCTATAAGTTAGGATGTCCAGAGGGATAACTGTGAGCCCTCCAAAGTCTTGTGTAGAAGAAGGCAGAGAATTGGTTTATTTAGACCATTAATTAAAATTTATCAATAACTTCTCTTTGAACCTTGGCACATCTCTATGGAAGTGTTTTCTGCGCTGCACCTTAAGTGTGTGTTGGTGTGGCTGTCTTTCCTGATACTCTGCAAACTTCATGAGGGTGAGAAACATGCCTGTTGATTCTGTGCAGAGACCCATAAAAAGATCTTTGTTCACTGTTCCTAGAATGAGCAAGGGAATGGATTCAAATGGGAGAGACCCAACTGTGTTAGAAGTTCTTTATCTTTCCGCTCTCCTCTCATCGCCTTGGAAGTGAAAGGTTTGGTCCTTGGTTTGGGGCAGTGCGTTCTCTCTCTGGCCTGTTAGAAAGAGCATGGATTCTGTGGTTAAGTTGCAGTGGATTTAAACCTGGCTCCAGCACTTCTCTTCCGTGTGACCTGAACAGGTCACTTAACCCCTTGATGCATCAATTGCTTTATTTAAAGTGGGGATGAAAGTCTACGTCACAATGTTGTAAGGGTTCAGAGAGAGCGAATAAGACGGCATATGCAATCAGTGCCTGGTGTATTCCTGGCGTATTCCTGGCATGGCGCAGATGCACGAGAGAGCACGGTCCTCAGCTTAGTCGGGATGGGCAAGGGTCTGCGGTGGAACAGCTAACCCTAAGGCTTCAGTGGTGTAAGACAAAAAAAGCTGGTGTTTTGCTCTTGAAATGTTGAATGCCAATGTTCCTGTTTAGGTGACTCTCTGGCTGGCTGTCACCCAATGACTGCCCCGGGGATCTAGATACCTTTCTTCCTCTGATGCCAGCACCTTCAACAACAGCTTCGAAGGTCCTCACTGCCGGGACAGGTGAGAAGGGTGTTTGTAAGGCTTGTTTTTATGGGCTGGTCCTGCAAATGGTGGGTATCACTTTGTTACATATTTCCAGGGTCTTTTCCACAGACTCTGTGACACGTGGTCTTCCCCAGATGCAGGGCGGCCTGGGCACACGGTGTTCTTGTGTGCACCAGCGAGAAGCCCCGGGCCGTGTGCTGTACGCATAGCACCGGCCTGGCCACACCCTTTGTCTCCACCCTGGAGGCTGACTCTGCTGGGGACTGATTCTCAGTCAGTAGTTCCCAGGAGCACTGCAGAGGCCGCGGGCGACCTTTGCTGGCAGTCCCAGCGCATCAGGATCTATTGTTGATGCTGTTGACCCGATTCATTTGTCTCCCACAGGCCGGGCTCCACGGGGTGATGGCAGTTTAGGGAAAGGAGGTTGACCCTCTTAGAGCCACTGCAGCTGCTGCTGCAATGTTTCTTAAATTTTAAATGCAGTATGACTTTGGGTTTTCATATCTGGGCCACGCGCTCTGCTGTTCTGGTCACAGAAGGTTTATAGAAGTGGTTTGGAAGAACCTTTGAGAATTTGTCAGGTAGACGGTGTGGGGAGGCAGCTTTCTAGATACGAGTGGCAAGTGCAAGACATGGAAGAGCAGATCGTGTTGGGGACTGGTATGGGGTCACGATTCCTCACGTGTGGCTGGCCTGTGTCAGGCATCCCGTTAGCATTTACTGGTTTATTCGATATTCGTTCATTCGATATTTGTTAAGCCCCTACTATATGCCAGAACTGTTTCCACTTGACGTTTAGTGGAAGTTGGTTGATTGCCTGCCTCCTTTCCTGTCAAAGTTCATCCTTTTCTGGCCCTGGCTGGTGTGGCTCGGTTGGGTATCAACCTCCAAACCGAAAGGTTGCTGGTTTGATTCCCTATTGGGGCACATGCCTGGGTTGCGGATTTGGGGAGGCAACCTATCGATGTTTCTCTCCCTCTCTAAAATCAAAAATAAAATAAAATAAATGCTTTTTTAAAGAAGGTCATCCTTCTCCGCTGTATCCGGGGCCACATCTCCTCTGTTACCTGCTCCTACCCTTTCCTCTGGCCCTCGCATCCTCACCTGTTAACCCACGTTAATCCGCATTGGTCACCGCCCTTCTTCTCGCAGTTCCCCAAAGCACCAGCAACACACGGCTGTGGTGTGCAGCCAGGTCCCCAGAGGAGCTGGGTGTAGTGGAGGGACACTACAGAAGAAGATGGAACTGTTTCCAGTTCATGGTCAGACAGGCTTCCTGGACCGGCTGCAGCCATCCTAGCACACGCTCAAATGCATGGTTACCTGTGAGTTTACTTGCTTACTGTCAGTCTGGCTGACTAGATCGTGATGGCATGCTGGAACCTAGTACTCTGCTGGATCTATGCTAACTGTTCAGTTAAACAATCGCTGAATTATTGAATGAACAAATGAAAGCAAATAGATATTTTTCATTCCTACCAGTGCATCAGCTACTTCCCATCACAGGACACTTCTCATCAGCCATCACTTTCTGTAGGTTTCTGCTTTTCATGGTGTTTCTTGGACCTCTCTCTCCCTCTCCTTTCCGTCGTTCTCTAGCTGTCTACACAAAACACCCCACATTTCTCTTACTGTTTAGTGCACACCAATTTAATATGCAACTCACTTCCCAACCTCTGTACTGCCAGAGAGGTTTGGCCCTCCTGTGCCCAGCCCGAGGCTCCCTGGGGTGCTGAAGGCCAGTCTTCTGGGTTCCTGTGCACGGCAGGGAAGAGAAATGGAGAAGGCTTTGATTTCACTGGCTTTCTTTAGTGATGTTGTGACCCGATTCTGTATTGAATCTGTGGACAGAACTTCCATCACCATATGCAGGGATCCCGGCGTGGGGTGCATGGGAGGGATTTTGTCCTCTGCAGCTGATGGAGACGATGGTGATGTTACCTGAGAATGCAGACACAGGCAGGGGCTTGTGGGGGCTGGTTTCTGTACCTCAAGCAGAGCCACGTTTGGACGTGTGACAGGGACCCTGTGGGTGTTGACGGTGATACAGTGAGCTCTGAACATGAAGGAGACAAGAACGAGAGTGGAGAAGATGGACTGGCGTGGAGCCGGGGCCGGGAGCAGTCAGGACGCCGCTGTAGAACTCAGGCCAGGTGCTGCCTCCGCCTCTGCATGTCCCGCCGGCTCTCCTGGGATGCCCTCCCTCCTGCTCTCCATCCCTGGAGATGCTCGCATCGTGCCCAGCCCTGATCAGCGCACCCCTCCAGGACACTGCGGGCTCCTGTTTTTCTGGGTGGACCAGCATTTCCAGTGTTACCCAGAGGGGCTTCCAGCTCATAGCACAAGCTTAGTAAATTCTTGTCAAAATCGAACTGACACAGTCTATTGTAAAATAGTGGATGGCTTAGATTTTACAGGGGAATGCTTTGAACACTATCAGCATTGACTTTCTCATCTGCCAAGTGCATGATTGTGTAATTATTCACAAATTTGATTTTTATTTTATGAAAATGATTTTTCAAGAATTGCTTTTATGGGGGGAGGAGGTAAATGTCGAGAACGTATTCTGTGCAGGTTACTTTTCCTATGTCATTCCTTTTTAATCTCCATGGTGTTTCCGTCGGGTGGGCCTTGCCACTCTATTATAGGAGAAGAAACCGAGGCCCAGACTCGACGGCGGAAGCCTCTGGGCCGCGCTGACCTGGCTGTGCGAAGCTGAGATTCGTGTCTGGTTCCGCTGGACTCCGACACGCGTGCGCTCTGCCACCTCGCAGTGTCTCTCCCTATTGCAGGAAGCAATCACAGAGGCACGGCCTGGCGGTCCTTGCTTCCCACTTAGAATGAGACGTTGCTGTTTACTTTCTCAGGAAGGAAGATCGAAATCAATATAACTAGCCTTATTAACTGTTTAAAATAGGGGGACCTGCAGCTGCCAGCGCCTTTCCTGAGAGCACCAAAGCAAATATAAAAATCCAATTTGCTTGCTTTTTTTTTTAATCTTCTCCAGAGTTTAAAATTCAAAGCTGTAAATGAAGAGCCTATGAGACAGGGGTAACGAACCACGTCGCAGACATGAGGATGTATTTACCTGTATCTCTGTTGTTCGCAGGCGGCTGTTCGTTTGATGAGCACTATAGCAACTGTGGTTATAGCGTGGCCCTGGGAACCAATGGGTTCACCTGGGAGCAGATCAACACGTGGGAGAAGCCAATGCTGGACCCAGCCGTGCCCACAGGTAGGTGACCCACGGTGTTTGGAGCAGTGACAGGATATTATCTTCTATGAGAGGGCCTGCATAACTTTGTTGGTAGTAAATTCCCCATCTCCAGAGGCATGCAAAGAAGGCTGAGGGGATTCTTAAGAATGTGGGAAGAGTCACATGTTACCTGGATTCAGGAACCTTTTAGGATTTCACTTAGCTTTGAGATTCTAAGCTTTAGCTCCAAGTAGGGCATCACTAGATTTTGCTTGGGAGCCAGATAATAGTGGAATTTCTGTGGAGGAAGGAGCTTCTGAAGAATTTGAGGTCACATTTTTCTTTTCAGGCCTGTACATATGTAGGGAAACTTGCACAGTGAGAATATTACCTATAAAGTTCATGTCCAGACATCCTGAAAACCAGGCTTATCCTAAACCCATGGGGCTGAAGCTGTAATGTGCTTCCTTGATGGCGGCCTGCATGAGGCAGGCCGATGAGGTTTGCTCGTGGGAGGTACACCCGGAGGAGGTTTGCTCGTGGGAGGTACACCTGGAGGAGGTGTGCTTGGGGGGAGGTACACCCAGAGGAGGCGTGCTTGGTGGGGAGGTACACCCGGAGGAGGCGTGTTCGAGGGGAGGTACACCCAGAGGAGGTGTGCTCGAGGGGAGGTATACCTGGAGGAGGCGTGCTCGAGGGGAGGTACACCCGGAGGAGG
>PVJI01000282.1:0-259476 GCA_004026765.1 Micronycteris hirsuta | reverse complement strand
AGAATGCATGCAGGCTGGGGTAGGCTGGGGTGAGTTGATGCTGGAAGACAGGAAGAATCATAACTCTGAGAACATTAAGATCATCTCTTTGTAAAATGGGGCCCCTGGGACAGTCATCAGGACAATTGCTCCTCTGTGGCTCCTCCCTGACCAGGGGCTCTCTCTGACCCTCACCCGGTCTTGGCTCTTTGCCACCCTCTTGGCGCTCGCTCTCGGGCTCCTTTGTCACCTCACTAAATGTTGGAGTTCTGCAGGCTCCTTGTACACTCACTGCGTGTGTCTACAGAGAAACGGCCAGCAGCTATAGGGAGAGACACACAGAGGAGGAGCTCTGTTGTAGGAATTGGCTCATGTACTTACAGAGTAGCCCTGGAGAAGTCCCGTGACCTGCCCTCTGCAAGCTGGAGAGTCAGGAGAGCTGGCGGCGGTGTTCAGTCCGAAGGTCAGGGAACCGTGGCGGGGGGTGGGTGGTGTGAGCACTGGTGTGAGTGTGAAAGCCTGAGAACCAGACGCAGTGGTGTCCGAGGGCAGAAGATGACGGACGTCTCAGCTCAAGCAGAGGAAGAGTGAATTCACCCTTCCTCAGCCTTTCTGCTCTGGGCGGGCCTCTGGGGCCTGGGTGGTGCCCACCCACACTGGGGCGGGCTGCCTGCTTTGCTGAGTTCACCTGTTCAGTGCTAGTCTCTTTTGGAAACACTCCCACGGGCACACCCGGAAATGAGGCTCTGCCAGCTGTGTAGGCATCACGAAGTCAACCGTCACACTGTGGGTGACAGCCGCGCCTGTGGCTTCAGGTGCCACCAGACGTCTATTTTGCACTCTAGAACTACACGACCCACTGTGCCCTGTCTTCCCAGCTGGTCCCGGGGAGAGGGATTCTCCAGACGTCACTAAGATAAGGACAGACAAGATGCTCAGAGATGGTTGTCTAGGGCAGGTTATGTTCCTTGTGGCCTCACTGACTCTTAAGTTTGGCTGCAAAGCAAGAAGCTACTGGATGGCTGTGTCCAGTTCCCCTTAAGGACATCAGTTGTCTAGAGAAGTTTTCTTGAGTGTGGATGTGAGCCGCAGATGTAATAAAGATGTGCTCTGGTATGAAAGTGAGCTTTGCAGATCTGGTAGGGTCTTACTTTGCATGAGCAGAATCACCAGCAAAGACACACGCTCATTAGTAAGGTGACCGTGGGACCACCTCTGTGCCTGTTGCCCCATTATAGTTCGTCCTCTCAAAGTGTCTTGGTTTAAATGACAGAATCTCTCAGCTGATTAGGGACCCCGAGAACCCAGAGAACCTGTGCTGGAGTATACCCCTCTGCTCTGTGTGGCTGTCTTTGATGCTGGCTGATAAATTTGGGTCTTAGAGCGCGCGCGCGTGCATGTGTGTGTGCGTGTGTGTTTACACGTTTACATGCTCCTTCTGCCCCTGGTGAGCCCACCTGAAGCCTCACAGGCTCTCGTAGGCTGCCCACACTCAGCATCTCCAAAACAGACTCTTGATTCGCCCATTCTCCTTCCCCGTCTACGCACGCCCCAGTTCCTCGTCTCAGGAAAGGCCACTTTGTCCACTCCAGTGCCGATTCGGAGACCCAGGGGTCACACTCCTCTCTTCCCTCCCTTAACCCTCTCCGCCTGTCAGTCGTTTGGTTCTGCCACATGCCTCCTGGATCTCTCTCTTCCTCTCCGCCACCGCTGCCTGGTGCACATTACCGTCAGCTTTTGCCTGGGTAACTGGAAGGTTTTCCAACAGGCTTCTTGGCTTCCTCTCTCCACCTTTATCCTCTCACCACACAGAAGCCAAAGAGATTGTTCTAGAATATTAGACCTGTTCCTGTTACCACTTTCATTTATTGTCCCCATCTTGCTTTGCTTAGAGTCTTTCCGAGGATTCCTGTGGCCCCAAAGAAAGAAGTTCAAAGCTCTGTTGTGGTCTCCAAGACCCCACGGGGCTAGTCCTGCCCACACCTCCAGCCAGACCATGTCCCATTCCCCCTGTGCTCACGTCACCCTGACTTCTGTCAGTTTCCAGAATGTTCTATGCCCCTTTCTGCCTCAGAAACTCACATGAGATCAGCACTCTTCATGGAACCTTTCCCCCCACCCCATTCTTTTATACTTCCCATCATGCCTCAGCTGAAACGTCACTTCCTTACGGCAGTTCTCCCTAAATGCCCCGCTCTGGGTCAGCTCTGTACATGTTTCCCTCTGCACCCTGCACTGTTCCTCAGTAACGTGCATCGCTGCTGATGCTCTTTGTTCAGCATATGTCTTACCCCCAGATGAGAAGGTCCATGTGACTGCGGACCTGACGCAGCTTCTCAGCTTTGTCTCCCTTCCCTAATACGCTGCATCATCCTTAGCATGTACTAAATCACATCTTGGTTGGATGGATGGATCTAGGTGGGCGAGTTGTCTTTATCACATATTTTTAAATGAAGGAATGAATGATAAACGACGTTAAATGCCTTTAGCTCTCTATTAACTGACCACACACTTTAGTCTTGGCTACCGTCCTTCCGTTGCACAGATTGGAAAACCAAGGTTCTGGGAAACTGGGTGAC
Organism: Micronycteris hirsuta; assembly: GCA_004026765.1. Lineage (NCBI taxonomy): Eukaryota > Metazoa > Chordata > Mammalia > Chiroptera > Phyllostomidae > Micronycteris > Micronycteris hirsuta. The sequence goes on along the minus strand of PVJI01000282.1, from coordinate 256,918 downwards.
ATGTTGCTGCTTTTTTTTTCCACTGTGCCACTCTCTCCCCCCAGTGGGACAACTGTGGCTTCTAATCTTAATTTTCTTATCCCCTCATTATGCCAGAGCGTCATTTCATAAATATTGGATTGTGCGAATACAATCTTCTGAGCTTTTCTAAATAGAGGCATTTGATAACGATCACTGAAGTTATTGTCCTGACGTGCCCATGGGTTTCGGCAGCTCTGCGTGCCTCTTAGGCCGAGAGGCCTGAAAGTGAATTTGGATCAGGCGGAATTGTTTACTCTTCTCCTGGGCAAAGGCTAAAATCTCACTTTTCCTTCTGTAAAGCCAGCAGTCTCCCTCCCTGTGGAAACCGAGTTGGAGTCTATTTGCTCATGTGCTCCGTGACCTTTTACTGACCTGCTTGTGCGCGACAGGCTCTGTGTTAGGCTCTGTGTACCTCAGACCGCGTCATTTTGGCCTTCATCCCTCTGGTGGCTTCCCCGGGCACCTGGGATGAAATCCAAACTCCATGCCGAGGCCTGCGCAGTCCTGCGTGACCCAGCATCTTTTCTGAGCCCCATTTTCTTCTCTCTCAAATGCTCCGGACACACTGGCGTGTCAGATTCTTTGCTGGCTCTGTTATACTCTGGACCTTCTCTCCAGGACTCTCTCTTTTCTATGGAGCTACCTGCAGCTGCCACTGGTTCCCAGCTCTGCCCTCCTGGCCTTGGCAGGGGTTTCCACAGCTTCATCCTGAGGAACAGCCCAGGGCCCCACGGGAGAGTCTCTGGGAGGGGTCCAGACGGAGGTGCAAGTGCTATAAGGGTCATTTTAAAAGGGCTGAAGTTAGAGGTAATGGCATTTGGAGGTTTCCTTCTATTTCCTTCTAATGCTTGTAGGACATTTTTTTAAGTGTTGGAATGAATTTGGATTGAACTTCAGGTTGAAAACCAGGTGCACAAGAAATACTGCATTTACACCAACTTGAACTTGACCCTGACCCTCCATGGAGTTAGATCTTTTCAGACATTATGCTCCCCCTTTCTCGATGGGTCTGCCAATGTTCTGGGTGCTTAGACAGGCCATTGTGGTTCCCTCCAAGAAGCTCACCGTCACACTTCCTGTGGTTCCTTTGGGTCTCATAATTCTGCTGCCTCTTCCCTCGTGGCTTGGAACTCTCGTCTCAGGTCCAGCCAGCCCAGGCGCATCACCCAGCAGCCCTTCTGGTGCCTGTCCCCTCCTCAAGTACTGCCACCAAGCAGTGTGGGGCCATCGGGTCCCTCTCTCCCCCCTTCTCAGGGTGGGGGAACTTCTCTGCTCTCTTTCCCAGCCTTTAAAGACACACCTGCCATGGCCCAGCCTCTCTGGGCTCTGCAGCATAATCCCTTCAGTAAGTTTAAACTTGGAAAACACCAGGCAGCTTCTGGTCTCCAGCAAAAATTTCTGGAGCAGAGAAATAGCATCTTAGTTGATTACCTGATTGCAAGGGGCAGGTATTGGGAAGAGTCCAGGGAGAACAGACACGCAGGGAACGTTTCAGCCCGTCAGACTGCTGTGGAAGCAGACGCAGTCTCGGGAGTCGGGGCTTTTCCTTCCTGCCACGGTGCCCTTGGTGGTATGTTCCTGCTTTGCTCTAACTGCTGATATTTAGTGTGGGGTCTATTATGGGTGGCGTCGTGTTCCCCAAAGAGATAAGTTGAAGTCTTAACCTGGGTACCTATGATTGTGACCTTACTTGGAAATAATTACTTAACAGATGTAATCAAGTCATAATGAGGTCACGCCGGTCATACTGGGCCCTCACTCAGCGTGACTGGTGAAGGAGGAGGGGCACGCGGACACACAGACACACAGGTAGGTCACGTGCACACACAGGAAGACATTGGAGCAATGCATCTTTAAGCGAAGAATGCCAAGGATTGCCAAGAGACCCCAGAAGCCAGAAGGAGGAAGGGAGGATTCTTGCCAGAGCCTTTGGAAGGAACGTGTCCCTGCCAACCCCCAGATTTTAGACTCCTAGACTCTAGAACTGTGAAAGATCACGTTTCTGTTGCCTGAAGCCGCCCAGCGGGTGGTGATCTGTGACAGCAGCCCTGTTACTGGCTTGATCCGCCGTCAGCACCCCGGCCACACCACCTTCTCCACGTTAGAACTCATAGCGGAGCACTGTGCATATTGGTGCCTTTGCTTTCTTTTAAGAGAACTGGCGTTTCCTGTGTGTTCGCTGTAACCAGGAATTGGGTCCGGCATCTTCATTCACATTTCATTTAGCGGGCCACCGTCCTGGGAGTTCAGAGATGCTGTCTCCTCTTTTGAGATCTGGAGGAAGAATATTATCCACATGCCCAATGCAGAAGCCTGGAAATTTGCCCATGAGTTGGTGTTGGGAAAATGCTTTGTGAATTCTCAACAGAAGGCAGGACCTGGTGGTAGCCCCGAGCACACTGCGTATAGCTCTTTGCAGACTACATGGAGACCTTCTGGGGAGTAGCAGGAATTGTGTTCAAAACAGTAACCAGCCAGAGCGGCCCACACACTGACCAGTCAAGGTGGACGTCGGGTATAAAAAGCAGAACGGGCTTTCCGGTGCTTGCTGGGTGAGCAGCCAGCCTCTTCATAGTCTGCACTGAACTAGCTTCTGTTTCTAGGCAGAGGCACTGCTTCATTTGTATGCGTAGTAGCCCCCAGTGCCCGGGACTTAGAAGGTAGCAGTGAATGTGTGTTAAATGACTTGCCCTTATTAATTGTTGGACTTTCTCATGATCTGTCCCCAGCCTCAGCCCCTTCTTCTGCCCTGTCCCCTGTCCCTTTCCCCTTCCCTTCCCACATAATCAGAGAGAGGCCCTTGTGCTTTTGTGTTGGGACCCCAACCTTCAACCGTGCTGCCCGATTTTGGGAATCTCCCGTTGTGTCTGACATTTATTGGTGGAATGCAGAGCCCAGTGGAAGGTGAAGGGGCCAGAGATTTGCCACCCACAACAGTCTGGGTGTGACTGCCCATGTGACCTGGGTGAAGCCAGTTGGACCCTCCTGCCCAGGACTTCCGGTCTAGAAAGGACGAGCCAGCAGCCAGCAGCCTGTGCAGCGGGGTGTGTGGTGGAGGGTGGCGTCTGGGCCATGGGACGTCGTGCTCCAGAGGTTGCTGTCTGCTTCTTGGTTCCCACACATGCCTTAGTTTCTGCTTCGTTTTGAAGTCGGATCCTCCAGCTTTGGGCTCATGACGAGCCTCCTAGTCTTCTTCCAGAACATTCCTATTTTTGATAAAGACAATCATGGTTGATTTCTCTTGTTTTCACTCACAAACCCTGCAGGTCACCCTGTCATGCTTTGCACTTGCCGATCTCTCTGGCTAGAAGGCACCACCTGTCCTTTCTCTTCTGTCAGGGTCACCTCCTCCCGTAGGCCTTCCCTAGCCCTTCCCCACCACACTTGCCTCTCCTCTGTGCTTCTGTGGCCGAGTTTCTTACAACATGTTTTCTCTGATTCCCCACTGGTGCTGGGAGCTATTCCAGGGCATGGGCCCCCTCATTGCTGAATTCCCTGTACCCTGCATGGGGCTTAGAACAGGGCAGGTCGTCCATATATGGACGGAATGATCATTACGGTTATTCCTGTTAGGGAAGTCAAGAAGAAAATGATGTCAAAAACTGTGGAGAGAACCCTGGAGAGGCTGCTGCTTTCTTTGGCATTTTCGCTCTACCTGGGGCACCTGTGGCTTCTATATGTCCAGCACCCGCTCTGCGCTTGATGGCGCTGTGGTCTGGCGGGGCCGTGAGGTCCCAGGGCCTGGCTGGTCAGGGCTCTGCGGCTTTGCAGTTGATCCTTGGGGCAAGTAAAGGGACATTGGGTATTGCCCTGCCTTTTCTCTGGGGCCGGCCACGCTCTCGTACATATAGATTTGCTTCTGACCTGTGTGAGAGGCTCCCCATTGGAAAAACGGGGTGTATCCAAAGTCTGACCTTCTGTTTCTGCAATGTAATGCCTACGGTACACCGTTCTGGACATACGAGCCTTTAAACACCCTTAATCAGGACTGATAGTGTTATTGACTGGCTGAAAGCTATAAGCTCTTGGGTTTTCATTGCACCACTATTGAGTCAATACATTTTTTCTTTCCCTTTTAATGATAAAATATTATATATTTATTCTTGAGGAAATGCTAAGTTAGTACATGTAGGTTAACTTTCCCAAGCCCCATCTCGATTTCCTCAAATATTAACAGACTGATGTATATTGAGAGAGAAGACAGAGAAAGGGAAGGGGAAAGAGTGGTGGAGGGGGCAGGTGGGGAGGGAGAGGGGGAGAAGGGGTAGGGAGGGAGGGAAACAAAGAATATATGTCTGTGATAATAGTACCAATAATCATAAGGAAGTGCTATTTATGTGATGCTTATTATGTAGCAGGGACTCTCCTAAGCACTTTAAATATATTACCTTATTTAGTCCTTACAATAGTACTTTGATGTATCATTCCCTGCATTTTACAAATTGGGAAAATGGAGGCATGAAAAGCTGACTGGCTTTCCCAAGATCATAGCTGATTCGCCTGCAGGAAGTCCGGGTCCCGAGTCTGTGCTTGCGGCCACCGCTCTCCAGCGCCTCCTGAGGATTCAGGGAGGACTCGGCTCGCAGTGCCCAGACTCGTGTCCCTGGCATCTCTCTGTGCCGCTGTGTTTGGATCCGCTGTCCTCCTCCCCGGGACGCACGGTGCTCCGACGGATGGTGCTCCGTTGTTTATTTAACCAACACCCACACACGGCAGTGGGAGAAGAAATGATGAAAATCAAACCATACCCCATTATCCCAAGTAAAAAGCAGGATTTTTTTCTCCAAATGGCTCTCAGAAATCTTCTTACAAAGCATCTCATATAGCGGGAGGGTCTCTTGTATACTTTGGACTACAGAATTAATTGAGAAAACTGCATTAGCCTGAAACGACCCCAATCAATGCCCATTTGGGATGTTTAGGGCGATAGCAGAATTGATAGTAAAAGGAAAGGAATTGAAGACAAATTCAGTATCATTCTGGAGAAATGTGTTCAAATCGTGAGGCATGATTAAGGTGGCCTGGAAAGCAGCAGAGGATCTTTGCGCTCAGATCGGAGCACACATGTGACAGATACATGGGAAAACATGTTTGTTCTGAGACTCAGATGCTTGCCTGGATGGTCAGTTTTCTGTGGCATCAACCTGGATTCGAAAACTACTCTATCCAAATAGTGTAATTGGAAGTAAAGGTGATGTAAGTCCGTGACGGTCCCAGATGTCATGGGCAGATGACGACTTTGAATAAAAATCTCTATAATATACAGGAATGGACAGAAAACCACTGTTTTTAAACCCAGCGTGCGTGCGCTGCTTACCACACAGTGTTCGAGGGGCCTTACGTGTTTTTAACTCGTTTAAGACCTCAACAGCCCTGGGTACCGCTATGACCCCTGTTTTACAGATGAGGAAACTGAGGCCCAACATGTTAGGTAATTTACCAAAAATCAACAGTAAGTGGAGGAACTGAGTCTTTAGACTTTGTAATATGGAAAGCCATAGTAGAAAGGTGATTTTCTCAAATTAAAAGACCACTTTCCTGCGTTTGAAGTGAAACTTCAATAACCTCTGTCTTTGATTCTCTGTATAGCTGAGTTTAGGAAAGGCTGCATATGCCAAGTTCATGGACACCTTAGCCAGAGGGATATACATAGAGGACCTTCAGCAAAGCTATGTAATTTCTCCATGGCCCAGGGTTTTCTTTAACTTATAAAATGAAAGCAATACGATTGGAGAATGTGGAGATTAAATGAGGTAACGTATGAAAATGTAGGACAGAATGCTTGGCATGGGGGCACATGGTGCGTCCTCTGTGCCCATGTGCCTTCCTACTGTCCTGTCTCAGCTGGGACTCACCGTGGGGATGCTGGGTTAACCTATCTTTGCTGAGGGAAAACCAAGGAATTGTCAGGCCGGAACTAATTCTCAGTGTCTCTGTCTGTCTGTCTCTGTCTCTCTCTCTCTCTCTCTCTCTCTCTCTCTCGTGTGTGTGTTGAGGTGACAAGATGGTGTGGCAGCGACATTGGTCATCCCCCCCAACTGGCCTTCTTTGAAGCCTGTTGTGACACTTGGAAGTCCCTTGTCCCAACAGGCTTGGGGAAGCTCAGCCACAGGTCCCTAAGTGGTCAGTCCTGACCACTTTAGCCCTGGCCTAGGGCAAGGGAGCCCACGCAAAGGGTCCCACTTGCCGATGTCAGGATTTGGGAAGGGGTCCTGACTCCTCAGGGAAGGGACAGAAGCAGGGGTCACAGAAGGTGTCTGCTGCCAACTTGAGCACCTTGGCCCCGTGGCTGGAGGGACTTCCTGAATCCACTTCGGCCCCCGACTCTCCGGTTGCGCAGTGACTCTGCGCCCTGCCCCCCCCCCCCCCCCCCCCCCCCCCCCCCCCCCGTGGAGAGAGCTGGAGAGGCGGGCCTGGACTCCAGGGAGGCCACACTGCAACGAGGCATCTGTGACTCAGATCTGAGGCTTACATGGGTCTCACGCACCCCACTCGCATCCTCTAGGGCAAAACCTGCTCTTTGCGCCCCTCTGTCCGCAGCCGCCTGTTATAATTAGGCGGTGGGAGAGGAGGCGAGGGTGTTGCCACCGCCACTGACACATCCACTGCTTTCTTACTTAGGAACAAGTTCGACACATCTGCGAATGTGGAGGGCTGGGTCCTGTCGACCAGTCTTGAGGTCACTCCTTAACCCAAGAGCATTTGTGACCTACCGTCTGACACCCTTGGGGGCTTGGCTTCTGTGTGCAAGGGGAAGTAAGCATAGTGGAGAGTGACCCCCAAACACAGGACTACACCATGCTTCCCTGCTGTCATTTCTGGACGATCACAAACAGAACAGTACTTGGACATGCCTGTCAGCAAGGGTGCGAACCCTGAAAGTCAGCAAGGCTGTGCGGTGTCGAGTCAGGGAAGTAGGTCGCCTCCGGAGTCCCGGCTGCTGCAAGCCCTTTGGATTTACAGACTTTTAAGACCATTCCCGCTGCTTTTCTGAAACACCATGAAAGATCTCGGGCTCTGCCAGGGCTTGAGCACTGCCTCATGGCACTGTGGGCAAAGCACGGGGTTTCCTGTCACACGTACCCACGGTTGAGCCCTGGCTCTGATGTTCACCAGTCTGTCACCTTGTATGACTGAGGGCCTCTCTGAACCTCAGTCTCTTCTCCTGGGAAATGGGCATGTCACAAGTGGGCACAGGTAATCAGGTTCTTGGTGATTGTGGACAAAGAGTTGAACCAGACACAGAGAGTTTGTAGCAGAAAGAGAGAACAGATTTATTAAACGGTAGTACACTCCACAGGACATGGGAGCGGGCCAGCTCCGAGCAGAGACCTACCTCAGGGGCTGTGGGATTCTTCCTGCCTGGTTTTTTCCTGCCTGGTTTGGTGGGCTTTTATGCACATGCGCAAGTAGTTGTATCACTTTAAAGCTACTGCGTGTGTGGTCTCTCATGATTTCCCTTGATGGCCACCGGAGAAGGGGGTCGCACAGTGTTAATTTGTTATAGTGCTATTATAATGAAGCAGGGGTCATGCAGCATCTGCGCAGGTGCATTCATGATTCACCATGATTTAGTGCTTTTCCAGAGAGCGGAAACTACTGGTCTTAGAATGGTGTCTGTCCTGTATCGATATCCTTTATCTTAGCCTGGGGCACCTCCAGAGTGTCCTCCTTCCTGACTGTCTCCTGCCTCAGGAATGGGAGTGCGCATCTGCCTCACCCTATTGCTGTAAAAAGCAGTTTAGGTGGTGGAGCTGAACAGGTGGAGGGCTCAGTGAGTGTCTCTGTATGGGTTCGTTGTTGCCCCATATTGCGATCTTGACAAGTAGCCGGGCCCCAGGCTTCTGTCGCAAAGAAACATGTTGCTTTCAGTGGAAAAGGCCGCCCCCCACCTCCTCCCCACCCAGCCCCTCTGAGGGCAGATGGGAAGTGTTGTGGCTGTAAACCCAGCCAATATGGGCTGTAATGTACTAAATTATTACTTGTTTTGCAGTCTTGACGAGAAAAATAAATGCAATTACACTCATGAATGTTGAAAAATGAAGCAAAGCGATGCAGATCGGCACATTCGAGGTGCTTTTCCAAATGTAAAGCTGTGTACAATGAATGCTAATGGCTTCCCTTCCTCCTGCTCCCTGGTGTGTTGTGTTGTGTTATCTTTCTGAATTAAGGGAGCAGCTGGGCTAAGTGCCCCAGGCACAGGAGAGGCGGCTGTGAATGGTCCCCACAGAAGGAGACCCAGCAGGCAGACCCCAATTTCCTCTCTTGGCTGGGGACCCAGAAGAGACCCAGTTTCCTAAAGCAGGTAACTGAGTGATCTCAGCGATGCCTCTGCTGTGGACCCTGGCGTCTGTCCTGCAGGTCTTCTGTCGTCCTGTCCTGCCAACATCCGCTCAGCTCTTCTGAGCGCCATGCGTGGTACTGGCAGCGACGAATCGCTTATGCCCTGCCCCTCCCGGCTCATCTCCACTGTCACTGAGGCCTGATGGGCATGGTGCCGTCCAGTGCTGGTCCTCACCGTGGCCAGCGGCCTCATGGGGCTGTTCAGCACTTGAAGTGTGTCCAGTCCTCATTGGGATGTGCTTTAAATATGAAATACACAGCACATCTCAAAAACTTAGTGTGTGTGTGTGCGTGTGTATACACACGCACACACACACAATCTTACTTTATGTGTTATATGCAAGGCCTAGCAGAACTAACACCTGTTTGAGTGTGCTTGATAGAGTAATAATATGGGTGTAATAATTTATAGTTTTAATTTGAACATTTCACCGGAAATGTTATATGGTGTGCTTGAGTGTGATATTGTCATGTTACAGAATTACATGCTTCGATTTTCTAATACAAAAGGGGTGTTACTTGAGCTGGACCCTGTATATGCATATATAATCACATTAGATATGTTATATATATAAAATCTGATTAATTTTTATGTTATTACCATGTTGAAAGGATAAATTGGGTTAAGTGAAATACATTCAAGTAAGTTTCACTTATTTCTTTTTACCTTTTAAAAGATGGCCACTGGAAAGCGTGAAACGACAAAACTGTGCCTTGCACCGTATCTCTGGTGGACATCGCTGACCAAGCCCCTGCGGCCAGTTTCTTCATGTTTTCTGCCCACCACCACCCCTCTTGCTGGTGGCCCTTCTGTCCATTTCCAACCATAGCAGGCTCTTTCATGCCTCAGGGCCTTTGCACCAGCTGTTCTCCTTCCCCAAAAGGCTCTTTCCCAGCTCTTCGTAACATAAATGTCATCTTCTGTGAGAAATATTCTTTGACCTTTCTATCTAAACACATCTGTCCTGTCCTTCTTCATCAAACGCTCTTTCCTAGTCACGATTGTAATCTTTAGGTATTTTATTTAATTGTCTCTATGTCTGTTTCTTCTAAGAGAACATCAGACAGAAAGCTTGTCATCTTTTGTCCTATTCTAATCTCATTGCCTATCACAACAAACTAACACAACGTAGGTACTCCATTTTTTTTTTTTTTTCTTAAATGAGTGAATGAGTGTTTAAACGTCGCAGAGGAGACAACTATTGGGATCGCTTTGAGATGTTGAAAAGATATCTGATAAAACTTACCGAAGTTCTGGGTGAGAAGCGCATGGCGTATGGAGGGCTGGAAGGGAGAGTTAGATGAAGTGCAGGGGGGATCACGAGGAAGGGAACCCCCAGCGGGCACTGAAGCACCCAGGTGCTGGCAACAGCGGGGAGCCGTTTCCGCTCCCAGGACTGAAGGGTGCCGGCGGTAGGGAATGGTGGGACAGGGCTGCCTGCCGCGCTGCTGAGGATCACAGCCGAGGCCAGACCCCATTGCTCCCAGCCCCTGGTGTTCTGCCAGTACCTGCCTCAGCCAGAGCAGGGGGGTGAGAGAGGCTGGAAGACACCGCCGCAGAGGTCAGACCCTCAGAGGGACAGGGCAGGGTGGGGAAGGGTCTGGGCTGGAGGTGGCAGGCACAGAGAATACCTCTCATCCTGGAAAAGGCCTGGGGGCTATTTTCTCAATGTGCCAGAACACTTCTACTCCAAGCCTCCACCCAGTGTTCTAACAATATAAGGGTGCTCACGATCACTAAAATTATTTGACATTCGCTCGGGGATTTCTAGTAACAGAATTAGATGGATAATTATGGGAAAGGAAGAGAGAAAGTTATTATTTGCAGAGAATGTTATCTACCGAAACTCCAAGAGAAATAAGTGGAAAAACTATTAGAAGCCATTATAAGAGTCCTTGAGGTTATTAGTTAAGAAATGAATATACAAAATCAACAACTTCTAAATCCTAGCAATAGCCAGTTAGAAATATAATCTAAAAAGGTTCATTTTCTGAAAGCAACAGAAATATAAAAGGCTGAGGAATCAACGCAAGAGGCGGTAGGAAGGACCTTGGAAAGGGAGCTGTAAAGCAACATGGAGGAAAACAACAGCCGCGTGCATCTTTCCTGGGTGGGACGACTTTATATTTTTAAAGCTTGCCAATTTAATTTAAAATACATAACGTGAATTACAACAGAAATTTGTAATCAGTCTTCCAAAATGGTTTTAAAGTTTATCTGGAAAAATAGACCGTCACAGACTATGAAGCAGATACTGAAAGGCAGTAACGGGGGAAAACTTCTACTTATAAATTTTAGAAATTTATTCTGGAATTCAAAGAGCCCAAAGAGCACATACCAAATCCAAGAAGAGACAGAGAGCTCAAAAGAACGAAAGCTACCCCTAAAAGTAGTGTGTGTGTGTGTGTGTGTGTGTTAAATGTGACATTTCTAATTGGCGGGATAAGTCAAGATGAAATTGTGAGGAAAGCCCATCAAGAGGGGTGTGGGCCAGTTAAGTCCTTCATACTCATATCAAAATGCGTTTTAGGTAAATGTAGTGCACGCCAGTTGAATGTGAAACTCTGAAAACTTCTGAAATAGGTAAACTAGGTAATACATGCGTAAACATTTAAATTATCCTTGGGAGCAGGACTGTTTTCTGATGTCACCATTAAAGGTAGAAGCAACAGAGAAACAAAGCTGTATATTTGTCTCTACCACAAACAAGATGAACAGATCCACAGTAAGCTGAGCTCTGGTCTTTACCACCCAAAACAAATGATTGGTATCGTTGATATGAAAACAGTTCTCACTGATCAACAAGAGAAAGGATCTGCTGGACGTACGCTCAGCGTTGGTGAGACTTTGAGAAACGGGCGGTTGCACACTGCTGGTAGGTGTGCAAGCTGGGGTAACACTTAGGGAGGACAACTTAATATCTGTTGGAGTCATAGAGTGTGCATACCTTTCATCAGAAATTTTACTCTCGGAACTGTATTTCAGTTAGGAAATGATCAGAGATAAATGCAATGTGAAAAATTTGGGGACATGACGCCTGACCTGCCAAAGCGTCCATTTCTCCATCTGCAGTACAAGAAGGTAAATGAACTTGCCTGGCAGCGAGGGTCATTTGGGGTGAGCAGCCTGGGAAAGCGCTGGAGCTCTGACAGGCTGGGAGAATGGTGTGCATTCTTGATTCATGTGGCTCTGTCATGCTTTGTTGCCTTTCCCTGTAGGCCCAGCCCCTTGGACACCATCTACCAAGGCCCCTTCTCCTGCCATTTCAGGTCAAGAAGGAACAAAGGAGAGAGAGCTTTGAGCCTTTGCTCCAGTTAAGCAGGGCCACTCCGAGGACGGACGCTCAGTAAACAAGCATTGAGTTAGCACCAGCTGCACACAGGACAGGGTTGCACCAGACCTTGGGGCAACTAAGACTCTCTCCTTGACCAAATGTCAGAGCCCTCAGATCTCCCTTCTCAACCAGGCCTTGACCTTGCCCCTTTATCCTAAAGCTCCCATTCTCCCATCCTGTCTTTGGCCTGCCTAGCCCAGTTTTAGCAAGAATCCTGCTAAGTCAGAATAGTGGGGTACCCTTACCCTTGATATCTGATCACCTGGCTTGCCTTCAGCAAGAGTCTTACTAAGGCAGTTGTGCAAGATTCCCCCCATCCCCTTAGTAATTTTCCACCCACTGACCCCCTTACTCTGCTCCTTGGCTGTAAATCCCCAGCTGTCTTTGCTGTCTTCACAATTCAGCCTGATCTCTCTTCCCATTGCAACACCTCTGTTGCAGTAGTCTGGAGTAAATTCTTCCTTGCCATTGAAACAAGCGTCAGAGTAATTTTTCTTTAACTGTGGTTACCATGGCAAGTAAATCTCAGCGTGCCCAAAGGAGCTTTGGGTTTCATGGGTAGTCTGATAGGCAGATGCATGATCAGCTGTATAAAAGAGGAGCTCATTCATTCGTTAATTCAGCAAGCAGGTATCAGGGATCTGTAATTTATCAGGCATTAGGGGTGCAGCTGTGAACGAGGTGCTCCAGCTCCTGCCTCTGTGAAGCCCACAGGCTGAGGCGACAGATGATAAAAGCAAACATAAACAAGAAAAGCATAGAAGGGGCAGGTTCCTCATCCCTGGGGATGGAGGGAAGATGGAGGCCGGACGGTCCCAGGTGAATAAGAAAGCTTCCAGCAAAAGATGGCGTTGGAGCTGGGGCTCCTGTGAGTTGAACTGTCATCTGTGAGCTGCAGGCGTCCACAGGTTCAGAGCCTTGTGAGCATGTTTCTGAATAAGGACGATGTGGGGGTGAATCACGAGCTAGCCCATGACGTGCAGACTGTGGGAAGGAAGACGGCTGAGGTTTCCAGAGGCAGCCCAGCAGCTGCCAGGGGACACGGACAGGGAGATTATCCTAATAGGATTTCACAAAGACCACTTAACAGTCACTGAGCTCCAGGGAAAAGTAGTTATGAGCTGAGGGTGGAGAAATAGCCAAGAATCTCGCAACTCTGCAAAAGCTTGGAGAGAAAAGCTGACAGCCAACAGACTGAACGAGATGATGCTTGCAAAAAGGTTAAAAGAATAGACAGAAGGAAAAAAAGGACACTAAGAGATATGGATGGAAATGGAAGCGCATCAGTATAACTTGGGAACACGCATTAAGATCATTTCCGCCCTAAGAAGGAGCAGAGCTGGGACTTATTTCACACTGTCAGGGAGCTCCTGGCGTGAGGGGTGGGCAGGGGCAGGTCAGATTCGTCTGGAAGGAAAGCAAGCGTGGGTGTGAAACACCGGTGGCAGAAGTGGGCCTAACCCCTCCTCATTAGAGATGCAGACACTGAGACCCAGAGAAATGATGTGACTTATTCCAAGTCGCACAACGTAGAACGTGCCAGAGCTAAGAAATTGGAACCTTGTCCATTGCTGGTGGGAATGCAAAGTGGTACTGTTACTGTGGAAAGCAGTTTGGTGGTGCCTCAAAAAAATTGAGCACACAGTTACTGCATGACCCAGCAATTGCACTCCTAGGCATAGTCCCGAAAGAGCTGAAAACAGGTACCCAGATTTGATCACGGTACGTTTTCTGGCTCCCAGTCCAATGCTCTTTTTATTGCCCTCTTCCCCCCAGGTGCTGCTCCTCTTTTCCATTCGCCGCCTTCTACTCCTCGTCCCCCTCCCTCCTCTTCCCCACTTACATGTAATAAATGTATGACCTTACTAAGTACAGGACCTGGGTTCCCCTGTCTGGTCATTGACTGGGACTAGATGAAGGTCCTTTCAGCCCTGGTGGTGTGTACCTTGTCGCGCACTTGGCCAGTACACATTCAGCAAGTGTGGATCAGGTATGGGTGAGGGGGCAGTTCATTCTGAAACGTGCAGACTTGGGAGGCTGTCCAGAAGTGGGTGCAATCCCGATCTTGAAACAACCATCCCGCCATCTCATGTTTTAATTGCTTATCTCAGGAGCTCATAGTCTCTTTAATTTCCCCAGGATTACAAAGCAGTTGTCTGTTGATGTTTCCTGGAACACCTCTTCTTCCAGAATGATTGTTTTTTTTTTTTAACTCTTTGCATGTCAAACATACCTGAGGTCCAACACAGTGCTCATGTAAGATTTAAGTCTTAGGCTGGTTTTAATTATTTTTTCTACTAGAATATACATATGGGGTCAGTTATGTGATGTTGCTATTTGATCCAGACAGTGAATGCTGAATTTTCTTCTGCTGCTCTTCCTGTTTATTTGGGCACAGCTTGACTCCTCCCCTGATGGGAGAGGAAGTTACCGGAGTTTTCCCAAACGCCACTGGGAGCCTTGTCTCGAAGTTTATGCAGAGTCTTACCCTAAGTCCATGTCTACTGAGTCCCCCCAAGCTTCTGCTTGCTTGTGAGGCAGCCACTTTCATGAGAAGTCATTCTGTTTTTATGAGCTTTGTTTTTTGTTTTCCGAAGCCCATTCCTTGTCTTTCTTTGCCCCTCTGAGCCCTTGTGTGATACTAACTGGTTTCTGCCCAACAGGCAGTTCTGGGGAGGGATTAGGGAAGGATGCAAATCCATAGTGGGGAAAGCAGACTTCCGTTGGGGTGGTTTACAGCTGGCCCATGCTTTGGCAGTACTTTCTGATTCATTCCCTTCGGTCTGGGAGCTGTGGTTGATCTGTTTACTCCACCGTTTTTCCCTCCACCAGCACTGCCCTACTTAGAGGTGGAAGATGGGCATGGATAGACTCCTTTCATTTTGGTCCAAGACGGCACTTAAAATCTATGCTGTGAAGGCAGAGCTTCTTCTGTGTTTCAGCATTAATGGTATATTCTTTTTTTTTTCTTCACTTGTTTTTGTTCATTTTAGTCCACTTTGGAGCTGGAGGCTCTGTAAAATGGTACTCAAACCACCATATTTTCTGGAAGACCTGGCATTCCCTCCATTCTACCATGCCGCGTGATTATAAATACACTCTTGCACAGCCAGTATGACATACTCTTATTGGAAAAGGTTTTCAATGACCGTATTCACTGAAATGGCCTCTTTATGTGTCAAGTACATTATTGGATATGTTTCTGAAAGAGTGGAACAGCCGCAAACTGAAGACCCAGTTCCAGCTGGCAAAAAGCACCGCAGCGCCTCCTCTGGACCCTTCTGGAAGTGTGTATGTCGCGTTGCCACAGAAGGTCTCAGTGGTGAGCGCCCTTTAACTGGGCAGTGGGATTAGGTGTTCAAAAGATAATTTGCTTGTTTTCATTTGAAGATCTTAATTTTATTGAAGGTGCTGCTGCTGTTGCTTGGACTGGAATAACTGATCTAATTTAATTTAATTTGCTTCCTTGCAAAGAAGGTGATCTCTAGCCCAGCTGCTGCTCTGGGCAGAGGGAGCAAGCAGGCTTGGAGATAAGCCCTGAACTTTATCAGCCCTCTCCCCGAGGTGTATGCTAATGAGCAGTGCAGAGAGATGTCAGAAACTTTCCTTGTGATTGCTCTAACTGCCATGCTACTTCCTAAGCAACACGAGTCTCCGTCTGAAGGCCCGCGAGGAAGGAGAAGGGAGGAGTGGCGGTGGGGTCATTTCTTCTGGCTGGTCCGTTTCATTGCTTCAGGGTGTCATGCCTGTGATGGGTATGAGGCCCACGTTAGGTGGTAGTGTTAGAAAGGGCCTCCTCCATCCATTCTGTCACCGTGTGCCTGGGAAAGCTTTGTGGTGTGAATCCTGTGGGGTGGCAGGAATGGAAGGGGTAGGTGGTCCTGGGTGAAACTCTGCTCATGCCTGACTAGTCGGTTTCCTTTGTTGAGTTAGTTGTTCAAGCTCGCTGAGCCTTGGTTTCCGTATGCTGTGTGTGAAGAGGGTAAGTGCCTCGAGGACAGAGTGTGTCTCATCCTTGTGTGTATTCTCATTACCTAGCAGGGTACCTGCCAGAGCGGAGGCGTGGTATGTATTTGCTGAATGGATGAGTAAATGAATGTATGAATGAATGAAAGGAAGCACACGGAGCGGTAGATGGAATGTCACCACTGTGCCCCAGACCCAGACTCACTCTCCAGACAAACGCTGTTCAAGTCTGAGGGGTTCAAAATCGTGATGTGACAAAGGGACTGCGAGCGGTGGTGGTGCAGTGTGCCATCCCAGCTCGACTCCCAGTGCTTTGATTTGGCAGGTCAGAGAGGGCTTGCCGTCACTTCATACGTGCACGTGACTGAGAGCAGGAGGTACAGAATCATCCTGTCTTCCACCAAGTCCTGCCCAGAGGTCCTTAGCCACAGGTTCAGTCTCTTCAGATACGTGACTCAGCTGTGTCTTAGGAGACCGTCCCTCACGATGGTGGGAATTGAAGTCAGTCTGCTGGCCAGTCCTGGCTTGCACTCATTCTGGGCAAAGCCTGAACTGTAATCTCCCCTAATACAAAACCGTTTTACTGGGTCTTTATATGAGACTTCTGCTTTGGTTTCCTTGACTAATAATATGTCCGTGGTTTCTGGATAGGGCCAAAGAGTCCTGGCCAAGCCACACGGTCAGGAGACACTGTTGACACTGAACTCATCTTGATATGTCGGACCAAAGTGTACTTGAGATTTAAATGCCTTTGTTCTTATACTGAAATGCAGCAAAGCTGTTGCTAGTTCCTCCGTCACCCAGGGTCTGGCTCTTAGCATCCCCATCTCCTTCTGCCTTGACTTGAACACCTGCTCTACCACCAGCCTGGACTCCTCAAGTATGCTGGAAGCCTGGGAGGAACCTGTGTTTGTTATATTCTCTCGATGAGTCAGATTGGGCTTGTGTCCATGACCTGGGTAGATCCAATCTTTCTGGATCTTCACTGGGCTTCCCCATAGCACCGACTTCCCAGCCTTCCTTCCCCACCCCGTCGTATTGCATTAGTGCCAATCTCACCCAAGCCTCGTGAACCAGAAGACTATAGAGGCTAGATCATGTGTTGACAGGTCAGGTAAGAGGTTATGTGAAGTAGGGGAGGAAGTTTATGGTGGGGATAGAATCCCTGGGTGAAGGATGTACTTCCAGAATAAGTCAATGGAAAAAAAAACTTCAACAATGAGAAACGGCTGAGGCTCTGAAAATCAAAGCATGTAGTCCTCTGAACAAGTGTGGTTATATTCTAAAAAACGGACGCAGGAGCATCAAAGAGAGGAAAAAAAAACCCATTGGCATTAGCAAGAGGCTTCAGGGACACATACAAAATGAATTTCAAATATTTTTTAGCTTTTTTATATGAGCAGTTTTGAGTTGTAATGTATAGAAAAAAGAAAGTCCCAATCATAATAGGGCAGAATATGTTTAAAAGCTTGGGACTCAGGATGATGATAAAAAATTCAGGACCTACACGGAGGCATAAAATATGGAGGCACATCAAAGAAGATGTAATTGTTTGGGAAAGTACCATGTTTCTGAATGGAAAAGTTTAATTGTGTAAATATGTCAGTTCCCCCCCAAATTGATTACATGTTTATGTTATTTCAATCAAAATCCTTAAGGAATTGCTGTTTAGAACTTGACAAAAATTATTCTAAGGTAATAAAAGGGAGATTTACATGGTAAAAAGTTATAAAGGGTTATAAAAATAATTTAACACTACAAACAATTTAGTTTAGTGGCTGGTGAAATGAAATATAATTGGAACAGAACTGGAAGTAAAATAATAAGATTTGAGTGTGTGTAAATATTTATTATGTGATAATGGTGGATTTCAGATCAGTAGGGGAAAGAATTGATTATTTAATTAATGCTGCCAGGAAAATTGGCTGTTTAGGGGGAAAGTCAGATCATTAACTCAGTTCATATGAAAATAGATTGCTAGTGTGTTAATGTAGAAGAGAAAACAATGTGTTTGAATTTTGTATATGTTAGAGTAAGAATATTTCAAAGGACATATGAAAGATGGAAATTATAGTGAATGGCTGACATATATATAATATCAATATTATATTGATATTATATATGTGAAAATGAATGTTAAAAATATCATAAATGAAAATAAAATACCCCACTTTTCTATTCCCATTTCAGAAAAGCTCCTCCAGAGGACGCGTATCCTCAGGGTCGCTGATTTCTCTTGGCTCAGTCTCTGCTGAGGTCACTCCCAGTCACCGAAGTCACTCCTTTTCCGCGGCCACCAGGCCATCAGAACTGTGCCGGTCAGCCTCCACCGACCTCCACGGTGCTCAGTGCCACAGTTCTCATGGCGCTGGCCTGTCAGCCGCGTCTAGTCGCGTCCGCCAGTCGCTCCCCTCCTGAAGTTCATTGACCCTCTGGCTTCTAAATTGCCATATTCTCTTAGTGGTCCTCGATGGCGTTCACTTTTCTTATGCACCCTGGCTGGTGTCCGGCCCTGCTGGAGTGCAGAGTGACCCCTGGATGTTCTCTGTTCTGTAGCACACAGTCTCCTGCCATGGCCTCGTCCAGGTCTGCAGCTCTGCGACCACCTGGAGGCCGGTGACTCCTGGTTTTATCTCCAGCTCAGGGCGTTCTCAGGCTCTTGCTCGGTGTATCCAGCTGCCAACATGATGTGCTCATTTCGTTGTCTGGTTGGTTTCTCCAAATTAGGCAAGCGCCTCACCAAACTCCTGCTCTTCCCACATTCCTGCCCTCAGCCCATGCCTCCCGTGGTCTTCGTAACGTGGGGCCAAATATCAATATCAGTGCAAATATGCAAATACAAATGAAGCAGCATTTTCTTCTATCACAGGAGTCAGCAAACGGTAGCCTACGGAGCAAACCTGGCTCTCGGCCTGTTTGTGTAAAGAAAGTGTATTGAAACAGCCACACCCATTTAATCACCTATTGTTTATGGCTGCCTTTGTGCTGGAGTGGTAGAATCGAGTCGGCGCAGCGACAGTATGAGGTATAAAGCCGAACATATTTTCTATTTGTCTCTCTGTAGAAAATGTTTGCCGATTCTGGCTTTGTCCCATGGACAGCAAGGCCTTGAGTTGAAGCAGTGGCAGATAAACAGAAAGCATCTTGTTTTCTATGGCTGGGTGGCCATATCTAGATGTTGTCCCAATTGGGACACTTTTGAAAGGGATACCTGAGGCAGGCTGGGAGTTATTGTAAGTATAGCAACTTGTAATGGACCTTTGGAAATTAGACTGGAAAGGGAGAAAGGCAGTGATTAGAGTGGACTGAGATGAGTTAATAAAGTTAGGTAAGAATAATAGAAATTGGCACAGAGTCTTCCAACAGCAGGGTGGAGCTTCGTGACTCTTGCTGTATCTGTAGATGCTGTCGATAGAAAACAGTAGGTCAAGTACTCATTCCCGGTCCCGCACCAGACAGAATGCTCTTTATTATGCAACGTAATGGCAGAGACAAAAACTCAAGGACTTCTTAAGCTGTGCAGGGGACAGAATCGGAGATGTAAGACAGGAGCAAAATGTTCCGCTCTAACGAGTGGATAAGAAGGATGTTGGAAGATGAGTAACTTAGATGTTTGAGATCGTGGAGAATGGCTGACAGGAAGGAACGGCTATAATTAAGGGCACATCTGAGAACGTGGCATAAAACAGTGCTTTGCAAGTTTGACTTAGCAGCGCGCCAGCTGCCGAGGGCTTTAATGATGACCAGAGTGAAGGTGCTTATGGGAAATGAGACACGGCGACCAGCTTGTTTTTTCCCCACTTGTGAACTTTGCGTGTGATGAAAAGAAAGGGTGCTGGGAGACAGGTTGGCCCCGGCGGGCTCCGTGAGGACATCTAATTTCAGATCACTGCTTCACGGTCGGGGGAGGGGGTGCTCCAAGGCGAGCTGGCGAACGACTTTGCAGAGCAGTCCCTGGGATTCTGAGCATCCTCTGGGCACGTGGGGAATAATGACCAGGCCGTGTGCTGCGGGCTACACCCATAGCCGATCTCATGAAGGAATGTGTAGGTGTAGGTCCTTCAGGGGTGACACCACAGGGCAGTGGGTGTCTGGCAATTGAACAGAAAGGACTTTGGCTTCCTGCTGCCAGGGAGACGCCAGGAGATTTGCCAGGGGCAGACAAATTCACAGTGGTGGATGGTGGCACTCAGTCTGCTGGCAGAAGCACAGTACCGCCATCCCTGTGGGTCTGGACCTCGCTGGATGAGCCACGGACTGTCTGAAGTTAGCAAGTGCCCTTTCTGGTTGGGCCCGATCACCCGTGGTGGTTCTGGCTAGGGTCGCTCCTAGGGATGCTCAGGGAGCTCCTTAGGAATCAACTAGTCCACTGCTTTTTTCAACTTGAGGACCTGGGGATCTGGGAAGGCGAAGTGGTCATTCTTGAATCACGTTTTTTATTTCAGGATGCTGTGTGACAATATGCCTAAGCCACACAGGTTTAAAGAAATCTCAAGTTCTTTGGGTTAGGGTTCAAGGGGAATCGTCCCAGTGAATAAGGCTGGTGATTTCATGCTGCTCAGGAGCCCTGAGAGGGGCAGTTGGGTGTCACTTTGATGAAGAGAAAATGGAGGAAGAAGTAATTTTTGCTATGGGAATTCCATGTATGTAGTAGACAAATCTTTTAAAACATGGGGCCCAGAGAGGAGTATACTCATAGGGAAGGTTGAGAACCGCTTGTCTAGTCCATTGTGTAGCCTGCATCGCTTTGTTTTGTTGATGATGAATCTTAGACCCAGAAAGAAATGAGACAGATGACGCAGCCCATGTTGCAGGAAACAGAAGCAGCAGGACTTGCCAGCTCTGAGTCTTCCAGGGAAGACCCAGGGAACACTAACTGAGGCACCTGGATAGTTGGATACCTGGAGCTGCCTGAAGGGCTGACGTGCCAACATTCATTGAGGACCTACTGTGTGTGTGCTGGGCGCTGTTCTAGGAGATTCACTCACTTCATCTCATTTGAAACTCAGAGCCATCCTGTGAATTAGGGATTATTCCCTGAAAGCTTCAGATGAGGAAAACAGGGCTCAGGGACACTGAGTGACTTGCCCAAGTTTACATAGTAAGTAAATAATGGAGCTGGTTCGGACGGAGATGGTGGATCCACAGCTGGCGCTCTGCCTGCTGCTCTGTTCTACCTTGGACCATGTGCCTCTCCCAGTGGGGCTGACCTAGGGACAGGTGCCAAGAGGGTTCCGAGGTGATCTTCTTGGAAAAGGGAAACCAACTGACTGCCTGCACATGCACCTGAGCCCATCTCTCCATAAATGTTGGGCGAATTGATTTGATTTATTGGATTGTCACGCCAAGGGGCTCTTTTGTGGACGAGAGAGTTTCATTGTTCTGTGGAGCTCTGAATTCAGGCTTAGAGCTGGTGCTGGAAACTTAGAAGGGGACTGGCTGTGATTTAAGAGAAGGTGGGACTCTGTTAATTAGAGGGATGGACTTTTTCCATTCACTTAACAAGTTCTGCTCTCCCAGTAAAAGACAAGAGCCATTTTGACTGTCAGAAGGACCCCTGTTTTCTAAGCGACTGAAATATCCCCTGCCCCTTTCCCTGAGCCATAGATGGGTCCAAAGCCTAGGCATTCTCAAGGTGAACTTAGTAGGTCAATTTGGTCATCAAGGGAGGGGCTGGAGAAGCTGTGCCAACTGGGGGTGGCCCTCCCATCACCCAGATGAAGCTATATAGACCTGCCAGAGACACTGATGACTGCAGCATCAGGCTCCAAGTCCCCATCTAGTCTGGTGGTCAGGGCCGGACCCACGTACCCTAGGCAATGGTAGTGGGTAGAACAGCATCTAACGTGTATGGGGTGCTCGCTCCCGGAGCACTTATGGGACCCTCTCATCCATCCCTTGCCCTCTCCACCCTGCTCGCTGCCCTGGAAGGCTGACCTGTAGGCACCACACCGCTGCCCGCTGGCTTTCCTATGGTCAGAGATTGAAAGGAGGGACAGAGGAGCATGTGTCTGGGTACTTAGTCTCTGGACACCCATGCAGTCCCCTGAGGGCCACTGTGTCCCTTGGCTTAAGGCCACTGCTCCATCTGAGGGGCCTCTCACCACTGTTCTCTCTTCTTAGGTTCCCGTGATCTCCCCTGGCCACCCCCCAAATCCTTCGAACCCATAGGGGCGATGGCAGTGCCCCTGCTCTTACCTTGCCTGTACCTGCATAAATAGTTTATTATCTCCTGTATTCTCGTTTGAACATGCCAAGCGTGACCCTGGTCGATGCCTGCATAGTATCTAATTCAGTCATTATAAGAACTGGAAGACGCCCTGGCCGGGTGGCTGGGTTGGTTGGAGTGTCATCCCATATACCACAAGGCCACAGGTTTCATCCCCAGTTGGGGTGTGTACGAGAGGCAACCGATGGATGTTTCTCACATCAGTGTTTCTCTCTTTCTCTTCCTTCCTCTCTCTCTAGAACCGATACAAACATATCCTCGGGTAAGGATTAATTTAAAAAGACGTGGAGACTATTATCATCATCACCCCTATTTTTTCAGTGAGAGAATCTGGCACAGAACGGTCCCGTCATTTTCCCCAGAGTCGCGCTCTTTGGAAGGGGCAGAGACAGTTTGCATCCTGCCTGTCCCTGTTTTTCACCACTGCGTGAGGATACCTGGTTCCACGACCTCTTTTCTAAGCAGACTGAAGACACAGGAGAAAAGGGAAACCAAAAAATATGAGAAGCAGGCTGTGTAGCCTTCAAGGACCCCACCACCCAATCCATGTCCTCATTTTCATCCTCAGGGCTGATGGAGGGTAGGAATGATCCAGCCACATCGGGGTTCAGAGCTCCTAAGGGGCATGCCAAAAAAGCCCTAAAGAGGTCATTTTCCATAGTCCTGAGTTTTTAACTCCTTTAATTAAACTAAAACTTTATCCCTGTCGCATTTGAGGCTCAACAGATGTCTGTTGCCTTCAGTTCCTGCTTCCTATCAAGCCAGAGTGGTGCCTCTTGCGCCCCCTTGAGGCCAAGAGATGTGAGGCGGTTGCTGTGCTTATCTTGACTGTGAAGCAAGGAGAGGAGCCCTAGCACCACCGACTTGGGGAACAGCTGGTGAGGATGCAGCCAGCCCCAGTCCCTCCCTGCCTGGCTTTGTGCTTTGGAAGCGTTTGCCCCAAGCCTGACGTCTGCTTCTGTGATGCATTTTGCTGAGCTCTCTTCAGAGGGGGCGGTCACCACAAGGTGTTTCATTAGGTGTCTTAATAAGCCTTGTAACTGAAGCCTGGCCCACCTCTCCCCTGTGGAGCTGCTTTCTGCATGAGGCAGGGAAGGGCGGATGGTTCAGACAGAATTTTCACCGGCAGCAGGAGTATTATTTTTGCATAATAAAGCCCGGTGGGTGACCTTATCAGGAGTGGGAGAAGGGAGCAGGCGGCAATGAGTCGTGGTTCTGGGTGACACACAGAAGCTGGCGTGCCTGCGGTGACGGGAAGATGTTCACTTCAGGGCCCCATCTCCCTGTAGACCCCCAAGAGGTCTGGCTGTATAGAGAGGCACACCCTGGACGCAGCAGGCTCGGCTGTCGCAGGACTGAGGCAAGGTCTGTGTGTGCTCTTTGGGGGCACCCCTGGCTCGAACCTGAGCTCTGGTCCAGCCGGGGGTTTGTTTCTTCTGCCCCGTTTGTCCCCGTCCTTGTTTCTCAGAGGCATGGGGCTGCCCCGGGTTTCCTGAGGTGTTCGGGATAATCCAGCTTGCCCTTGAGCAGGCACTACATTCTTGGCTGTTTCCCTAGACCACGCTGCAGGGTTCTGTTCAGACTTGCCTTGGCTTCCTGCGTTCGGATCATACCTTGGGAGCATCCTGACACGTCCTTCACCCTGGCTTTGGTCGATCCTCATGCAGCACATGGGTTGTGTGGCCTGTGAAGGCGCCCCTGCCCCCCACACCCACCGCAGAGGCTGTTTGTTCCCGACAAGGAGAGTCTGGGATTACAGACTTTTTAAAGCAATCTATTGGTGGTATTCAGCTGGAACCACGGGACACACACACACAAGTCCTTGCTCTTCAATTTATGATAGGATGGGAAATAGATTTACATAACATTGTAAACCATCAGACATGGAAAGGACAACCTCGGACAACCAACTAGTACAGTCCTCTAATTTTACGGAAGAAGCAGTGGAGGTCCAGAGGGGAAGTGGCTTGGCCAGTGCTGCACACCACGTCAGTCCTTTGCACTTTCCCCAGGCTGGGCTTCTTTCCACCAAAGTGATCATGGGGCGCAGGGGACAAACCAAACAGAAACGACACATGACTTGGAAGGAGGCACTTGTTTGACAGCTATGATGATCTTGAGAATATTCGCAGGCTCCGGCAGGGGAGGGGTTGGGCTCCTTGCTGAGCAGGGTCCGGGCCCTTTGTCCTTAGGCATGACGTCTCTCTCACGGGGCCATCTCCATCCTCTGCTGCATTTTAATAGGGCATGGAAAATTAATGTGGTGGTCCAAGTTCAAGAAAGGCACCTATTCCCAGAGGACTGGATCTCAGAGACCCCAAACTCAACACTTTATTGACACACTAGGAGAAAATACTTGGACAAGCGCCTGGGCAGGGGGGCTGAATAGAGAGCCGTGGATGGGCGGGCATGGACCATGAGATCGTCCACAGTGGATGGCTTGTTAACTCCCAGTACTCTGTCTCCTAGCATGGGGTCCAGCCCAAAGTAGGGGCTCACACTGACGGGTGGGTAGGTGAATGAATGAATGCCAAAGTGATATTGCACAGGCTCTGGATATGTTGGAGGTACCCAAGGACTGTTTATTTTGGTGGTTTGGGGGCGGGAAGGAAAGTGTCAGCAGCTCTACGTGCCTGTTTTGTCAAACGATGGATGTCCTCCAGGGGCCCCCACCAGGGCGCCCTCTGCCCAGCCAGCGTTCTGACATAGGATGCCCTGGGCTACAAGGAAAAAGTGAAGCAGTGGCATCTCTGAACTCACTGGTCCTGGGAGCACTCAGTACACCCAGAAGTCATCTTGTAGAAAGGACCTTTTAATTCAGACGGTAGAGTGGGACCCTGTGGGGGCAGGGAACCCCCATCAGGCTTATCTTGGATGATGAGTTTATGAGTCTTCATTGTCCCCTTGATGCTTTTGGAATTTTATAGACTTCCTATTATGAACCTAAGTTAAGTTTTTTCATCACAAAATTAAAAAAAAAACACTATTACTAATTGTTTCCCCTATTATGACCTCTGCATAACTGCACGTGCTACTTCTCACGTTTCTTGTGAGCGTGAAATGAAACAATGCATTTGAAGGGCGGAGCACAGAACCCGGGACACGGCCCCTCTCTCGGGCTCCCTGGGGAAGTGTGGTCCCCCACGTCTGTTTTTAACTTGACTGTTTTGTGTTGATGTTCAGTGTTTTTCCTCATTATCTTGTTCTGACACATTTTATGAAGGTTATTGATCTTGCAGTTTTCTTGGCCAAGTTTCTAAGGTTTTATACACACCTACACTCACACACATTGTGTTTTCCTAAACAGCTACAGGATTCTCTTCCTAAGGAAGAAAATATACTGCATGAGGTCACCATATAGGATGATGGGTGGCCTTCACCCCTTACTTTACTCCAATAAGAATGGGGCATCTATTGGAATTGAGCACAGAGATGGCTTTAGTCCAGTTCAGGAGCTCCCCACCCCCCATCATGCTTACTTCCCTCCCGAGAACCAAAGCTGCCGCCTGGGCTCCCTTTCTCTGCACAATCTCAGCGAGCTCTCTGTCCCCAGTCCACCCCTGTCCCCTTCAAGTACTCGTTACACCTGCCACATCCTTTATATTCCTCATCTTTGGATTCAGGCCACCAGAGGTTGTCACCCTTGCCAGCTTTCTTTGGAGAAATGACAACTTGAGATGCTACCATCTGCCACATTTACCTGAATTACCTCCAATTCTGGAGTTTCTGCTTCCAACAAGAAATAATTCCTTGGGTTGATTTCTGACAGGCCCCTGGTTGTGGCAGCTGCTCCAGCAGAGGCTGTGATGGGAGTGGCCGTCCTGGGGCGGGGGAGGGGGGGTGACAAGCAGAGCCCCCCGGGGTTGCTGCGGAGCCCCCGGGGTTGCTGCGGAGCCCCCGGGGTTGCTGCGGAGCTGCTGTTACCGATCCCGGGATTCGTCAGCACGTGGAGGCAGCGTGTCAGGTGGCATGTGGGGTGCCCTGTGCCCTCTGTAATTGCTTATTTACCTCCCGCCCGCGATTGTCTGTCGGAAGCTATCGATAGCTGCAGTTTATTTTCCAAATCTCCTTAGGGAACTAAAGTTTATCTCGCATGGGAAGAGTCCTTTAATCTCGGAATTTTTAAGCCGGAAGCTCCTAGGGAGACGATGTAATCCACATGCTTAGCAGGTGGAGACTTTGAGATCCAGGACGCGAATTCTCTTATCCAACGTCACACTAGGTCAAGCCAGAGGGGGCTTCTTTCCCTAACTCTGGCCGCCACCTAGGATTTAGCTGCTTAGCTGTCTTAGAGGGGCAGTGCATGTTTTGCAGACACTGGGCTCTTTTCCCATTCACGTGTCTCCTGGAGTTTGGGGAATGTTCTCCGTGCAGCCTCCGTGGGAAGCTCTTCTGACGTGAGGAGGGAGACCTGTGAGCCCACGTCTGGCCGCCTTTCAGGAGACCGGGATGCTGTCAGAGAACATGAGAGTTTTCTGATTCTGAGTATCGTTCTAAGAGTGGGCCTTATTCTAACAGCGATTTGTGCCGAATCTTAGGAGATGTGGAATTAAGCTAATTCAACAGAATCTGCTGTGATGGTTAGCATGAATGTGGCATCTGTGCCATGCTGAGACCTCGGCGAGGAGCTGACGATCAAATGGGGAGCTGGCAGAGGGACACAAGGCGGGGGGCTGCTGGGACATGGAGCCCCTTATCACACAGAAGCCAGGGCCTTCGGGCCAAGTGACAGTGTTTTGAGGAGGGTGGTAAACTTTGGCTTGAGCTGGATTGAAGCTTTTTTTCTTTCCCAGGTGCCCGAGTATGTAACGACTCCGAAGCAGCCATTCTGCAGGGAGCTGCATGTATATTCGCTTTTGTAATTAGTTACCACATGCTCATGAACTAGATTCCGACCGCATTCTCTGCCCATACTCCCGAAATCCAAGAAGCTATGAAAATAGAAAGCTATTTTTTTTAAGTTTAACCCTAAATTCATTTGGCTGCCAACTCTGACCCAAGCTGATGGGAAGCTGTTTATAGTCTTTATTTATCTCGCCTTGGATGAATTTTCATATACCTCCTTGTGGAAATATTGACTATAGTGCCCCAGATTTCACTGGGGAGGTTTGATGTGGCTACATTTATGTTTCTAAAAATTGGAACCATTCTGGATTCTGAAGTTGTTTTTGTGTGGAAGGTTCGGGATCAGGGAGGGCCTAGAGGACAGTCTGCATTTTAAAGTTAGGGAACAGAGGCTCAGGGAGGTTAAGGGATTTGCCCAGGGACACTCAGCTCATGAATGGCACAGCTGCATCCACACGTCACGGCTTTCAAAGGGGCTTTGACTCAACACTGCCGGAAGTTCCTCCTCTGAGCCATGATGCTCCCCAGGAAGGGGCAGGAGCCAGGCCCACGGAGGATGGGATGTATGCCCTGAGGTCAGGCTCCAGCCAGCAGTGCGGTTTGCGGGGACAGGCACAGTATACTTCTTATGGAGAGGGGGCTTGGGGAGCATGCTGTCAGGTGCCGGGATAGGACGGCAAGCCTGTGGAGTGTGGTTGAGGGTGGCAGGGCCCAGACAGTTGCTTTCTACATTGTGCCTGTGAGCACCAGGCAGGGAACTGCAGGGACAGAGGCTGCGGGCAGTCGGAGCCTGGGCACACTCGTCGCGGTGCCTGGGGGGTCCTCCGGATGTATCTCTGTGGGTTCCACTCTCTGGCAGCAAGGCACTTGGGTACGCTGACCTAAGATTGGGTGGGTTCGAATCCCCACTCTAGTACTTATCTGCTGAATGACATGGGACAAGTTGCTCTGTCTTTCTGTGCCTCATGTTTTTAATATGAGACAGTAATATGTCTTGATACTTAATTTGTGAGGGTTAACACAAATGGACATAAAAGGCTTGGCCCAGTGCCACAGACATAGCAAGTGCTAACAAAAAAAAGAAACATTATCTGTTGTCTTGTAATTCTCTGGTAGTCGTTTTACATATAAAGTGGGCCTTTTAAAATGAAAATTTAAAGACTAAATTGACAATAAAATTGTCCCAGTTTCATAGATGAGAAATCTGCCAACAGGTATCACGATTAGTGCCAGGAAGTAAGTGGCTGATTAGGGAATCAAACCTGGGTTGCTCTGTTCCCCAGCTGGCTCGGCCCCTTGTGTTCCATTGCTTTTCCCGACTAGCACGCCAGATGTTGACACCTATGTCTTCCAGCCCAGGGACTTGAGTTTCTCTAAAGGCTTGTCTTTCTTTTCACGTTTAAGGGCTATGCTTGGCCCTGAATTGCCAAGCTTGCAGAGTCGTGAGGCTCAGCCTCTGCTCTGGGAGGGCTTTACAGGAAATGGGAATGTCCAGGGGTTACTATTTATTTAACAGCCGGGAGGACACACACCAGGCAGCAATGCGGAGGTCCCAGGGACCACTTCTAATTGATTTGGGGAGCCTGTGCCCTGGGAGGTGGGCCATCGAGAGGAGATGCAGAACTGCAGGAACGGATGGCCGTGGCTGCAGTGTATGGTGTGGGAGCCTGCCTGGCCCTGCACTGGCAGTCCGCAGAGCAGCGTTCCTTGCCTATTGTCTGAGCAGTGGGAGGCTGGGGCAACCTGTTCCTGGAAGGTCTGTGGGTGACAGCTTCATAGTCTCCAATTCTAGAGCTGGAGAGGGCTGGCTGACCCCAAGCCTTCACCTTACAATACCGACGGGAGAGCCAGCCCAGGAGCGAAGTGGAGAGGGCCTTGCCGTCTGAACCCTGTTGTGTGTGAGGCTCCCTGGCAGACGCTTGCTGATGTGCTGCCTCAGAAACCTTTGCTCTGCCCCTGGAAATGCCCCGTTTCTGACATGCAGAACTTTTTCTTAATGAGACATGGGCTTTCAATATGTTTTGCCTGATGAAGGAGAAGGGAGAAGTGTTTTCTGCTTCTGAACACACTTTCTCTCTTCTTCTTTTCTGTCTGTGTCTCCCTGTTTGTCTGCCTCCCCCCACCCCCAACTCTCTCTTTCCCTCTCTCTCTCTTTCTCTGCCTTCTTCTGATTATTACAATAGAAAGTTTGGAACATTCAGGAAGTTGGTAAGATGAAAATGATAATTACCTGTGAATCCAATAACCAGAGATTATTGTTGTTGATATTTTTGCATCTTTCCTCTAGTTACCTCCTTTCTTTTTCAGTTTAAGACCATGTTCTTGTTGAGAACATTTATAGAAATAAAGTCGTCTACAAGGCTTACAGTGGAAAGCAGCGGCCCCCACGCCCGCAAGGCAACCAGCTTCGTTGTCCTCAGCTGTCATTCCCGCCTTGTGTCTCACGCTGCCTTTCTAAGTAACCTACGAATCCCGCGATTTCTGGTTTATTTCATCTGCGTATTATCAGTTGACTTGTCTGGCAACTTTTTAAACTTTCTCCCTCCCATGTCCTGGTGTGCTTCTCTCTTCAGCCTTCCCATTGTGATCACATCATCAGATGGAGGGAACTCAGTTTTCAGGGCTGGCCTCGTTTTAAGTCTACCGATATGATTTATTTCCTGGTGATGGACTATGTTGCGATTACATTCTTATTTCTCCTGTGACAGTTAATAATTGCCTTTTACGATTGATTCTTTTGTTTTCTTTTAATGGATCACTAAGATTTTCTGACTCTTCTCCCTGAAGAGCTAATCTCGTCTCACTATATGCAGACTCATCAGGTTGTCTATTGTCCTCATATGGCTGGGGCCTTCTAACTGCCCACTTTTATCTGACCTGCTTGTTCTCCAGAACCTAGACAGTGTTTTTTCCTGGGATTTTCTGCTCTCTCTCTCCTTTTTCCAGTTTCCATGAGGTCCTCGTTCTTTTAGAGTACAGTATCTAGGAGCTTCCTTAGAGAGGCTTCATGGATGGAAAGTAAAACTGAAAATGGCTGACAGTCATTTTATTCTATTTTTACATTGGATTGATAGTTTGGCTGGGTATAGAATTCTAGTAGGGGTTAATCTTCCCTTGTAATTAATTTTTTAAATTGACATACAATAAAATTCACTCTTTTGGAAATATAGTTCTATGGGTTTTCACAATACAGGGAATCATGTGTCCATCACCCTCGTACATATAGGACAGACCCATCCCTCCAAAAATATCTCGTATTGACCCTCTGCTGTCCACCCCTACCTTCCCTGCTCCCTGCCCCTGGCCACTGCTGGTATGTTTTCTGTACCGATGGTCATGCCTTGCTATGTAAATGCAGTCCTGTATCACCTAGCTGTTTGAGTCTGACTTCTTTTCCCTTAGCGTGATGCACCTGGGAGTCGTCCATATTATAGTGTGAGACCCTAGTTCATTCTTTAACTGCTGAAAAGTATCCCATTGCTTGGATTGATGACAACTCGTATATCTGTTTATCACTCAAAAAACATCTGCACTGTTTCTAGTTTTTGGTGATCATGAATAAAACTGTTACATTATCCCACAAGTATTCGTATCAGTGATCAAAGTAAGTTTTTGTTTCTTTTGGGTGAACAGTAGGCGTGGGATTGCTGGGTTGTACGGTAAGTGTT
Organism: Micronycteris hirsuta; assembly: GCA_004026765.1. Taxonomy (NCBI): domain Eukaryota; kingdom Metazoa; phylum Chordata; class Mammalia; order Chiroptera; family Phyllostomidae; genus Micronycteris; species Micronycteris hirsuta. The sequence goes on along the minus strand of PVJI01000282.1, from coordinate 226,511 downwards.
TATTTAATTTTACAGGAAACTGTCCATCTGTTTTCCAATGGATGTGACATTTTGCACACTTACAAGCAATGTGTGAGAGTCCAATTTGCACCATATCCTCGCCAACACTAGGTATTACCTTTAAAAAAAGTAATTTTAGCCATTCTAGTGAGTGTGTGGTAGCATCCCATTGAAGTTTTCATTTGCTTATTTGCTTTATACTATCTTTTCTGATGGGGTTAAGTCTTTTGCCTATTTTAAAACATTGGGTTGTTTGTTATATTATTATTGATCTCAGAGAGTTTTATATGTATTATAAACATAAGCATTTTGTCAGGTGTGTGACTTTTAAATATTTCCTTCCCGTCCAGGGCTTGTCTTTCCATTCTCTTACTAGTGTCTATGACAGAGCAAAAGAGTTTTAGTTTTGATGAAGTCTAGCTGTATCAAAATTTTTTCTTTATGGATGGTGTTTTGGTGTCATGTTTGAGATTTCCTAGCCTAACTCAAGTTCATAAAAATCTTCTCCTTTTTTATGGTGACGACTTTTACATTGGGGTTGACGCTCCATTTTGAGCTAACTTTTGTATCTGGTCAGAGGTATGGATCAAGGGGTTTTTTTTGCATGTGAACATCCAAGTGTCCCATTGCTGTCTGGGGAAAGGACCCCCTTTCTCTACTGAACGCTGGATTATCTTTGTGCCTTGTCATCGTCTCAGGGTTTTTTTCTCTCTGTAAACCTTCAGAGTCTTTTTTCAAACCCCAGTGTCTTGAAGATTTTATAATGCCTTGGAGCAGATATTTTTTTATTCCTAGCTCAGGGCTATTGAGTTACCATTCCAATCTACAACTTTATTATCTTCAGTTCTAGGAATTTTTCTTTTTGATATTGGTTCTTTGATAATATACTTTGAGTTTTCTTTTGCCTTTTTTTTTCTTGGGCAAATCCTATTAGTCATTTTTGGACCTTGTAAGCTAATCCTCTAATTTCCTTATCCTTTTTCTTCTCTTTTCTTTTGTTCTACTTCTTGACAATTTCCTCAACTTCACCTTCTAAGCCATCTTTTGTACTTTCTGTTTCACCTTTTGTATTTTTAACATCTGAAAGCTCTCTTTTGGTTCTCTGCGCCTTTTCTTATGACTTCCTATTTTGGGATGAAATACCTGCTCTGTGAGTTTCTTAAAATGCTTTTTGAATCATCTTTTGTTTTACATCTGTCCTTTTTCCTCCTCTGTCCTGCTTTTGTTCTGCCCATGTCAAAGGTCGCCTGGTTTGCTGGTGAGTATCGGCTGTCCTAGCACATTTAAGAGAGGAGGCCTAAATTGTTGAGTGTGTCTATTGGGTAGGAGGGGGCTTTCTCAGTGATGGGCTTGGCCATATGCAGAAACGGCGGTAAACTGGTTTATTCACTGGTGACTCTTGGAATGTCGGCATGTAAAGTCTTTTCTCCTTTATCTGACCAGTTTCCCCAGAGATAAACCCTCTGCTCTTCCGAAGGGGTGGACGGTGCCTATGAGGCTGAGCGGTGCTGTTCGCAGTTTGGTGGTTTCTGCTCAGTGCCTTGGTTTTCCCGGAGACCCTGTTCTTGTGTGGCTCATCCTCAGCAGGTCACGAAACCCTTTGTGCTCGGTCAGTTACTGTTAAACCCACCATTGTTCTTCCGTAGAGTTGACATCTCTCAATTGCTATCATTTCCTTCCCCATTCTCTCGGTACTTGTGGGTTTATGTCTTTTTACTTCCTGTACTTTTTAGTGAAAGTTGGGCGGAAAAGGGAGGTTAATGCTTGTGTTGAATCTATTATGTTAAACATAAATTCTCCTTGAGTCTTTTTTTCTGTAGATTGTGATTACCAAACAGATGCACAAACACACATATACACATTTGCTAAATATGCAAATTTTGTTTTACAAAACCTGGAAACAAGCCATTAGTACTATTAGTAAGCTTTTTTGCTCACTTAAAATTATATTGATAATTTTTGTGCTAATGAATATTCTTTAATGACAGAAATTTTGCATCAATTAAATTATATCACACTGCCATATTATTATTTATTTAATCATGTCCTTACTCTGGGGCACTGACGTTGCTTCTAATTTTTCACCATTATAAATAGTATTGTTGTGACATTTGTCATGTATATTTTAGGACTTCTAATTATTCTTCTAGGTTGGGACTGTCCATTTGGTGCTGTGGGCATTTGAATATGACATGTGATTTCTATTTTGGTATGTGATTCATAAAGTGATAATGTAATTAATAATTTCAAATTGTCCTTCAGAAAAATCTTTGTGTCAACTGTAGTCCAAGCATCAAGTGATTATTTACTAAACCCTTGCTAATGTAAGAATTATCACTGTTTTTAAACCTTTGTTAATTTGATGAGGGGAAATGACACCTCACATATTAATTAGGATTTTCTTTCCGACTCTGCAACTGAACATGTTTTGTGTTTTGTTCTCTGTACATTATCTGTTCATGAACATTTTTGTATTTTTCACGTATGTTTATAGGGCCTTTTGTGGAATACGTTTACCTGCTACTTATATTAAAATATTTATTTCCCAGTTTTTATTTGCTTTCAGAATACTTGATGTCTGAAGAATAGTTTTACTTTTTATTTGTCAATTATAGAAACCTTTATATCTTCTTTTGCTTTGGGGCTTCCAAAGTTATTTTCCTATCTCCAAATTCAGTAAATACTCTCATATATTTTTTCTAGATCTTAAATGATTGCATTTTTTCATATTGAACTCTTTGTTCTTTATATATTAATTAACTAATGAGTGAATAATTTTTTAGTTCATTATGTGGATAGGAGTCCAAGTCTGTTGTTTTCCAAATAGTTAACCAGCATCCCGGGAGCATGGATTTATAATCCAAACACCCTGCACTGATTTGAAGTGGACACTTTCTTATCCAAAATGTCCTTTTATGGAATCTATTGTTAGTTTATCCGTTTTTCTGTTAGGACAACAGCCTTTAATTACTGTAGCTGTACCAGGGGCTTGATATCTGATGGGACAGCCTGGTGTCTTTACACTTTGCCAAAAAAATGGGTCTCTCTGTGTTTCCACTTACTTATTATTTACTTATGTCCTCACACTAGGACTTTTTTTTTTTTTTCATTGCTTTTAGAGAGTGTGGAAGGGAGAGAGGAAGGGAGAAAGAGAAACATCAATGTGAGAGAGAATCATTGATTGGTGACCGGTACATGCCCAGACCAGGGATTGAATCTGCAATGTAGGTGTGTGCCCTGACTGGGAATTGAACCCTTGAACCCGTAATCCTTTGGTTACAGGACGGTGCTCCAACCAGCTGAGCCACTCTAGGCAGGGCTTTGTGTTTTCTTTTAGATGATCTTTAGAATGACTTGATCAAATTCCAAAAACTGGTTGGGTTTTATTTGAATTGCAAATGTTGTACAGATTTTTTTTTGTGTGAGAATTTTCATTTTGACTTTATTATTCAGATTTGGAATCATGACATGTATCTTCTCTTTTTCATGGTTCTTTTATGTTCTTCAGTAAACTTTTATGGGTTTCTTCATCTGGCCTTACACATTTCTGTTTAAGTTGATTCCTAGGTTTTTGCTACTATTATGATTTAATTTTATTTCCTGTTAGAGTTTCCAAGTGCTTTTGCTGCTCTATAAGAAAACTTTGTATTTTACCTATTTTTTAACCACTCACCTTACTGAACTCTTTCTTAATCAGTCCCACAGATTTCTGAGTTGTTGCTTTGGGTTTTCTGTGTATTCAGTCTTCTCATCTGGGCAAACCATGGTGATTTGATCTCCTACTTTTTATTAAATATTCCTTCTTCTTCCCTCACTTCCTCCTTCTCTCCCTCCCTTTTGAATTTCATTCCTTAGAACTTGCAAATCAATGTTGAATGATATTGATATAACCTTGTTTCATTTCTGAATTTAGTGGAAATATCTTTGGTGTTTGATACTATCTGTGATGTTGTCTTATAGTTTCGGATGGGCACTCTCTTATTTTAAGGAAGTATTTTTCCACATGTAGACCACCGACTTTTAAAAAGCCAAAACCGTTGAAAAGATTTTACCCCGAGCTTCTTTAGCAACATTAGGTTGAAGATTGTTTTTCTCACCTTCATTCTGCTCAAATGATAGCATATAAATGCATCTCACATTTTCAAATGATCTTTCCATTACTGGAATAAACTTATTGTCCCTGAATATGCATAGATTTCTTTTTCTGTATAATGATTGAATATAATTAATTCAGGGAGATATTTCTGTGTACACATTTATAGGTGAGACTGTTCTCCGGTTTTTAAATTTTCAAAACATTTAGAAAGGTTTGTTAAATGAAAAGATAAAATAAACACGACAGAGATACCCAGCAGCCGGGAAGGGCTCGTATGGAAAAGCCACCGCAGGCCGTTGGGCGCCTCTGCCTCCCAGAGCCCACGTCCACGGGCGTCCGTTTCCACTTTTCTTTCTTCTGGTCCTCATGTGCTTGTGTAAAGGCTTTGCCTAAAGTGCTCTACCGGCTTTCTCGTAAAAGAAATAAGGACTGCCATCTTAAACCACCCTCTGCTTTCCACCGTAGTTAGAGCCCACTTTTCATGGCTTTCACTGGTAATCTTTGCCGGTTCAGCTAGCACACTGAAGCCTCCGCTTCCTGTCGCAGCTTCGTCTGCGGCAGGTCTGGAGTGAGAGAAGGAGACCATCGGTGCTCTCCCGTTTCCTCATTCAGCTCGCTCTTTCTCATCTCTCAGCTTTGTCTTTCCTCTTTTGTGGCTGGGGTTGGTACTTTGGAGACGTTTTTCTGTAACACTTCTTGTCTCTCATGATTAAATAGTTCCATGATGATGAAAGTTGAAAACCCATAAATAACATAGTTATTATGACTGTGCACGTTGTTTCACTGCAAAGCCAATGTGCTAGGATCATAATTTGTTTTCTGCCAGACTCAGGAACATCCTCTGTACTTCTCAAAGGAGAAGGCTCCTAGCTTGAAGGTTGACTAGATTCTCTCTTGTGTTCACATTTCACTGTTTACTTTTATCACACCCCCTAAGCTATTAACCCCTCCTCTTCTGTGAGAGACCTCGCTCACTTCCCCAGCCATCTGTCCTACTGTTCAGATCATTGCAGGTACCCTGCATGGCCATCATCCGAGTTGCCCTTTCGCGGTTAATACCTGTGGCTTCAACCTGACAGGGAAGGTTTCTTTTCCCCCAGCCCCAAGCTTCGAAGTGTATCTGCTCCCAGTTATACTTTAGGAGGCTCACAGGAGCCTGGTATCAAAATGAAATGAAAGAGAACACAGAAATTAAATATTTTCAGTCCAAATAAGGCTACATTCTCATATAACTTCCAAAGGAAGACTATGTATGTGGGAAGTGAAATTTTTGAGGCCGTATATGACTCAAATGTTTGGGTCAGATTCAATGGATAGTTTTGCTGGGTATGCAATTTTTGGCTGAAAACATTTTTTCCTTCAAAATGTAAAGCCGTTGTGATATTTTTTTTCTAGGATGCAGAGTAGTTGATAAGAAATCCTCTCAACTAAGGCCCCCTCCTGTCATTGCGGTTTTTAAACTTAGACGCTTTTAAAAAAATCCATTTATCATTTCAAAGGAGCCCTAGGATATAACTATCAATGGCCAGTTTGCTATTTGGGTCTGAAAATATTTATTAAATTGTGTGCTCTCTTTCATTTGGTCTTAGTATCAGGTATATGCAAATGTCCTAGAAAATGCTGTAAAGCAGGCCACAGCTTTTAGATTTGGGACTGGCAGAAAACCTCTTTATTGGTGCAAACTTGATTTGCTGCCCGGTTCGCTCTGCCATATACCAAAGTCTCTGAGTTCCATCATGGTTTGGGCTTTGCCTTCTCCCTTGGTGTTGGCGATCCCTTTAGCTTTAGGTTAAAACCACTCTCTTCTTCCAGTCACCTGACAAACCCTATCCGCCCAAGGCCAGTTCTCTGCCCCATACTACCCCTTGCTCCAGGGCTGTGTTTGGTTGCAGGAAGACATAGCTGACCAAAATACATAATTGAGTCGACTCCGTATTCTTTAACATCTATAAACGGATGTGGTGTGTCTGCCTGTTCTTTACTCAGATGAGCGATGAGCCTTCCAAAGAACCTACTACATGAACATCAGTGAGTAGTGTAGATTTTACCAATATTCCTTACGTGAGAAGGAGAGCGTATACACTTCAGAGGAAATAGCTGAAAATGAGTGTCAGACTTTTGTTTTTCTCTCTCCGTTCTCATCTGTGCTTTTCCTGATTTTATTTAACTCTTCCTTTCTCTTACTCAACATTTGGCCTAGTTTGTGTGATTTCTTTTCTCTCTTCTATTGTGTTTTGTCTCCCTTCAATTCTGGAAAGCAGTTAAGAGGCTTTGTTTGCCTCTCTTACCCGCAGGCTTGCATACGTAAACCCTTCTTGGTGTTGAGTAAAACAAGGGGACTGTGAAGGAGAGGACCTTCCTCTTAAGACAAAAGTAAAAATATTTCCTCTTACTCATAGGGATTATTCTTGAGAAAAATTCCTGTGAATGACACGTCTTTCATCTCATTACAAACAGGAGAACTCTGGTGTCACTCACCTCTTGATTGAACATGGCCCTGAAGATGACAGCTTTGTTTCCTCTTATATAAAATCATGGGCTACAAGATTCCCAGGGTTCCTCTGAGTGCCGACATTTTATCATCCTGTGAATGAGATAACTGAAGTCATTTTCATGGAATAATAACAGCTCATTCATTCACAAATACATTTATTGAAAACGTACTCTTCGTATAAAATTTGAGAGCTTGCAAAGCAATTTACATATATTATCTAATTTAGTACTCCAAAAAAATATCCATGAGTTCTCAACTTATGTATGGAAAACATGACTCAGATGTTAAGATCATTGACGGAAATTGTATTACAGCATTCCTATTGCGCAATACCTAGTGAATTGAGCAAACTAAGGTACAAGAAAATAAAAATAAAATTCGCCACATCATCTAAACAAGATAAAGGGAATAATCAGATGCAGTAAATTAAAAAAAAACCTGGTAAATAAGGAAAGAAGTAGATACTACTGTTGGGATGTGGAGAGGTGGAGCTGGACTTCACGTTCCCTGTCCATTAAAAAGCGTACCCTGAGCTTTCTCACTAAGTAGGACCCGAACATCTGGAGGAACACAAGTGGGATGCGTGACATTGTCATTTCCCTGTCCGACTACAGAGTAAGGACAATAGCCTGGGCCGGGGCCAGGGGTAGAGACAGGTACAGGGAGAAAGGTTGAAAGGTCGTGGAGGTGGTTTACTGTCTCCTGGTAACAAAAGCTTCAGGACCACAGTCTGGATTGGGGAAATAATAGAAAACGAGAGAATGCCTCCTTCTAGGAAGAGTAAATACCTACAAGTAGACGGAGTGAATCTGCTTATAGGATATTTCTCAAAATCTAGTTAAAAGGGAATAGATCTCTAGTATTCTAACTGTGACTGTCACCCTGGAGGAGCTCTGCTTCCTGTCACTGTTTTTTTAGGTTACAGAAATCTGGCCCCAGACCCCCCTCAATCTTAAACTTCAGTTTCAAGGGGAAAACAAACTGTTCCCTGCCATGGTGGGAAAAGAGTCAGGTGTCACCTCTGCTATATATCACAGCAAATGGAATGTCAGGACAGAGCCACCCAAGCAGAGCAAAGAGAGAAATGGCATGGTGACATCAGGGCATTAAAAAACCAAAGAAACCAAAAAAGCAAGCAAGCAGGGGCTGTAGAATGCAAAAACATTATTTTCAACCCAGAAGTATAAATTAAGGAGCAGACCTGAATTATTCACAATTACTTTGCAGAACAACTTGATGCGAAGTCAATAAGGTAAGAAACAGCCCGAAGATGGGGTGATAAATTTACAGAATGAGGTTAATAGGGACAAACAGAAGCAAGTTGAGGCCCCAAATGGCATTCATAGGGTTAAAGAGCCCTTCGGTAAATGAGGAGCAGCAGGAATGCCAGACAGAATGTGTGCTGCAGGAGGGAAGGTCTTCGCCGTTGCCTGAGTGCCGATGAGAGACTGATGCAGCTAACCAAAGGAAGATTAATAAAAAGATAGCTACAAGGGAAAAGATTTATTCAAAGTAAATAGAGGTATGTAGGTATATGTATACATAAACAACATGATTCACTCAAATAGTTAACATAATGTAGCTTACGTTAATATAGCATGCAAAGAACAAATCCTTTTGAATTGACTATGCATGAAGCAGTTTTTTTAAAGAGGTTTATATGTAATTATTTTTTACAGCAAGAGTATTAATTAGGTCAACACTGTTAGTTTCCAATTTATAGAGGGAATGAAGACATAATTAGTAACTTGCCCAAGTTTACATTCTTTGTGTGTGTGTGTGTATATATATATATATATATATATATATATATGAATTGTGATGCAAAAGAGCAGGATTATGCTGTTCTGCTTCCAAATAGAAAAAGTTCCTGAAGTGAATAAAGATCTAAATTTGCAGCTAAAAAGACGATGTGTTGCAAGAGAGGGCACCATTTACCTTCCCACCAGCAATGTATGAGGGTTTCAGTTTCTCCTCATCTTCCCAACACTTACGATTGTTTGCCTCCCCCCCCTTTTTTTTGATTACAGGATTCCTCTTGTAAGATATGTGCAACAGGCAGATTCAGAGAGACAGTAGATTAGAGGTAGCCAGGCCGGGGGAGGGGAGAACGGGTGTTGCTGCTTCGTGGTTGTGTTAGCGGCAAACAGCACTGGAGGTTAGACCTCGGTCCTTGAGTTTCGGCTAAGAAAGAATTTAGAGCCCAGACTCAAAGACAAGTGGAAGTTTATTTAGAAGGCCACAGAGGTAGAAGAGGTGAGCCATGGAGGAAGTGAGCCAGCTGGGCTGCGTGGGCTTAAGAAACAAGTTACAGAGGCAAAAAGAAGGGCACTTGGAGCTGAGGGGAAAGAAGGCAGAGGCACTCTGCACCTCAGGGAAGAAATGGGGAGGAAGGGCGTGGGTGTCTGAGTGAGAACAGGGGAGGGAAGGGGGGTGGGGGGGAGAGGAGGAGAGAGAGCATGCACTGGGTTCTTCACCTTAAGGGCTTTTATCTGGAGGTCTCAGGGGAGGATCTGAGCATATTCATTGGCCTTACAGGTGTGTCCTTTCAGGGTTTTGGTCCCTACTGATTGGTCAGTGACAGGGTAGGGCGTCTTTAGTCATTACAACTGGTCCTGATGTCAGCCACGGTGTCGCCCCCGCCTGGCCTTGATTCTTCCTGGGCCTGGAGCTGAAACAGGACTGAGGACTAGATGTTATCTCTAGGGCTTAGTGCTTAACGCAGTGGTCATGCAAGGGCTTATGTGGGAGTCGTATGAGGCTCTTCTCTGGCCCCCTTGTTCTTCCTCTAAGGGGGTCTACCACATGACTAGCCACATGCCAGGGGAGGAAAGGTCAGGGGAGGGTCCAAACTGCATGACCAGCGATATGCTAGGGGAGGAAAGGTCACCCTGGGGGTGAAGTCCCACTTACAGTTGTTTGTCGCTCCGCACCTGGGAAGGTCTTCCCTGGTGACCTTCCGTACCAGGCCAATTGTTCCTACTCTGCCCGTGTCTGTCTAACTGCCTGCTGCAGTCACAGAAATTCCCTTTGGGTGATGAAAAGTTTTGGAAATGGATCATGGTGACGGTCACACAATATTGTGTTTGGAATGAATGCTACTGAGTTGTAGACTTAAAAATGGGTTACAAATGGCAAACTTTATGTTTTATACTTCACCACAATAAGAAAAAATTTTAAAAGTTACTGTGTTCCAGGAAAATTTGGTATAGAATGTGGAACACCAAAACATATTCTAGTTAAGCTTTTAAACCTTCAGATTAAAAAAAAAAAAAAGGCAGTTTCCAGACCCAGGAACATCCTCCGCAAGGAGAACAAAAAATACCAGAATACCAGGCTGGCTTCCAGCTTCTGTACAGTGACAGTTGGTTTTGGAAGACAATGGAATAGCGTCTGATAGATTTGGTGGAAGGGAAGCACAGTCTAAGTATATCATGGGTATAGAGCTAACAAGCAATTGTCCTCAAGAACAAACGTACTCAGAATAAATATAAATTCCATGGGATCTTAAAAAAAATACTGAATCACAAAACCCAGCCAATTAAGAAAGAATAAAAGTAAAAGGTTTATGAAGGCAGAATTCATGGTAGAAGGATTGATGATGAGTAGCAACTCCGTATAAATAGAGAACTAACAATAAACAACTTGGGCAATTACAGTTACAGATCAGGAGTGAGGGTTACTCACCAGGCAGCAAAACAACCGCTCACGCCAACAATTACAGCCGAGAAATTGGGAGGTGGGGAGGTGAGAGGAAGCCTGGGAGTACAAATGCCATCTTTCACAGCATGGAGTCATTAAAGAGTGTTCAAAAGTCAAATAAATAGTTAAACAACATAATGACTCCAAACTCTTTATGTTTTTTCCCCCCCACAATCCGTGTTCTTAACCTCAAAGGGATCTTTTGGCAAATATCTCATGGCATATAAACATCTGAAGGTCTAGATTTCCTACAGTTTTGTTTTAATTTCCCTCTTCTGGTGAATACCAGTAAAAATGAATATAACACATAGAAATGTAAAGTAGCTTATACTATTTTATCCCACATTTGATAGTATTTATTGCTTCCTATTCTCTGTCCATCCACACATTCGCCACCCATCCTATTGTCTGTGTGTGTATCAGAGTGTTTACAGTGATGTCGGCCATTGTCAGTGACAGCGATTTCTGGGTGGTGAGGCTTGGGATTTTTTTTTTTTAACTTGGATCTTTGTATTTTTGCCATTTCTTGAATTGTTCAAAATGAGTATGTATCATTTTCACAATAACAATAAAGTGATCTTTCTTTTAAAAATACAAAGGCCAAGCAAATATGTCAAGATGTTAAAAAGGGTAGTCCCAGAAAGTGGAGCTACGGATGTTTAGTCTTTGTAGGCTTTCCTATTTTCAGATACTTTTAATTTATTAAAATTTAAATAGTGTTAAAAATATAAGGGCCAAGAGGCTCATCTTACATTCCACAGCTAGCAAGTAGCAGAGCTGCGACTTAAGCTTTGATACCAGAGCACCGGGAATCATGAGACAGGACGGTGGGCCACGACTTGAGCGAAAGCAGGAAGTGGCCTTGGGAAACCTCTGTGAATGGGACTCAACCTCTGTCGGATCTGATTTGCCCCCTGTGGGTGGCAGGTGCTATTTCAGTTGCTGAGTTAGTTATTGTCGTGAATCTAATGCCCACACTTTTATAGAGACCCTAACACTGTAGGCCGTGGGAGGTGGAAGGAACCTGGAAATCGATCTGTCTAACCTGCGCTTTGAACAGGTGAGGGCCTGCGGGCACCAGTTGCTGTTTCACACCGTGAGAGACTTTAGAACTGGAAAAGTCCTTTTGAGGCAATCTAGGGCAATCCTGAATGTGAGAGGAGCTTAATGCTTTGTGGTGAGTCTGAGTCAGTCTCCCAGTCCCGGCCGGCGCCGGGAGCCCGCTCTGGCCACGGGGCGGGTGCCAGACTCACATTCAACCAGTGTTGAGTTCATCCTTTCCCTGTGCCTGGAACTGTGTTAGTGAGAGGCCCTGGGGCGGGGAGCTGGAAGCCGCAGTCCCCAGCACTAGGAGCATGTGCAGGGGTGTCGGCAGTCGGCAGACAGAGGGTCGTGTCTGTGTTTACTGAGCATCCAACTTCGGGGCTGTGGGAGCCAGAACTATAGGCACTAGGTTTCCTGTGAGTCCTGTACTTAGGGATTTCTTAAAGGGAACTGTCCTGATGGCCATTCTGCAGCCTTCCAATGGCCGTGCAAAGGTCCGAGTCGTAACAAAACTCTACCTGCTTGAAATATCCAGAGTGGACTTGGTTTTTTTGATGGAGCTTCATAGGAACATGATCTTTGCGAAATGAATAGTTTAATCATCTCTCAGTGTTTCTTAAAAACATTCACCACCAGGTCCCAGTGGATGGTCAACCCCATCATTTGAGCATCAGATACTTGGCTTCGTCCTTGACTGTGGCTCACACATCCCTCCACCCCAGTCAGACCAGGATATCAAAGGGTTCTGGAACTTGGCTATGGGACAAGTGCCTGGCCTTTCCTCACTCTGTTTCCTTGCCCAAAATGATTTTTCCCTTCCTCTATCTGGAATAGTCCTACATGACACTTTAAGAGCCAATGCAAATGTCACCCCCAAGCCTCCCGGACAGAGAGACTTGGCCCTCCTTTCTGTCCCAAGACCCACTGTGGAGTTCTCTGGGAAGCAGACTTGGAGATGGAGTTTGTTAGGATGTTTATTGAGAAGTGCCCCTGGGCCTGGAAGCTGGTAGGAGGGGAGGCAGAACGAGAAATCCCAACCAACTCCGAGGGAACTCGGGAGCTAGACCTGCCCATCCCAGTCTGCAGGGGGCGGGACCAGTGGGGCTCTACCCTCCTGCCTCCATCTGTCATTGGATAAACGGTGCCCTGGAGTGGCAGGCCCTGGGCGAGGTTCTCTCTGCAGCTGAGACAACCCATGGAGGGGCTGATGGCTGAGGCTGTATGCTGGTGTCCCGGCAGCTTGAGCAACAAGCCTTCCTTAAAGAGGGAGCTGCGCAGTGCACCACCAGGTGCGCTCTCCCTGCCTGGACCGTGAAGTCCTCAAGGGAACACCGTGCTTCTTATGTAGCTCTGCCTCCCTGGTACCATGCACGTGCTTGCTCAGTGTGTGTTTCTGATGGACACGGAATGAGTAAGTGAGTCAATGAATGACTGTAAGCGTGTGGACAGGATGGGAGCCCAAACTGTAAAGAAGCACGGGGTTCTGCCCACTGCCGATGAGAACCATGACTCCCAATGCCAGAGTCTTATGAAAAGGAGAGGAACTATTTATTCAAAAGTCATACAGACTTAGAATAATGGTGGAATTCTGCCGTTAATTCTCACTCCCTTTAGAAACAAACAAACAAAAAAAACACCCACAAACACACAGTCTTGCCCCCTTTTGCCAAACCTGGCCAGTCAGAGGTACCATCTCTCAGAAAAAGAAATAGAAGTCTGTAGCATAGTTGGGCAGATTCTCATCTGTATTCTGGCTTCTTCCAGTCATCTGTGCTCAGCTAGCTAGGCTCCTGCTCTTAATCCAAAACCCTGTCCTTATGGTGGTCTGGTGGGGGGGAGGGGGTCCTTCTGCAGCCTTTCAAACCGCGTGGCCAAGACTGTGTTGCCGCCCTGCACCTGAGTTTAATCCCGGTGCGGATCTTCCTCTGTAACCCCATTTCCAACTCCTCCCACACGGGGTTACACTTGCCAGCACTCTGGTTTCTTCTGCCTTTCTCGGCTGCCATTTGTAGCCAGGCAGGCATGGCCCCAAGACTCAGAGCTAACCACCTCCTGCTCTTGCACAGGTGCGGTGAGCCCCACTGGCTACATCACATCACACGTTAGAATCACGCCCACCTTCCTGGCTCCGAGCAGGCACAGCTCTTGAACACTGCTGAAACACTGGCCAAGTTCTGCAGACGTGCGAAGGAACTCCCCATGGCCCTGCTCTGCTTTCCCCTTCCCCCAAGTGATAGCGGTGGGGGTTTTCTCTGTATCCGGAGACCTCTAGCTCAGCACCCTGTTACAAAACAAGTCGAAATTCCTTAAAGGAGTTGTTTGGCCCATGCCTGTCATCTGTGCTTTTGGCTCTCAGACCTGATATATCATTTTTGGCGAAGATGGGAAAAGCAGTGCATAACTTACCCCTTGGTGTAGGTGGTGAAGGCAAACTCCAAAAATCCCAAGAAGTGGACGAAGAATTGGATGCCCATGTTTGGAGTGAGACAGTGCGCACCACAGAGAGGACAGGGCTCGGGAACTGTACCGTGGATGCTTAGGATCCAGGGTGGACATAAACCTTCAGATCCTTTGGAAGTCCAGCCTGGTGTAGAGTCCATAAAAATTCCCATGAGGACAGCACCAAAGGCCAAGGCCGTAACAGTGAGACAGGCAACTCTGTGACAGAATCTGGGAGAAATGTCTCCCACCTCTAAAACGAATTGGAATGTTTAAAAAAAAAAAGTTAAATCAGCCACCTAAGCTGTGCCCTCTTGCCTGTCCAGAGTGGGATGTGGCTTTAATTGTTTCCCCTTCCTCTAGCAGAAGATCAAGGTCTGTACCAACCTAACACAGGACAGACATCTCTTTACAGTTCTGTTGTTTTCCTTCCACCCTTTCTTTTTACTTCTTGCTGGAGGCTGAAGCTCACGAACACAACAAGGCAAAGATTAGCAGGAAAATGGTGGCGGCACATTGCCTCTTGGAAGGTGTAGTTTTCACACACGGAGTGCCAAAGGTGGGCTGGGAGGGAAGTTTCTGTGGAAGGTGGTTTTGCATGTAACGCCATCTGTCCCTCATGTCGGCGAACCAGGCCGTACGCGTAGGAGACGCTCTCGCCACCCTCCTTCCGAGTCTAGTCATATCAGTAAGACCAGCTAACGTTTATTGAGAGCCTCGTATCTGCTGGTACGCTTCCCAATCAGGGGTCTGCACACTGCAGCCCATGGGCTGCCCCTGCCTCCTCTTTCAGTCAAGGTTTTGGGGGAAGAGCCTCATTTATTCGTTTATCTTTTGTCCCCGGCTGCTGTCACGCTCCGACAGTGGAGCTGAGTCATCGCAACGAAGACCCTGTGACCTACAAAGCCTGAAGTGTCATTAAATGACCCTTGATGGGAACAGTTTTTCAGCCTCGGTCCTGAGCCATTCCTTATTTTAACTCAGTGCATCCTCACGATGATCCTATGAGGCTGGTATTCTTCTTATCCCCATTTTGCAGATTGGGCAGCAAAGACATGGAGAGTCTAAGCAGTTTGTCTGACAGTGCTCTGTAGGGAATGGCGGAGCTGGGACGTGACTCCGGGCAGTCGGACTCCAGAGCCCACGTCTTCATTGCTATTGCTACGCTCTCAAGTACAAACCCACGGGATAAAAGAATCTTCTGTATATTCAGAATTAGCGTGTGAGCTCTGCCTGTCTACCTGCTTCGCAGGTGTGTATCCAAGAAGAGGACCTGACAGACGAGGGACCAGAATGCTGTCCTTGTCCCACTAGCAAAGCGAGAAGCGTGGGCCTCTGGTAGTTAGGAGGGACTAGTTCAAAACTTAGGAAATTTAGTTGCAGCCTCATAAAAATGATGCAGTATCAGAAATACATGGGCTCAGAAAATATACACCACTCATAGAATCTTCCTGGAGAAGTAATCACTGGAAAGGTACTTGAGAGCATCAAAAGATTAGCTGAAAAACCAAGAACTCAAAATGAGGAAATCATGGGATAAGAAGGCTCATGACCCCTCCCCCCGCCCCTGGGGTGGGGGTGGGGGGGCGTAGCATCTACAAAGCCCTATTCCACTTGTTCCAGAGCTCTTGTGGAGACGTTTCATCTCGGCACACCATCTCTGATTAAGTGTCGTGACCGTTTCGTTCCCAGCTGTCATTCCGGGGTCTCCAACAGTGCCTGGCATGTAACAGACAACTGGCCACAGACATGAGCCGGCAGCCCTGCGGAAGGGGCGCACGCGTCTTGCCCAAAGGCACCCTGTGTAGCTTCAAAGCAAGCAAGTTCACGATACCTCGTCATCCCTCATTAAGCCTCCCCTTCAAGAAAAGTTTACCAACTGCATTTAAAAGCCCAATTAAATGCCACAACTTCGTAGAAAGCACTAACCCGTGCCAGGAAATGTGTCTCTAAGGAAATTCTTCAAGATGTTTGTGTGGTTGTCTTTCTACGGTGGGTGGTTTTCTCCCCTCCCTTCCAATGCTTCTGTTTTTCCCGAGGTATCACTTTGAAATGAAAGCCAGCGAACACCACACCACATCTCCAAATGGGATATCGAGTCATTGCTACGGAAGTCCTCCTGAGTGACTGCCTTGGACACCTCTTGGGGTGGTGAGCACAGTAGGGCTCTAGGAAACTTGTTACGGGGTGAATAGTATCTGCCTCTCAAATTCGCATGTTGGCGTCTTGACCCCCAGTACCTTAGAATGTGACCTTATCTGGAAAAAGAGCCATTGCAGATGAATTGATGAGATGAGTCACTGTAGTAGGTGGGCCGCTAACCCATTAGGCCTGGTGTCTTTATAAAAAGGGGACATTTGGAGACAGACACGCATGCTGGGACCATGCCACGTGAATTTAAAAGCAGAGATCGGGCTGATGCATCTACATGCCAAGGAATGCTAAAGAGAGCCGGCAAACCAGCAGGCGCTGGAGGCACAGACTGGCACAGATTGCCCCTCACAGCCCTCGGAAGGAGCCCACCCGCTCTCACCTTGATTTCAAACACTGCCTGTCGGCACCGCGAGACAATACGTTCCTGCTGTTTGAGCCGCTCGGCTCACAGCACTTTGTTCCAGCAGCCCCAGCAAATGGATACATAACTCATGTCCCGCTTGACAGCTTTCAGTCCATAGCTCCCTTCATGTCATTGTTCCCTCTCCTTCTGCGCTGTCTTTCCATCCGTGTCCGGGTCTGCCGTGGAGCTGGGTGGGACTGACGGCCGTTCTCTCGGACGCAGGGAGGATAGGATTCGCGCTGGACGCAGGTGGGCAGCTGCGGGAGGAAGGGCGACAGGTCAGCGTGGTGGTGTGTGTGCATGGTGGTCGAGGAGTCCAAAGTCCAGCGTGGATTTTGGCAGAAGAAGTGGGGCAAGGCGAGTGGACTGGCGCTTACATTGGGAGAAGTGAAAAAGCAGGAAATCAGATCTGCAGTGGACAGGTCTGGAAATGGGTGAAGCGGAGGGTGGAAGGGGAAGAGTGAGCTGATGGGGATGAAGTCCATGAAGATGGTGAGGGGTGCAGGGGCTTGATTTCAGGAGATCCCAGTTGAGAGCCATGGGACATCCTGGTGGCTTCAAGGACTCGAGTAGGACTGGAAGACTGTCTCTTTGAGTTGGCATTTCTCTCAAAGCATCCTCCTCTTTCCACCTTCGACATGCAGAGGCAGCTATGGTCACCTCCTCTGGCCACGAATGCCCCTCCCAGGCGGCCCCACAAGGTGGGGGCTCGGAGGTGGGTCCTGGGAGTGGGAGTGGGAAGGCAGTTTCATGTGAGGTGGTGTGGGTTGGTGGCCAAGAATGCAGGCTCTGGACCAGTGTTGTGGTGTTGTGACCTCAGGCGACCTGTCCTTTCTGGAAAAATGTGGGGACCATTCAATGGACAAGAGAGGGCCCAGTTGAGAGCCATGGACATCCTGGTGTCCCCTGGATGACCTAAGTCCCCTGAGTTATGGTGGTCCCCTCAAATATCTGAGGCCCTGGGAACCTGTTTGCAAGGAAAGAGGTTCTCTAACTTGAGTGCATCGGCGCCACCTGGAGGGCTTGAGGAAGCACAGGTGGGGGCCCACCCCAGAGTTCTGATTCGGTAGAATTTAGTTTTCTACGAAGTTCCCAGGTGGTGCTGATGAAGCTGATTTGGAGGACCACCGGCAAAAAAAGGGGTGCTCCTTGGCATAAACTTGGGAGAGCCATAGCTTCCCGGTGCAATTGCCAGTGGAAGGTGACCCCAGGACCTACCTTATCCTGCTGGTTTGTAGGGCCAACCACCTCACTCGCTGCTGTAGTCAGAGATTCATGAGAGGGCTCAGCCATGTTGCTGCCAGTGATGCTGAACCGTGGCAGCTGACATTTGCATAGTTCTTGTGATGCGTCAGGAACTATTCTAAGCATTTAACACATATAAACATGATGCATTCTCATAACACACCTATGAGATAAGTACTATTACCATCATCACTCTCACTTTGCAGGAAAAAAACTGGTTCAGGGAGGTTAAGTGACTTGCCTAAGGCCACACAGCTGGCAGTTGGCAGAGCTGGGATTCGATCTGACAATCCAAATCCAGAGTCTATGTTCTTATCCCAATTATCACACTGACCCTACAGGAGAAAGGAGGCAAGAAATGTTGCTGGTGATGTTGACCAAAGTATTTGGCCTCTTTTTGCCTTCCTTCTCACCTCAGAAAAGGAAGTAGCTCTTCCTATCTTAGACGAAAGAAATGACTTTATATTAAAAAAAGTGTTGTCAAGTTTAATTGGATAACAGCTGTCAAATTCTTGCAGCTCCTCAGAGGACAGTAAAGAGGAGGAATAAATGGTGCTATTTTCTGTGCAGAGCCTCGTGCATTTGGGGGGGTCAGTGAGTGTCTAATGATATCCCCAGTAATTGGCAATGATTGAAGAGGACTGCTCCCTTCGGAGTGGAGGCCCTGCGGGGAGACTTCACGTTTGATGGTCAGTGGTCGGAGCGCTACTGCCCCGAGAGAGGTGCACAGGTGTGGGTCAGGGTGCGGGGCAGCCTCCTCAGGAGGTCAGTTAGTGTCCTCCTGGCCCTGGAGGGAGACGGGGTGGCACCCCTTGTCCATTGGCCTGAGTTCATAGACCCCTGGCCCATCAGGGTTGGCACTGAGAGACCAGCTAGCTAGCCCTGTGGTTCTCCAAGTGGGGCCTCTGGACCAGCTGCATCAGCTTCGCTTGGAAACTTGTGAGAGGTACAAATTCTTAGGCCCCACCCCAAACCACGGAGGTGGGAGGGGCAGTCCGGCAAACCTGTCCGCAAGCTTTCCAAGTGGGTGTGAGGCATGCCACCACTGGGGAACCGCCGGCTTAGACAGAAATAGCGCTGATGCTGTAGTCGGACATGCCTCCCTGGGCCTCCCGGCCTTGCCACCATCCGCAGTGTGACTTAGGGCTGCAGCTCCCTGTGTACCCCGTTTCTGCTCTGTGAACTAGGGCGGTGCAAACAGGGCGGGAGGTCAGAGGGGTGGTGTTGGCTTCCGCCCTTGCTCATGCTGGAGCCTGTTTTTCTTCTTGGCTTTGAAACAGACTCTTTTATTGACTGTCTACTGGGAACATTCTTTCTGCCTCCTCTTTACCTGTCTCACCCCCAGGTAACCCCCGGCCTCAGTGTGGAGTTTTCGTACTCCAGAAAGTTGTTTTTTTTTCTTTCTTTTCTTTCTATACTTCCTCCTCCAGTCTGGGTTAGGTTCTGCTCCAGGTACACGGCCCATCATAGAACTTCCCGTGTCCTCGTAACCGCCTTTTACCTGTCTGCTGTCTCCACCAGGGCAAAACCTCTTGTCGTGCTGACTGCTGCTTCTCCAGAGCATCAGACACGTAGTAGGTGCGCAAATAATCCTTGAAGTTAGAACCAGTTTCGTTCAGTTTATGAAGTGCTTGGTTCTCATGGGTTTTGTGAATAAACCAGAAGAGGGCTTAGCCCTTCGTGTGTGGAGCCACACGGGGAAACTGAGGCACAGAGGTGCTGGCTGACTTAGTGGTGCAGCGGCTGGAAGAACGAGTGGAGAACATTAAGTCCCGGTGGCTGAGGATTTAAGGGGAGGGGGCTGTGGAACTGGGGTGCGGACATCCTGCAGCACATCTCCATGACGCAGAAGGGCCCATCTGGTAATTGGCCACTTCAGTGGGCATGGGAGCAGGTTGCTTTCAGAGTCGGACCCCACCGTGATAGGGGGAGATAAAGGCATTAGGGGAGAGGAAGGTAGATTTTAATACTTTCTGTCGCTCCCAGCCCTGGTCGTTTAAAGCTTGGGAAATAATAGCAGTGACCCAATTTGGTAATGCGAAGGCAAGACAGGACTGTTTTCGCAGGCTTAGTCATCTCTTTGTTTTGCTTTTCTCCCCCCATTTCCAATTGTGTCTTTTCCCACTGCAAATATACGAGGTAATAATCCAGTATTTTCCATGGAGCATGGCAAACATGCTATCTCTAAGACACAGTTGAACATTCTGTGAGTGTAATTGGAGCATAAATGTAACTAATCAAAATATTATCATGCCAGCAGATGTGTGAAGTTTGCAGATTTAAAAATATATATATATTTCAGTTCCGTGCCATTTCAATCCAGAGACTCGGAGCTGCAGAGGCAGAGGGCTCGGCCCAGCGAGTGCCGAGAACAAAGTGGGGTCTGAACATTGTTCCCGACAAGCCTGTTGGTCTCTCTACTCCTGATATGGAAGCAGTTTGACAACTGATTTCATGTTTGTTCTTTCGTCCCACTCTCTGCCTCTCTTCCCACCTCCACCAGCTCCCCAGGGCAAGGCCAGCTGCCCCCGGGGAATGTGTGATCTCCTTGCCGCCAAATGCCACACGCCCACTTGTGATGTGGAGCCTAAGAGCGAAATGATGATTAGACTTTCCCGGGTTTGAATTTTGGCTCTGCCACGAGCTAGCTGTGTGGCCTTGGGAAAGTCACCTAACCTCTCTGCACCTCAGTTTGTAAGAGGAGGACCACAATGGTGACTACCTCATAGGGTTAATTTTAGAATTCAATGAATGACCATTAGTCAGACATGATAGCACGTGTTTGCTGTCATTGCTGTTGCTAATGAGCAGGTGTGACTAGCGCAGGAAAGGAACTCTGTGGGGACACAAAAACTACGCTGTTTCTCCAGGCACAGGACCCAAGGAAAAGGGTGTCTTCTCTGTCACCCCCTCTCCCGAAGGCATCTAGGTTAGAAAATCAAGCCAGTCATGGCATCCAACACACCATGTGCAGCCTTGCAACCAGAGACTTCTCTAGCTGGAGGGAACTTTAGAAATGCCACCAGCACAGCGATTTCGCAGGTGAAAAAACGGAGAGAGAATTCCTGTGACTAACACCAGGCGCACAGGGAAGGGCCAGAGTCTGAAGGGGGAGGGGCATGACCTGCCTTTCAGTTCTGCCTTGACCTTGTCAACATTCTTGGGTATTTCCCACCTCAGAGAGCAACATGAACGAGGCCTTCCGTTTCACCACTCATATGGCCAAGTTCTCGGTCTGTCCAGCCTTGGGCTCCATTGTTTTTCCTTCAATAACATGTATTTTCCCTCCCGGGGTGGTGAGCTGTTACACAGCAATGTTCGGGGGATGAGTTACGGAGTTGTAAACGGGGAGAACCTGGTCCCGCTGGGCCCATCAGCACTTTACCCGGGTCTGTTTTCATCACAAGACTATTGTAAGGTCCAAAAGGAGAATGTCGTGCGAAAATGTTCGATTCTGATTTTGTTTGGGGAGCGAAGGGGGAGGGAAGTCGTTCAGGGGTGGAACGTCGTTTAGGTTTTATTCCACTTTGTCTCCATCATCTTCCTCCTCTCTGCTTCTTCCACCCCCCTCAGCGTCCCTTCCTCGCCCCTGTGGTGTTTCTCCAGCCGCGTTACCTCTGTCTTCCGTTCTCCCTGCCTCTTTTCCTTCCATCCTGTATCTATTCGTCTCTCCACTCCTCCTCTTCCTTTGTGTTTGCTCTTCTGTTTTCCCTTCTCCTCCTTCGCCCTCCCTTCCTTCTCTCTCTTTTAAAAGAAATGTCATTTAGAGAAGAAGAAGGGAGGGAGAGAGGGAGAAAAACATCAGTGTGTGGTTGCCTCTGGAGTGCCTCCTACTGGGGACCTGGCCACAACCCAGGCATGTGCCCTGACTGGGAGTCGAACCGATGACCCTTTGGTTTGCAGGCCGGCGCCCAATCCACTGAGCCACACTAGCCAGGGCTGCCTTTCTTCTCTTTTTTCGCACCCCCCTCCCTTTCTCTTTTCACCTTCTCAGGGATGGCAAAGCCTGCAGGTTCCCCAGGGTCCTGGTCTTTAGGGCAAGGCCCACATATACAGCCTTTTCCAGCAGAGCCTTCCAATCCACTCACCTGGGTCAATTCCATATTTAAACTACATTACCAACACCCACACACATTATCAGATAGCTGTTTCTTGGAGAGCTGCCTAGCAGATTTGCATATGAAATGCTCAAACCCCAACTTTTGGTCTGAATGAGTGATTACAGAAATACTTCCGGCTTGTTCACATGAGCTGACTCTGACACAGTGTTCACAGTGTTTAGTTCCTTTGAAACTTCGGGATGTTTTCCTTGTTGTAAGTAAATATTATGTATCCATTAAACTGTAATTAGTCCCTCCCTTCCTCCCTCGCTCCCCGTTTTCAGGTCTGTTAGAAAAGAAACAAATTTCTTTGCTTTTTTTTTTTTTGACACATGATAATTAGATTGCTTGTATTGATAATATAGATAATGTGGAATGATATGTTTGTTCCTCTGGCTGTCGGTAAATTATGTTTATGATTAGCGGAATAACTATTAGTTTTCGTGATACCAGTGGCAGGACTCTGCGCTTCTCTTCCACATCTTTCCTTACTTTATGGTGCATTGCGTCTTTTTGACATTTTTGTGTCCCTTGCTCCTTTACCGTGACTAGACAGCTGAACTTTATCATTCTGGACTTTTAAATTAGGTCTTGTCCAGAATAGCTATCATAGAGGTATGTACGGAGCAAGTGATGCAGAAATAACGGATTCTGTGGGCATCAGTGAAAGTCACTGAGAGTAAGCGGTGAGGGACCGAGCCTGGGCTGGGCAGTATGGATTTCAGGAAGACCGTCGCCTGAGCAAAGTCCCCAGAGCAGGCAAGCCTGGCGTGTCTGTCAGTTTCCTGTTGCTGCTATAAGCTGTTATCACCAATTTAATGGCTACAAGTAGCACCCATTTTTTTAGTCTTATTGTTCTAGAGGTCAGACATCCTGAATAGGCTGCCCTGGACTAAAGTCAGGGCGTTGGAAGCCCTGTGCTCCCTTCTGGGAGCTCTGTGGGAGAATCGGTTTTCCTGCCTTTTCTCGTTTCTAGAGACCACTTGCATTTCTTGGTTCATGGCTCCCGAGCCCATTCCCAAAGCAGCACCCTAGTGCCGTCGCATTTCTCTCCGGTTCTGCCTCCCTTGCTTCTCCCGATCAGAGTCATCTCCCTGTCTCATCTGAGTATCAACCCCTTAATTCCATCTGAAGCCTTAATTCCTCTTCACCATGTAGGAGACATATTCACAGGTTCCACAGAGTAGGACGTGACATCTTTAAGCTACTATTCTGTTCACTATGGAGCGTACAAGGGCTGTGTAGACAAAAGTCTCAAGTCTTTTCTCTTCGTCAGTGTTCCTTGCTTTAAAACAGGGGCAGCGTGGTACTGCCTCACTGGGACGTGAAAAGATGCTTAGATCAATGCCTGGCATGTGCTAAGTTTTCAATAAACATTAATAACATTAAACACTGTTAAATTGCATTAAATTGCATTGGGCCCACTATCATCTGCTGCCGCCTGTTTATTATGAAATTAACATTTATTGAGTCAAGTCCAGTGTTTCATTTAATAGTCACCGAAAACAGACCAAACAACTCTGACGCGTAGTTGTCCTCATCCCACTTTATAGATGAGGACATGGAGGCCCAGGAATTTTTACTGATTTGCTCAGAGTCCCACACTTCAGAAAGGACAGGAGAGAGACTGAAACCCAGTTTTCTCGACTGCAGATTGAGGGCTCGTTCCATTCCACTCCCGTTGCCTTGGCTTCGGGCAGCATTTGGGTCCCTGCTGCCATCCACTCGCTCCCTTCGCGTAGGTGCTGGCACGGGGCGCCGGCAGGGCCACCTGTCTGCAGGGATGGCTCTGAGCCGCGGAGCTCCGGGCGCTCAGCTGCCAGCCGCCCGAGCACACTCATGTAATCTTAATGAACAATGTGCAGCGCCATTAAAAACTCAATTTGGGCTTTCTCTTCACTGCCAACGTGAGGAAATGCAATCGTGAGGTGCTCATGTGTAAACACAATAGCCGCCATCTGCTACGGAGAAGCGTTTTGCCTCCAAAAAGGGGGTCTAGGTTGCAGACGCATCAATAACGGGGCGCTTATCGAGGCGTTATTATGCACGGAGGGGGAAAAATGCAAAATTTATGGCCAGCCGGAGAGCGCTTCCTGGTTCAATTTCACACATTTCAGTGCTGTGTATAATAACTACGGGAAACGAACGCTGTTTTATGTTCCTTATCATGTCAGTGGATTTTTGAGAGAGAGAGAGAGAGAGAGAAGGGAAAAGAATGTATTTACAGTCTTCCTCTTTCTTGTTTCTGACTGATCTCGGCATAATGACCGGCTCATTTTTGATCTCCGGGAAACTGACAGCCCCAGGATGAGATTAATTAAGCCAACCTGTTGATGAAAGAGAGGCTCACTGAGCTGCTGATGGATGAGGGCTTCACTCCTGAGCAATCTCTAAACCAGCAGGCCTGCACTCAACTCAGAGATATAGTGTCCTTCCTTTCTGGAGGATGTGGCCAGACTGCTGTAAGCCGGGCAGGGAGTGGAGAGGGCTGGCTCCCACCTTCTCCTAAGACTCTGCACTTGCATTGCTGGGTGCTGTGGCTTCCTGCCTCTGTGCCTTTGCATGTGCTGTTCTCTCTATTTGAAGTGCCCTCACAAATTACCAGCAGGCACACTTCCATGGAAGAGATCCCAGCTGGCTCACCCATTCTGATGCATGGAGCTTAGCTCTCTACCCCCTAGTATGTATTTATATCTGCTGGTTATATTAACCTGATGTGGCTGAAGATGCTCCTGGGGAAGGGGCGTTAGGAGAGAAAAATCTGAGCCCTGTGCAGTTTGGGTATGAGAAAACTCACGTGTCCCGCAGACTGGAGGGGCCCTGTTGTAGGGTGCGACCCCAGGGCTGTGGATAGAGGGGAAAATCCATCCCAAGGGGTCATGCCAAGTGGAAGTAAGAGCTGAACTGTAGGGGGCAGAGGTGCTGGGTGAGTGTGCGTCCTGAAGGAGGAGGGAAGAAACGCCATGGGGGTTTGCAGAAAGAGCTGTCTCTTGAACCTTGTTGACTTCAGGGCCAAAGCAGTTCAGTTGTGTGTCCCCTGAGGGTGTCCCAGAGCAAAGAGACACCAACAGAGACCTGCCCCATCATGGAGACAGCACACTGGATGGCAAGGGCGTATGAAGGATCTGTGCCTGAAGTGCAGCGGGGACAAGGGGGTTGCTATCATTACTTAAGGTGCCTTGGGGACTTTGGGGAATACATAGGGAGTGTGGCTGGGAGCTGGAGTTCCAGCAGGGACGGGTCGGGGCTTCAAGCTGGTAAGATTCCACCGTCAGTGTTCATCATATGCTCACTGGCTGGCGAGGTTTTATATCTATTCATTCTTCGAATTCCAGCTCAGCTGAGCCCAGCCCTGCAAGATGTCGACCCATCTGGCTGAGTTAGTCGCCCCTGCCTCTGTGTCAAGCAAGGTGGGGTTTCCTACCCAGGCCACTGTGATTGCTGCCTCTGCGACTGCAGGGCACCTTCTTCCCCTGCCGCTGTCCGCTTGACACAGTCTGTGGTCCACCGAGCTCTGGCTCATTTAGTTACTCGCTTCTGGTTCAGATGCTGGGGTAAGGTGCAACTGCTTGGTGGAGCCCAGATCATGTCTTAGCTGCAGAGGAGGCCAGAAAAGAGGGAGTCGGGCTTTTTTCCTTTGAGATAGAGGAAAATGGGCCCTGCTTAAAAAATTAAGGAGAGTCCCCCCCACACAGGAAGGGAGTTCAGATAGTGAGTGGTCAAAGCACAGGACAAATTCTGACTTTGGAGCATCACTCCGGCTACCTTGGAGGGTGGCCTGAGAGCAGCCCTCCGTGGTGGGCGGGGCCTGAGGAACAATGTGGACCACGGCGGTTACACTGGCCAGTGGCCCTGGTGAGTTTTCACTGATGGGAGGTGGACCTACCCCAGGTCGACCCCCAAACCTTCTTTTCTTTCTGTCCAGATTGGGAGCGAAATGTTCTGACACCGCATTTTGCTTTTGATATCATGTTCTGCCTCTAAGACTTTGTCGAGGACAGGACCTGATACCACGAGGAGGCTTCTACACTCCCGTGAGAGCATTCAGATCTTCCGGGGTCCCCGCTGTGTAGACAATGTATACCTGCTGGCTTCTGAATGGGTCTGTCATCCCTTTATCTCTGGTTCACTACCTTGGGACACCTATGTGGTCGTACTAACAAATACCTGTGATGCCAGAATAATGGTTCTCCAAAGATGTCTGTGGAACTTGTGCGTACGTTACCCCACACAGCAAAAGGGGCTTTGTAGATGTGGTTGAATGAAGGAGCTTGCTGTGGGGTGATGACGCTGGGTTGTCTGGGTGGACTCAATGCATGAGATCCTTGTAAGAGGGAGGCTGGAGGGTCAAAGTCAGACAAAGGACTTGTGCCATTTGGAGATGGAAGGAGGGGCCCTGGGCCAAGAAATGCAGGTGGCCACTACAGGCCAGACAAGGCAGGGAAATGGTTTCTCTCCTACAGCCTCCGGAAGGAAAGCAGCCTTTCCAACGCAGTGACTTTGGACTTCCGCCGTCCAGAACCATAAGAGAAGGCATTTGTTTTGTATTAAGCAACCGAGTTTGTGCTAATTTGTTATAACAGTCACAGGGAACTGATCCAGGGTCTAAATCTCATGGCTGTCTCCAAGACATCCATGAGCAAGACACTGTGGGCCATAACCTTCTGGCCTGCACACTTTTCCCCTTTGGGGGTAGGCTGGGTGAGCAGCCATCATTTCCTTTTATCTTTCCTTGTATTTTTTGTTGTCGTTAATTCTCTCGGCTATCTCTCTGAGCCTAGCGCCAAAACACATATCTTTCTGTCTAGTCTGAGGGCCAATGTATGCATGACATGTCACACAAATTGACATCAAAGGCCAGGGTGGTGGCGGTGGGGAACATGGTATGTGACCCTGACCCAGCCCAGCTCTGGCCCACCCGAGACACGAATGGTCTTGAGGATGGTCCAGTCTGTTCCATTTCTTCTCCAGGATTCATTCCCGCCGTCCATTCTTCCCATTCTCTTCTTTCTCTCTGCTTTTTACCCAGGGATGCTGCTCTTAATCATGTTCCTGCTGGGAGCGTCTTGCAGCTTTGCTTGGTAGCTCTCATTACTCATCTTGTCTCCCTAAATAAAGGGGCTTACGGGAAGTAGGGGCTCTCTAGGGGTGCTAGCACAATAATGAGGATACTAGGTGCTGCAGTAAACTGCAGAATTTGAATGGCTTAATAACCCCATAATAGTTTATTTCTTGTATACAAAAGGGCTGCAATGAGTGTTCCTCATAGGTGGGTGGCCTTTCTCACGGCCACGGCCGTGCGGGCACCCAGGCTCCCTTTGTTGTGGCTCTGCTGGGCTCTCGCAATCCTGCGCTCGCAGCTGGTGGGTGGGGAAGGACAATGGAGCCGTGGTTCACACACATTACTGTGCTTCCTGTTGTACAAACCAGCGGAGGGTCTTGGTAAATGCAGATTTGGAATCCATAGGCCTGGGGGTGGGGGCTGAGGTTCTGCTTTTCTTACCAGCTCGCAGGTGATGCTGAGGCTGCCGGTCTGAGGACCGTCCTTTGAGAGACAAGATTAAGGAGGATGGAGTAAGGAGGCTTGGGGCAGCTTTTGGGAGGCAGCTTGTAGGGACTAGGCCTGAGAGTGGCATGCTTCATGTTCGAGCGTCACTGGCTAGAACCCACTTACACAGCCCACCTCTCTGTAAAGGGAGGCTGGGGAACATGGTCCAGCTATGTGCCCAGAATGAAGAGGACAGCTTCGCACATCAACAGGCAACTTCCGCTACATGGAGCGTCCACAGAGGGCCAACCCCTTTCACCAGCTCCTCCTCCAGGGAAACGCAGCACCTTCTACCAGCAACCACGGGACAGCAAGATGGGGGTGGCTGGCTGTCCCCTGGCGCCACCGCCTCTGTGGCCTGCCTCACCGCTGGGGCCAGGGTGAGAGAAGTGGGAACCTGGACTGGTGGAAGGGACACCTGCTTAGCTCTCTTCGCTGTGGCCCCCAGGACAGGGCTCGGTGTGAATCGGCAGGAGAACGGGAGCGGAGTTGTCCACGGGGCATCATGAGATTCTGGAGGAGAGGGCCAGACGCCCTTTGCTTCTTAGGCTTCCTTCCCGACCCGTGGGTGTGCCGCTCCTCCGTGGCAGGGGCAGCCATCCCACCTTCGTGGGGCTTGTGGGTCATCACTCCTCCTTCCCAGGGAGACCCCTCGGAACCCTGTGGGGTGTAGGCCAGCACACAGCTATGGGCATGGGTGCTAGCCTCAGTTGACCCCCTGCAGTGGTCCCTTTTTTGATGTCTCATTGGGAGGTTCGGATGATTAGCTTTAATATCCGACAAGGGACATCTCTCCACTTACCCTGCTCTACTTCCATGCCAAAAAGTAGGAAACGTGACTCTCTCAGAAACACGGGGGACGAGGCTGCCTTGGCTCACTTTCAGTGGTTCCGACCCCAGGAGGTTGGTGAGCTTTCTGATTGGTGGGTGAGCAAAGTCTGAGAGCCATGGGCTCACGGCTCTGTCCTTGTTACCTTCCTCGTAGGTTTCTTTTGGGGATGAGCCCACCCAACAGCCCTATGTGGTCAGCCCTCGAGGACAGCACTAGTCCTGGGGGTCTGGGGACACTTGGAAGGAGGGAATCCATGATCTTCCCAGTGTTCTGCTCTAGTGAAAGAAAATGCAGGAAACCTAATTTAGCCTCAAGTCCAAGTTACTTTCTCGAATCCAGCTTTGGGAATAATGAAGTGGAGGTTTTGAACTTTACCTCTTTCCTCTGTCTATTTTTAAATTCATTCAGATCCCACAGGAGATGGGCCATGAATGACTGCTACCCTCTGGAACCCCAACAAGATACGGATTGCCCAGCACTTACTAGCTGGCAGCTGTTAGCACTTTGGGAATTGGGGTGAAAGAATGAAGCTACTTCTAGCAGTAGCGGCTCTTTGTGGCTGAGGGTAAATAGTCCTTAGGTTTCATCCTGAATTGAATATTCTAGTGGTTACAGTCAGCTTTCAAAGCCATAGTGGTTTTTCTAGGTGAGCATATTCTCCCAGAATCATCTGAGTTTATCTACTGTGTTTTATGATGCAATTTATGTCATGGAATCATAGGGCTTGAAATCACAGAGTGCAGCCCTCAGAGTCGATTGTGAAGTTTTCTCAGATGCCTTGATCTTCCCAGGCTCTGTGTCCCCTGCAGTGACGGGGAGCTCACTGTCTCGGGCAGTCAACCCTATTTTGCATCAGCTGTCCTTTGCGCCGAAACGTGCCTCCTGGTGGTTTCTTCCCTAAGTCTGCCCCCTGAGGCACCTTTATCCCTCAGCTGTTGCCACAGTAACGCTGCCCGACCTGCCGAGCGGGGACCCGGTGCCGCACAGTGGTGAGCACTGACTCTCGTGCTCACGGTCTGAGCGTCGAGTGTGGTTCTGCTGGTCCAGGCTGGGCTTGTGGGCCACGTGGCCGGGCTGCTCGCTGCGTCGGTGACAGGGCTCGGTGCTTCACTCTCAGTTCTGCTCAGGACCCTCCTCGTCGGTCTGTTTTCCATCCCAAGCTGAAAGGGGCCACAGCTCCCTGGGGCGCATTCTTCTCATGAACAGTGACATCAGAGCAAGAGGGCCAGGCTAGCGAGGGACACACATATCAGGCCTCTGCCTGAGCTGCTCTGTTAGCGTCCTGTTAACCAAAGCAAGTGCAGTCCAGAGTTACAGGATGGGGACGTGCCCTCTGCCTCTCCCACAAGGCCGGAGGCCAAGGACGCAGATCCAGGGAGGGGTGGAGGACTAGACACAGCCCTGTAACCTGTCAGGGCGACTCCAGCGAGGCTCACGTCCTTCGGAGGAAACAGCCTTTTCAATGCTGGAAAGGAGGAATCGTGTGTTCTGCAAACGGCAATGACAGCGTCAACGCAGCTGAGGTTGGAGAGAATCTGGGTCTCATCTCTCTCTGCCTGAGTGACCCAGAGCAAGTCACTCCATCTTTAAATAAAACGAAAACCCCTGTCTCCCGGGGTCAATCTGAAGATTAAATTGAATAACATATAAATAAGACACCTAGCATTCGACCGGCACTTCTTCAGGTGCTTAGTGTTACTTACCTCCATTCCAGGCTGAACATCTTCCAGTTGGTTCTCACGTTTCTTGAGGATCTTCCTTGCTGACTTGAATATATTGCACTTTAAAAAAAAATGCCCTCCTGTGATATATTCTCTGCACTGAACACAAGGCTCCAGGCGGAATATGTTGGAATAACGTCACCTCCCGTGTTGTCAAGGTTCTGTCTCCACCGAGACAGCCTGGGCTTGCGTGAGGTTGTAGTTCACCCCGTTTTGCCCGTGGAGGTTGCCGTTAACTAACTTCCCGGGTTTTTATTCCACACTTCCTTCAGGGGCTGCTGGATAGAGTGTCTCGTCTGTAAGTGTTTGTAACGTGTCTACTTTGTACAAACACATCATACACGTGACCCTCTCTTTGTTCTTATAACCACCCTGTTGCGTAGGGTTTTTACTCCCGATTGCGGAGGAGGGCACTCGGGCTGAGAGAGGAGATGTGGTTTCCTCGGGCTCACCCGGGCCCCCCAGCGTGACCCGCTGTCTGGCCACCGTGTGGATAGGTGTGGCTGGTTCTCAGGAGGATTTTTCTTTCTCTCTCCTTGTCCACTTCCCGCCCCCTTTGCGGGTCTCCAGGCTCCTTCATGATGGTGAACAGCTCCGGGAGGGCCTCTGGCCAGAAGGCCCACCTCCTCCTGCCGACCCTGAAGGAGAACGACACGCACTGCATCGACTTCCACTACTACTTCTCCAGCCGTGACAGGTCCAGCCCGGGGGCCTTGAACGTCTACGTGAAGGTGAACGGCGGGCCCCAGGGGAACCCCGTCTGGAACGTGTCCGGCGTCGTCACTGAGGGCTGGGTGAAGGCAGAGCTGGCCATCAGCACCTTCTGGCCACATTTCTACCAGGTAGGCTGTTCTGCCATGGTCTGACTTCTTAAAAAAGGAATCGTAAACCTAGATCCCTCTTGCCTGCCTTTGTTTACTTGCTTGCTGGACTCGTGTTGACCGAGCCTCTCCTTCCAGCCAGGCCCCGCCTCCCTGGAGCTCACGGTCTGGAAGAGGAGCCGAGTGTATAAGGAACAACAGTGAGGGCGCGTTGGGCTCCCTCGGATGCTGGAGCAACATAGGCATTGAAGCCTTTTGTAAAGCAGCTGATGAGGGAGAGACTGTTATCTGATGAGGAAGATGCTGTGATTATCCTGTGTTACAAGGGAAAAAGTGGAGGTTCAGAGAGAGGAGCTAAGTAGTCAGACATCCCTCCTGGAAACAAGGGTGTTTGGGGCGAAGGCAGTGAGGATGGCTTCTAAGAGGAGATGACAGCTAGGCTGAGTCTTGCAGGCTGAATAACGAGTTACTGAAACAGGAAGGGAAAGGCATTGGAGTTGTCAGGGGTAGGCTCCAGGAGAGAGGGGGAGATTTCAGCAGAGCTTGGAAACTCAGTCAGTTACGGGTAGGTTGCAAAGTAGATACACAGGGAATGAAGCCTGTAGGGGTGAGCAGGGCGTGAGGGGCTTTGGCTTCTGGGCTGCAGAGATTAAATGGCACACACACACACACACACACACACACAGGTGCACATGCAGAGGCTCACACCTGCACACACATGGAAGCGCACAGGGGCTCCCTCACGTGCATGCTACCAGACTCACCACACACCCAGGAACACCCACGTGCACGGAGGCCTGGGGGGGAGAACATGGGCCCTATCAGGAGATTGATTCAAAGACCCTTGAGAGATGGATTTTAAATTTCACCAGACCCTGAGCGCTGGTCTGCATGTATGATTCTGTGGACGAAACACACTGTTAGTTTTCAGCAGGGCTGGCCTTCACATACTAATGGCTTCTGTATTTATTTATTAAAGTCATATTTCACAGTCCTAAAATTGGCTCCATAATAAATAGGGAAACTTTATCTTTCTTACGAGTGACTTTCTGACACCAGGTTCAGCAGGGCCTGGGAGGAGAATGTCCCTCTGCCATCCCCACCCCCGCCCGCTGTCTCTGGGGAGCAGGACTCCTGGAACGCTGCTTAAGCTCCGCCTCAGGTCCCTGCCCTGTTCCAGGTGATATTAATTCTGTTTCATGTTTTTAATGATTCTGAACTTTTCCATCTCAAGATTCTAAAAAATAAAAGAACTCTTCATGAATTTTGCAGCCACTGGCTCGCTCTGCTCTCCGTCCCCTGCCCCGGTGAAATCACCTTTTACCTGGCACTTGGGATTGCTCTGTAGACCCCTGACATTTTGGACACACCTGGCTCGAATTCAACCAGACGTGAAACCCTTTCTCAGGAATTCCCCCGGCGCTCTATAGGGCTAGTAACTCCATGCACAGTTCAGGAGGGCACAGGCCAGGGCCCCTCTCCCTGCTTGGGACTCCACCCCATCTCCTCTCTCATCCGCCCCCCCCCCCCCCCCCCCCCCCCCCCCCCCCCCCCCCCCCCCCCCCGCCCCTGCTGCTAAGCAGCAAACCCTCCTTGCTGGTGCAGGCCTCCTGATTTCACGCTAAGCAATCCTTCCCCATGGAAATGCATGTGGGCCCCGTCCTGGGAGGGGTCCCAGTGAGCCAACAGTTTTCCCTCTCTCACCTTCGGAGAAAATGTTTGTAGCCCCCTGAGATTTTTACAGTACTGATTCTCTGCTGGAGGACTCCAAAAGGTGAGGATGAAACAGCAGGTCTCTTAAACTAAGTCCTGATTTGTCACCCTTCCATACCCTCCCCCAAACATGCATGCAGTCTGCTTCTTGGAAGGGTTGAGGGTGGCTCATCTCTGAATCTGTCTTGGGAAATTACTGTCCTGGCTTTGCCCAGCAACTCATGCCCAGGGAGAGCTTTGCATCTTTCCAGGCAGGCCCATCTCCCCCCCCGCTCCCACCAGGATGTCCCTGAGGATCTAGGGGCTGTGGCATGTGCAGTCGGCAGTAGATCCACATGGCAGCCTGGGGATCCTGCAGAGAAGCTGGGGTTCCCAGCCTACGCCTTTGTTCTAGTCCCTGCCCCC
The DNA here is from genome assembly GCA_004026765.1 of Micronycteris hirsuta. Taxonomy (NCBI): domain Eukaryota; kingdom Metazoa; phylum Chordata; class Mammalia; order Chiroptera; family Phyllostomidae; genus Micronycteris; species Micronycteris hirsuta. The sequence goes on along the minus strand of PVJI01000282.1, from coordinate 193,794 downwards.
CCCTCAGGGTCCCTGCCTCCATACACTGGCATGGAGCATCACTGGGTATTGGCAAGGCCCACTTGGCCCCGCCCCGCCATCCTGTGCCCTGTCCCCCCGCCGCCCCTGTAAACAGACAGCACTGTCCTTTGCTTCTCCTCTGACTCTTCGCCCCTGTCTTGGCCTTCATTCTAAAGGGCCTTGTTTCGAATTTCCTAGAGGGTCCTGGCATCCCCTTGTCCCCTTGTGCTATCTGTCCCCAGGAAATGGACCCTCCCAGGTACTGGGTGGGGCCTTTCTGACCGGGGTCCCCACACCAGCAGCACATCGATGGGGCGATCATCTCCATCCACGGCCTCAGGTGTCTTCTGACTTGGATGATCCACATGCCCCAGATGTTTGCTGGCCGGGAACCTGGCCTGGGGGGCTGAGCTGCAGCTTTTCAACTGCTTTGCCTGGACATGGTAGAAGAAACCCTCTTCTGCTGTTCCTGCTTATTTGGTGGTCTCCCTTCTGTGTCATCAACAGTGAGAACCCTGGGGGGCCTCGCATCTCTCCCGATGACTGCACGTCCCTGGCGGCGCTGCCTCTGTGGGAGCCACACCTGCAGCGCTTTGGTGCAGCCGAACCTGACTCCTCCGATGGTGTTCTGTAGCACTCTGCCCCATGGCCTCTCACAAAAGCTTCTCAAGGCCTGGCCCACATTTGGAGGCCTTACTGCATGGTCAGAAACTTGACCATGAACCCTAGATTCCTGTTGAGAACTGTTAAGCACTCCAAATGTGGTTAAGGTGATATTTGGAGCTTTGGGGCTACATGTGGTTTCTAAAGGGTGACCCTGCCAACTTTTCCTAGTACCCACTGTTTCCCAGTGGCCTGCCATCCCGTAAAATGTAGTGGCATCTTCTGGCCACCATTTGAGGCCTCCCTCTCCATCGCCTGGAGTTGTGCTCCCCAGGGTTAGCTGTTGTTTCTGGGGACAGGCCACGGGCCTGCATGCTAGCCCCATTACACGAGTTCAGGGTTCAGGGCACCTGCCTCAGCAGCTGAGTCCAGGTGGGCCCTTGAGGGTCCAAGCCCATCCTGCGTGGACCTTCCTTCCTTTCCTTTCTTTCCGGGGACTATGGTGCACTCCTGGGGCTGGTACTGAGACGCCCAGTCTTGCATCTGCACCGTTGACCACCCCCCAACTCCCCAGGCCCTGGGAAGTGTAACTCAGGGCAGCTGGCATGACGCTTTAGAAAAAATCTCATTCTAGAGTGGCATGCCGAGGACAGGACCCTTCTGGCTCTGGCAGATTTTGTGAGTATTCTACTCTGAGCCATCTGGCGGTGATGGGGAGGGGCTCCCCAGTTCTGTTCTGTGAGGCGCTTTGCTCCCAGTTCCATTCGGGGCCTGCCTGTTGGTGTTCACGTACATTAAACCCTAAGTCTAATGTCTTGTGAGTGTTGAGCCTTCATTCAGGACTTCGTGGGCCGTCATGGTCTTCTTCACGCTTCTGTACCCGCTCCCCGCTCCCTTCCCCAGCTGCCTGGGCACCTGCAGCCACAGGTGCCTCTTTATCGTTACTGGGCCTCCACGTGGGCCCAAAGTCCAGCCTCTACCAGTCAGGACTCACAGCAGTGTGTCCGCTGAGCGCAGGAACTTCAGTGGAAGTGTGGGGTGGGGGTTACCAGCGATAGTCACACGGACGGCCCCTTACTTTCTCCCTCTCCCCAGATCTACCACCATCCCCTGTTCTCCCCTCTCATTTCCGTTCCTGTCTCCAGAGCAGGAGAAATAGTGTTAGTGACACTTACCGGTATCTTACCACGGGTATTGTAAGCACTTTTGAATTATGAACTCATTTAATGGAAAACCAGGACTTTCTCTCTTTTCTTTCTTACAGAATAGCATTCTTCCACATTTGAGAAACCCGAATCTTATCTACCCCCGTGCTTCACAGAACATTCCCGAGAGGAATTCTGATGAATAAAAGATCCTCTGTCTCATTCTAGAATTCTTATTCTTGCAAAGGAAAGGAGAGGGAAGAGCGGACCAGTGTGCGTTCCACTGTCACGCATCCGTTCTCCTGTGACAAGCCTTGTGTTCATTCATGGAATATTTATTAATAATTATGATACAGGTTAAATACGGGGTGATAACGTAAGAAACAGAGTGTTAGAAGAATTTAATTACGCTCCACTGTGATTCACTGGAATACAAGTCAGAATTCTGCTTCGCCCGGTGTTCTGGTGAAATGAGAGTTGAGAAGCTTTGCGCCAAAGTTCAGTAATGAGCTTGGCCGTGTGCTGTGAACCGGGAGACCGGAACCTCTGTCCTCAGACCATCTCTGGCTTCCTTTCTGAGTTTCTGTGGTTCAGCTGGTCCACGTATTAGGGCTGTTGAGAGCCTGGATCAAGACCATGTAATAGTATTATAGACCTTTGTTATTGTGGTTATATTCCCTGATTTTATTGTTTTTATTATCAATCAGTTTTCATTGATGAAGTGCCCTTTCTGGCCAATACCAATTCCTCTGCTGGTATCCTGACCCAATTTGAATCCTGCCCCTTCTAGAACCTTGTTTTATCTGCCCCCTCACCCTCCTAGTCTATGCTACTTCCTCGGTTCCTTTCCCTCTACCTGAAATCACGTTCCACCCTCTACCATCCTAAAAAATAACTTCTCTGTTGGGCTTTTAGCCCTGGGCCCTGGGCCCTAGCCCTCCTCTCTGAACCGTCTATCCATCTTTCAAGATGGCCTCATCTAGTTCTATAACTTTACATGGCACTCAGATGCCAAAGCTACCCCATTTGTAACTCCAGTTTCTAAATTACCCACAAGCTTCAGAAATGTAATGTCAGCTTCCTGCTCAACATATCCATTAAGACACTTAATTGCCACCGCAACTTAACGTGGCCAGAAGGAAATCCTGACACGGCCCTGCCTGTGTGCCGGTGCACACGTGTTCGCGTGCCCTCGTCCCTGTGCCAGTAAATGACACCAGAATTAGCCGAGGAGCTCAGGTTCCAAATTGGAGAGTACCGGCAGAGTGTTCTCCTTCCTTCACTCTCCTGCTATTTATCTAACAGCAATGTTTTTGTCTCTGCCTTCGAAATCTCTTTCAAACCATCAGCTGTTATTCTCCATAGCCACCCGCCATCAAAGCCTCCCTCGTCTCCGCGATTGGATGACGACAATAGCCCAGTGATAGGTCTATTTGTTTCATTCTTTCCTGGCTGCCCACCTCCCCGTCAGTCATTTTCCACTGACTGGTCAGAATGATTCTTTTAGAATGTAAATTAGAATATGTCACTTCCCTGCTTTAAATCTTTCAGTGACTCAGAAGAGCATTCAGGCTCCCTAGTATGTCTTTCTAAGACCCCACCACTAAGAATTTTGCATTCATAGATGATTATCACTCTGATTTCATCTTTTGTTAATTGCCTCCTGAGATCACTTGCCAATTTTTCCTTTGGAGAGTTTGTTTATTCTGTTGAATCTCAAGAATTCTTTACACAAAACAGGTCGTTAACCTTTCTGCTGGCACAGGTATTACAGATATTTTTTTCAACTTGCCATTTAACTTTAAATTTTGTTTCAGACTGTGTTAACATACAAAACATACTTTGACATCATAGTTATTAATAAGGTGTTATATATTTAAGAAATGTATAATATTTCAATTTTAAGAAATTGATTTTTAAGTTTTTATTGTTAATCAGCTTAACCATAACCCACAACCATTGGACCAACTTTTTTTTTTTTTAAGCTTTTATTGTTAACTTCTAGCTTTAGTGAATTTGGTTAGAAAATGTAGAGACCCAAACCTATGCGGTTTCTTCTTCAATCCTGTATGATTGATTGAAGTTATACTTTAGCCTGTTATTTGATCTTTGTGTAAATAACCCTGAGCATTTGAATAGAAATTTTATTCTCTATATTCATTAACATTTGTTTAGTAAATGCACTATTATATACATACTTGAGAGATGCATTTTTTCCCTATTTGGTTGGCCAGAATCTAAAACATGGGCTAAATAAATATAAATGGGTTTTATTTAAAATATAACTACTATTTGTTTTTTTTTCATCATGTTCTTCTAAGTTTATTGGCTCATGAAGTCTTTCAAATGACCATTTCAGCCCACTGAATGGTTTTAATTTTTCTTTTGCTATAAATTCGACTTGGATGCTTTCACATTATTTTTGTAACAGCTGTTTTCTGTTTATGTATATTTCCCTATTATTTCCCTTTGTTCAACTTGTTATTCTTAAGGTCACTGAGTCATTCTGTTTAGGTGTTTATCTCGGGGCATACAATTAGCGTTCATCTACTTAGACAGCCTGAGAGCTTTTCTCTATTTTAACCTATTTATATTTATTGTCACAAATACTTTCTGTTAACTTTTGTGATTTTTTTATTACACAATTTGAATGCTTTTATACTATTTCTTTATAAATGTATTTTTTCTGTATTTGCTCTTCTATTATTTCCCCTTTGGACTTTGATTTTGGTTTGCTTTGAATTATTAAAGACATTACTAGATAGATGCAGGGTTGCCAAGAGTAAGGCCTTCTGCCACCTTCCTCCTCCGTGGGACGAGGCGGCTGTCTCACTTCTGTGTCTGCAAACTCTCCCCCTGCTTCCTGCACAGTTTTCTGTGTTAACTCTCCGAAGGACCCTGCTAGCTCTTCCAGAGAGAGTGTCATGCTGGTGCCAGCTGCTTTGTGTTTGGGGTGACTGTCATTTCCAAGTCACTTTACATATGTTGGCTCAGAGAAAGCTGTCTCTTCACAGCCGTCACCACCCTCTCCCCCAGGCCCTGCTCACTTGTTATAGTGGTTGGACTCTGGGCCCCACGGGGACCACTGTCCTCTGAATCCACGAACCTGGAGTGACCACGTGGACCACAAAACATTCCCCATGGAGGAGGTGTTCCTGTCGGTCTCATCACCTACCTTACATCCACCTACCGGCTTGAACTGAGGAGCAAAAGACAGGAGGGAGAGGGTCCGTTCTGTAGGCTGGTGAGATGCTAGAGATGAAAAGCAGTGATGATTTGGTCCAGAGCAATGACACTGATGTCTCAGTGGAGCAGCCTACAAAATAGTTGCTCCATATGGTTCATCTTTTTTTTTTTTAATAGCTTTTCTTTGTTTTCTTTTTTAAAAAAAAAAGATTTTATTTATTTATTTTAGAGAGAAGGGAAGGGAGGGAGAAAGAGAGGGAGAGAAACAGCAATGTATGGTTGCCTCTCACATGGCCCTCACTGGGGACCTGGCCTGCAACCCAGGTATGTGCCCTGACGGGGAATTGAACCGGGACCCTTTGGTTCCCAGCCCGCTCTCAATCCACTGAGCTACACCAGCCAGGACCATATTGTTCATCTTAGTAGCAGGGATGGAAAGACATGGGCAGATTTGGAAAACACAGAGAAGACAGAATCGGAAAAGATGAATATGAGGAGCAAGGCTGAAGGAGAAGCCCAGGCAGGTTCCCAAAATCCCGATCTTCAGTGACATGGCAGGTCATAGTGCAAGCCACCGAGGTCCATATTTCAGAAAGGACGGCCCCCTGGGCAACGAGGGAGAGAGTTTGAAAGGAAGACCATTCAGAAGGGTTGAAGTTTGAGTTTGAGCATCTATGGGATATTGGGGCGGAAATACAAATCTGTGAGCTGGATGAGTGAGGCAGATGTTTAGGTTTTTGAAAGGTCTGGCATGGAGAACTGGACATGGGGATTGCCAATGATTTGCAGCTGTTGAAGAAAGAGTGTGTGTAGTAAAAAAAAAAAATGAAAAGAAGAGAAAAAAATGAGCAGAGGAGGCCCACATTTGAAGGCCGGATGTAGGAGAAATACTTAAAAGACACCTGTGGTAGAATAGTCCCAGATTTGGGGGAAAATTATGGGAGTGGAGTGTCACCAGAACCTAAATAGAAGACAGACCCAGAAAGGGAGACACGGTGATCATTGACAATTGTAAAAAAGGGTCAAGTATTAATAATTACAGCAAACATTTATTGAGAACCTACCACGTGGCACACCTTGTTCTAAGTAGTGTATTAACCCCTTTCATCTGAAAATGTGCCCCATGAGGCAGACACTGTAGTTACAGATGAGGAAGCTGAGGCACAGAGCAGTAAGGTAACTTGCCCAAGGTCACACACTGGTAACTGGTGCAGCCATTCTGGTCTGGAATCTATTGGATTTAGCAATTAAGAGGTTAGTGGTCTCTGCCATGAGAGCAGTTTTGGGGGGCATTGGGAACCAAGTCCAGATTACAGTGGGTTGAAGTGTTACCATGGGAAGTAAGGAAGTATTGAGAGTCAGTGCAGATAAAACGGGTGAGAATTTTAAATATGATTGATACACCACTGGATTAAACCAGAGAAGAACCTGCTGTCAGAGGGTAGCATTTAAAGTGTAAGAGAAGCCCAAGCATTTACGTAGGTCAAGGCTGAGAATAAAAGGAAGGGCTCGGTCATGTAGGGTTAGAAGAGATAGCCAAGAAGAAACAAGAAGCTGGCAAATGCAGTTGAGGTTGGGGTCAAGCACACCTGCGGAGAAGAGACGATGGGCGGTGTTTGGGAACCTGACTTGTATGTGATCTGAACCATGTTGATTGGATTGATGGCTAGGAAGTTAGAAGTCATCCCCTCTCTTGTCCCCTTGCCTCTTGAAGATGCAAGGTGGGTATCTGCTGACATTGCCTGGGTGACGTTGACAGGGGAACATTTGTGTAGGGGACGGGAATAGAGAAGGCAGTGATGTGATAGGCTTTCCAACGTTGTAATGAGGGTGCTAAGGAATTGGGGCTCTAGGTGAGAGTGGCATTGGTGATTATCCAATGTGGGGGTTACCCCAGGCTTGTTGAGAGTAGAGGGAGGTCCAGGCAGGCCTTTGGTCTCTAGAGAAGTTGAGGTTCGGGGTACCATATGAGCCTGAGGAGAAGGTTTAAGAGGAGTGGGTTGGGAGAAGGGTATGGGGTAGGAGGCTGTGCCAAAATAGAGCAAAGTTGGCATTTCCAGTTTCTGGAACGGAGGACGAGGCCGGGCCTGTGGCTCACGCGGAGTGGAAGACAAGGCCATTGGAGTTAGGGAGGACAGAAGCTGGTCAGGTTGTCCACACGGGCAGTCACAGCTCCTAGATGAAGGTAGAGGCTGGATGACAGAGAAGGCTGTTAACTGAGCCATAAAATCTTTATTGAAATAAGCAGTTTGGGTGGCAGTCAGAATGGAGAATAAAAAAAACAATTGTTGCCCTTGGATTCCTAGATCCCAGCAGTTGTGCATGGGGTTTAGTTTTGAAAGGTGGCATTAACAAATTCACATGGACTGTGTTCCCTGGGGACATAGAATCAAATCGGGATAAGCCCTCCTTTCCTTGCAGCAGCTTCCAAGGTAGGCTCCTCCCCGACCCTGCAGGAGAAGTTGGGTATGCCAACAAGGAGAAAGCTGCAGATTGGGGTCTCCAGGCCATACTTTGGTTGTTTCCCTGCATCCAAGCATTATTTCTGAAATCCATTAAAAATGTTCCACGTGGCTGGCTCTTCTTTTGCTAGTCTCCAGAGTGCGGCCTTTCTACCTTGTTTGGAAAATCTCAGTCAGTTGCCAGAATAGCATCCTGGCCCAATGTAAGGCCTCTGCAGGAGGTCCTGATGGGAAGCAGAATTATAAAGGGGTTTGGGGCTGGGAGGGTTCCTGTGACCTGTGCCTCTACTGCCTCTGTGACATTGACTCCCGCCCTGTGTGTGTTGCAGGTGATATTTGAATCCGTCTCTTTGAAAGGTCATCCTGGCTACATCGCCGTGGACGAGGTCCGGGTCCTCGCTCATCCGTGCAGTAAGTCTGTTCCCTCCTCCTAGCATGGCCTGACTCCACGCCCAAGTGGGGAGCTTGGAGGCTGCATTACCCCCTGCCCTGCCCCCAGTCATTCAGCTCACAAACAGCTCTCACTCCCTCTGTTTTTTAATTCCTCAGAAGTGCTTGTGTACTCCATGCAATCAGTCCTGAATAAATCCATAATTTTGCCAGCCTGTTCAACAGGCAGCACCTACAGGAATTTGCAGAGACTGGCAAAACATCTTCGTTTGAATCCCTCTCCATTATTAAGGCAGTCTACAGGCCTGATTGTTTATTAGTGGGATTCAGACCACTGAAGTGGAAGAATTAGAGGGCTTTGGATAGAATTGTGTGCAATTGTCTTAAAAAAAAGAATACCACCAAAACACGGAGCAAATTAGCACTGTTCACTCACTGGGAAAAGTACCCCAAAGCTATTAATTTTTTAAAAGTAATTTTAAATACACTCATCAGCTCTGTGTAGGCGTAGAGAAGGATTTCTCACAGTGTTTAGTACTTATGGTACCATGTCAAGGGTCCTCAAGGGCAAACCACTCCTTCGTGCCTGTCAAGTTGCCCCTCAAACGTCTCTCTCTTTGCTGCATTTATTGTAAGATATTTGAGTGTGTTTGAGCAAGGAGCTGTGGTTCCTGGATTCAGTAAATCTCAGCAGGGACAAGTCCTGGGAGTAGGGAGTTGAGATGACATCATGTCACATTCGGTGGGAGGAAGGGCTGTAATCAAAGGGATGTGCGTGGGGATTGCGGTAGCCCCTTGGAGGGCTTGTCGAGATGCCAGCCCCATTAGTTTGTTAGTGTTCTGCAAATTGGGGATTCTCATCAGCTTCTCAGCAGCCATCTGGTTGCTCACGAAGCTCTTAGTAGGGCTCTTTATACTCCTTCCTTCTAGCTATGAGTCACACACTATTGGCTATGGTGCAATTTGCTCTTCCCTCAAGAGACGTCATGGCCCTGTCCTACATGCCTTGCAGTCCTTCCATTTTGGGGGCTATTCTCATTTCAGCCCCATGCATGCTGCTTCGAGTGATATGACTCTTCCTGTTTCTGCTGCAATGCATTTGTCAGAGTCTTGAACATCCCTAGACTGCCACTGTTTGACTCATTGTCTTAGAGCACCTTCTCTGCAGGAAATTGGGGCAAGTTCCAAGGGGTTTGGGCGAGACAGTATTTGGGATAACTACATGTGGTGTTGTGCAGGAGACCCTTCCTCCCCAGAAATCAGCCTGCATCTCAGGAATGCTGAAGTCCTGCTTCACTCTCTGTTTCTCTCTCTGGGTTACGGTCCCTCCTCCCCTCTGCCTTTCTTCCTGAGTCTTTGGAACTTTCTCAGATGAGTCTGGCCATTTAATCACGTCTGGCAAATGACTCTGCTGAACCAGACCTTCACGTAAAAAGCGTCCCAGAAGTCCCCCTACCCCACTATGCAGGGTTTATATAGCAGATTTTCAGATGAATCCCCTTTACTAGGATTAGTGGCCCCCTCTCTCGATCCCTGGGAATCAGCGTCAGCTATCCCTTGGCGTATGAGCTTTGACCTCAGTCTGGGCAGCTGCATCGCGAGATATCCGCTCTCCCTGTTGTCCACTTCAGCTCACTGAACCCTGCACAGCCGTCCGTTCTGAGGCAGTCTCTCTGAAACAAGGCTTGGTCTTCCCCAGCCCTGCACATGTCCCATGACACTCACCTTTGGTGCATCCAGCTATGCTCGTTCTTCTTACCCTGTGCTTGATGCTTGCCCTTGCTCTTTCTAGAAGGTGATGTTTGCCTCTTTCCAGGAGAATCCAGCCTGCCTCCCTCTCCCAGGACCCAGAACTCTGGTGAGATTTTTTGCCTCCACCACAAGGCCCAGCCATACACCTGTCTCTTGTCTCAGCCTCAGCCACCTTCAAGGTCAGACTGGTAAAGCTCTGCCTTGACTCCAAGCACTGCTCATGGTTTTCCACTGCAGCTGAATGCTTCCTTCGCTTCGAGAAATCTCCATGGGAGAGGGTCCTCCGGAGGGCACATGGATGCCTTTCCAGTCCCAGAGTCTCATGGCTCCCCTCGGAACCCTCCTCTTGCCGAGGCTGCTCCTGAATTTAGGATTCTCCTGAGAGCCTCATAGTCCTCCTGCTGAGGAGTGTGCATTGCATGGTTATGGAATTACTAGAGCTAGTTACCCACCCAATGGGCTGTGGGATATTACTCAGGAAGACGTGACCCTGGCTGTGTTCCTGCATAATGTGCTCTGGCCGAGTTCAACCTTGACGCTTAGGCGGCTGAAACTTAAATTTTCCAGAAATCAAAATGTGAGGGCCCTGTGACAGGGGCTGGAATTGGACAAATTCCATTGAACTCTGTGGACAGATACTGGCAGCGCATACAGCCCTCAGGGATCCTGTCCCTGCTCGGGAGTCACATGGAGTCGAGCGGGGTCTAACAAAGCTCCTTCCCAAGGGCCCATGCTCAGGCCAGGTGTCTCCTCCTTTCTTTCAACAAGTGAAATGTTGAGCATTAGCTATGGGTCAAGAACTTCTCCTGGACACAGGCAATACTTAACTAATCAAAATAGGTTCAGTCCTTATTACCGTGGTGTGTATTTACTTAGCAGAGGGAGGACAGACACTAAATAGCATTAAACCAGTCACTAATGTAGTTGCAGATCGTGATAAGTGCTTTGACTGTAATAAATGTGAATGCCTGGGATATGGGAGGACTCCTTAGAGTGCCCAGGGGCCATGTCTCGGAACATGTGATATGAGCCGACCCTGAGTCCTAAGAAGGAGTTTACTACGTAATGATCTGGGGAGGGGCCTTCCAGGCAGAGGAAACAGGAAGTGCAGAGGCCTTGCAGTGGGAGGCAGTTGACGGGGTGAGTACCCTGGGCATCGCGAGTGCAGGGACAGTGGTCTGAACGAATGCTGGGGAGTGAAGCCGGCCCAACCAGGCTGAGCCCTGAGTCATCAAGGGCAGTTTCGACTCCAGTCTAAGGGCAGGGGGCGCCACTGGGGGATAGAGAATAAGTCAGGAGATGTATTTGAAAGAAAGTCCTGGGGTCATGCAAGAGATTACGGCGGCCTGGACCAGGGGAGTGGAGAGGCATCCATTCACCATTCGACAAGTATTTACTGAGTAGGAACTCTCTGCTGGACACTAGTCTCGGTTTAGGGGAGGAAGGCAGATTCATTCTCTAGTCTCATGGGCTTCCCTTGAGTGAGAGAGACTGGAAATTGAACAATCGGGAAATTATATGATCTTTAACAGATAGGGGGTGCTATATGAGTATGCTAAGACTGCCATAACAAAATGCTTGCCACGGTCTGTGGGGGCTTAAACAGAGAGCATGCCCTCAGGTTCTGGAGGCCAGGAGTCCAGGACGAAGATGGAGGGCTTGGTTTCTTCATGGGCTCTCACACGCTCTCTCCTTTGCTTGTGGGCGGCCCCTTTCTCCCTTTGTCTCCGCATGCGTGTCTGTGAGTCCAGATGTCCTCCTCCTATGAGGACACCAGTCAGGTTGGATAAGGGCCCACATTAAAAAAAAACCAAAAAACCAACGAAAAACGCATTTTAATTTAATCAGTTCTTTAAAGACTCGGTCACCAAATGTAGTGCCAGGATGAAGTATTGAGCATTAAGGCTTCCACAGGTGGATTTGGGGGGTACACAAGTCAGCGCATAGTGGACGGTGAGCCGCGCAACGAAGAAACGTAAAGTAGCGAGGTGGAGGGAGGGGACTGATGAAAGATACGTGCAGGAGGTAAAGCCAACTGGTCCCATGTGATGGGCTAGATTGGGAGCTAGAATGCATCCCCACTGTGGCTTAAGTGACTGGTGCGTGCTCAGGTGGTGTGAATCGGGGGAGAATTGAGTCCCGCCTTCCAAGGTACTGACCGTGCATGCGTCCTGGGGGCTGCCCACGGGATCACATGTCCTGCAGCCTGCTAGTGGCTCCTGGACTGTCTGTTGGACCGCCAGTCTTGTTCTCCAACTCCGGCCTCAATATTAATGCATTTATAACTTCACTCAGCTTGTTAAAAAATTTAACTAGATCGAGAAACACGCATCCTCTTCATGCCAGGCTTTTTAATTCTCCACTTCCGTCCTCCAGAACATGATGGCTATGATCACGTGGTCAGTGTTTCTCAATAAGTATTCCAAAAGTTCCAGGGGGTTAGTGCCCAGTTCGTAATTGTATTCTGGATCGACTTAAGGTGAAGTTAGGGTTTTCAACGCTTGCCTCGCAGCTTCCAAAACAGTGACTGAAAGATAGGCACGATACTCAAAGGAAATTATTTTCTCTTATGAACTGAGACCTCCTGTCTGTATTTTAGAGCCCATTTAACATTTTTGTGTTATTTGAAAAGTCTTTCAGCCACTGTTGTTTCCCGGCGTGAGCTGGGCCCCTGCAGTTATGACTGTGGACGAGAAACATCAGCCTGATTTTCCACTCAGTTTCCAAGTTTCTAGCTCCTAAGCTGACTTTTAGAAAGTTTTAAACTTCTATTTTCTATACCAACCTTGTGGGACAATGTCAGCGGGCCTGCGACACTCGCATTTCTAATGTATGTACTGAGCTTTCCCCTCAATTGCGTGGCGTCCTGCTGAGCGCTGTCAGGTTTAAAGAGCGAGATAAAGGGCACAATAATACGTCTTCAGATGCTGCAATGACATCTGCGGGAGTTTAAATGTCACCAGCATCAAGGCATTTTGCCCCAAATGCACAGCCGTTTTCTCTTAACCCTGCTCAGCGGGATCCCATTTTTGGGGTGCTGGTACTCAGCAGTGGGGAGTGAATGTGGAATGCTTAAAACCACACACCGGTGGCAGTCTGGGCCCAGAGGTCAACTGCGTTCAGCCAAAGGTCGATGAGTGGATGCTGGTGGAATAATTTTTTTCTCCCTGAGCTGTAGATGCTGGGGAAAATAACGGTTGAGAGAGCACAGGACTCAGAAATGAGCTGGAGGTGGGGATGGGGACAGGAGGAGGATCGGAGAGACCAGGAGCTCAGGGAAGTGGACCAAACAGGTCCCCAACCCAAAGAGAATATCGAGAGAGAGAAATCTGGCATGATCTGGGGATGAGACTAGGGCTCAAAGATCAGAGACCATCATTATTTCATAATGATGAATATTAAGATGGGGGGGCTGTTAAGCCTCTAAATTCTCTACCACTGAACCTAGAAGGGGGGGAGGAAGAGGGATGGAAGATGAAAGAATTAAGGCAAAAGGCCTGCTGCTTCAAAGGCAAAGGGGGAGTGAGAAGAAAGCAGGGGCATTGATCTGGAGAAGATCCATTTCTAGTTGCAAAAATCCCAGAGGTTGATCCGTTTGCCCAGTGTCCCCCAAAAGTAAGGGGAGGCATCCCTTTATCAAACCCAACACAAAGCCTCCCAACATTACTGCAAAGACTCTGCTCTTCCTCCCTTAATGGATTAGATGTTCCCTTTCCTCCTTGAACCTGTGGCATAAACGGGCTTTGGGTTCACAGTGTCTCCGTGTGAAGAATTGACTTGAACAGATAGTTCCAAAAATAACTTTACAAATTATATAGGAGAGCAGAAAGGAAACAATTTCAGACAACCAAAGCAGCATGACGCTTGCCAGGCTGACCGGATGCGAGGGACCTTCAACTCTGAGAATTCCCCAAGGAGAGGTCTTCCTCGGGCCTTGGACTCTGGATTCCACTCTAGCCGTGGGGTCCCAAAGGTAGCATGAGGGAGTCTCCGAGCTGTTGTTATCTGTTTAAAAACCTGAGCAGAAAGTAAATGCTTTTGCACCACGAGTCTGCCTAATCTCTCCAAGGTTGTTGGTTTTGCTGAGTTCTGCAGGCGGTGACGCCACTTGGTAGACCAGATAGTTGAGGGTGAAGCCCATGGGGACAAATGGCAAGGAAAGGGACCACTTGTGATAAAATATTCAGGAGCAGTGCCAGGAGCCTGGATGCAGCCTTGCCTGTGAGCTCTTTCTTTGGACCCTGGGGTCCAGGTGGCACCATTGACCTCCCGTTGCCAGGAAGCAAGGGGATGTGCGTGTTGGGTGCTGATTTGGAGGCTACAGTGGACCTGGTCTGAACTCTGTTCCTGTCGCGAATGCTGTGTAGCTTTGGTGTATGAAACGTGGTGAGCCCCAGTGTCCGCTTCCCTAAAAGGGAAACAATAATAGGGTTTGCTTTACAGGAATGTTATGAAGTTAAATTACATAAAATATCTAAAGCATTTATCATAGTACCTGGCATTGTGGGAGCTTTCAATAAATACCATGTTCATTATTATTTGTCTCTCTGGATATTTGACTCCCTCTGGAAAGATGCCCAAAGGCCCTTGTTGAACCTCCTTGATCCCCTTAACACCCTCCATTGGGTCTCGCTCTGGGGGCATTTGATGACCACGTCATTGTTAATTTGGTGGCTGTGCTAGGGACCCTCGGCATTTTGTACCTCAGTGAAGAAAATCATACTTCTAGGCATAGATTGTCCACCCGCTTATCTTTGAGGAACTCACATAGGTGAGGACTTGTCTCCCCAAACGAGGACAGGGATGAGCCCAAGTTATCCAACATAAAACATATGTTGACTTCTAGAATTGATTGCTTATGCACACTGAGTTTCATCTGAACGGCATTTCTTCTGTTTGGCTCAGTCCCCAGAGTGAATGTCCTGCCTCCCTCCCATCTTTAGGAGACACTATAGTTAGAGGGAAGAATGTAGACTCTGGATGTTTCTTGAATTTTCTGATCCTCAGTTCACTTACTGTGAAATAGAGATACTGCCGCCACCAGCTGCGTTGGTTTAAGTGAGTTACTGTGTAGATAGCACACGTAGCAGAAATCATAGTCTGCACTAAGTGAACAAAAGCTACTAGTAATCTCCTCCGCCTTTCCTCTCTCCTCCACTCCCTCCCCTCATCATCATCTTCCTCATTAGCATCTTTGCCAGGCCAGGTGCTTCACTCAGCTTTTTTCTTTCTGCTCACCCAGGTTACAAGGAGGAATTTTCTGTGCTGAGCCCCTTCCCCAGTTTCTTCTTCCACACATGGCAGTATTGCCCAGCAGTCAATAATATGGATCTGAGGTTCTCAGAGACCTGGATTCATGTCTCGGCTCCCACACTGTCTGGCTGGCTGACCACGCCAAACTATGTAACCCCTCCAAGCCTTAATTTTCTGATCTGCGAAATGGAGCTACTGCTCACTGCATGGATTTTTGTGAGATTTTAGGCAAGAGGATGCATGCAGAGCTCTTAGGACATGTCTGGGTCATAGTAAGTGATCAATCAACAGTAGCTCTTCACTGAGCCAGGCCACTTCCCAGAGACAAATTCTACACTGCCTGGTGTCTCTCCTGAGTTGCCGTGTGCCCACAGAGAGGGGGTTCAGGCTGTTGAATTCTGTCCTCACGTGCTTTTTGGTTTTTCTTTCAGGAAAAGCACCCCACTTTCTGCGGCTCCAAAATGTCGAGGTGAATGTGGGGCAGAATGCCACGTTTCAGTGCATTGCTGGCGGGAAGTGGTCTCAGCACGACAAGCTTTGGCTCCAGGTAAGGATGGGAGAGGCCCCTCCTCACACCTGCTCATCCCTTTGTAAGGGACGGATGTGTGTGCTATGGTGCAGGACTCGGTGGGGAAGGGGACAGGATATACTTTGCATACCTCTGCTCCATGGATGATATTTAGCATCCATGATCCTCTGAAATGTTAACTGTGGTTCTATTATGTAAGCATCAATATACCCATTTACAGGTAGAGAAACTGAGGCCACAAACTTTGAAGTGCCAGAAGTAGACCTTTCCAAATAACCATTGAACAAACTTTGTCCTTTAAGCCCTGATTCCCAGGGCTCAGGAAAACTGATATTTTAGATTCTGGGTATATTTCCATTTCCATATGACTTAGAATCACTTTGTCAATTTGTACAAGAAAAACCTGTGGGATTTTGATGGGAATTGATTGCAGCGAATCCATAGCTCACTTGGGAAAAAGTGACATCTTAGCAATAATGTCTTCTGACCATGAACATGGTATATATCTTCACTTATTTAAGATATTCAGTCATTTGCTCTGGCTGGTGAGGCTTAGTAGAGTTAGTGCCGGCCCGTGAACCAAAGAGTCACTGGTTTGATTCCCACTTCTGGCACATGCCTGGGCTGTGGGCCTGGTGCCCAGGAGGGGGCTCATGAGAGATGACTGCACATTGGTGTTTCTCTCCCTTTTTCTCCCTTCTCCTCGCTCTAACAATAAATAAATAAATCTTTAAATAAAAAGAGAAAAAAAGGATCTTCAGTAATTTCACTCAGCAAGGTTTGTAATTTTCAGTGTATAGGTCTTACACATCTTTTGCCAGACTTATCCCTAAGCAGCTTATATTTTTGATGCTCGTGTAGAAGACGTTTAAAAATTTCAATTTCTGATTTTTTTATTTCTAGGATATAGGAATCCAGTTGACTTTCATATATTGATCTTATGTCCTACAACCCATTAAATTTACTATGACAATTTAAATTTAAATTAATTCAAATAAAATTCAGAACTCGGGTGCCCAGCTGCACTAGCCACATTTCAAGTGCACTGTAGGCACGGTGTCGGTCAAGTGTGTTTTTGATATTACAGGAAGCCTAATCAGAGAGATTAGCTCTAGAGAGATAGCACTTCTGATTCCAGGAAACAGGAGCGTTGCTTCAAAGAAGCTGACTCCGGTATCCTCCAACTTCGTATATTGAAAGACCTCTACCGTTTCTTCTGACGGATACAGTTGGGATATTGGTCCCTCGTGCACGCCCAGCACACTCGATGGGAATTCATAGTGCGGGATCTCTCTTTGTATTTGGGCACACCTCATGCAGCTGGAAGGTCCCTGGGCACACAGCACATCTAGGGACTCGCAGTTCTTCCTTCCTTGTCCCTTAGCAGGGCAGCATAAAAGGAAAATAACAGTGATGCCTGCCCACCTTGCTGCCCGGGCTGCACGCAGACCACAGGAGAGCAAAGTACACTTCCACACGTCACTCGAGCACTAAGTAGTGCCATTTACCCTTGTCATTATACTTAGTATTAATGTGCATCAGGTTCCCAAGAAGCTTTGTCGTTTTAACGGCATTGCCTGAGTTGAGTCCCAAGAATGAGATGGGACAATCCTTGGGCACCTTTGTGTGGGTTTCCCCATTATTTGACGGTTGTTATTGCCACACTTCGGAGTTGCACGCCCTAAGCCTTGCGTCTATCAGTGGAAGGATGTGAAAGCAGGATGCAGTTGCAGTTTGGAAGGAAATAGGTGGGGATGCATGGTGCGGAGCTCTCCCACATCTTATTTATGCACTTTCCGGTGTACACCAAATCCTGTTCCACAGAGCGATTTTCAGGTGGCTTACGATGGGACAGAAAATATGACAAGATAGTGGAAATTAAAAGCGAGGCAGCACGAGATAGAAGGAGAAGAATACACTGGAGCTGGAAAGAATGCTAAAACGGTGTTTCTCCACGTCTGCTGCTTGCATGGGCCACAGCAGCGCCACCGCCAGCAGAATCAAGGCAACTTGTCAGAGACACAGTTCACGACGTCCACGAGATAAACACACACCAATTCCTTGGGAAAATTCTAACTGTTGCTCACCTGGGCCAGACAGGAATTGTTCCCAGGAGTCCTCATAAGGAAACGGCCTGTGATGTGAGGACCGGCATCCTCCACCGCAGTCTTATCGAGGGTACCCGAGTCAGTTTCACGGGCCTGCAGCACATAACGATGCTCGGTGTAAAAGCTATTTGGGGATGTGGCTGGAGAGGCGGTAGGGTGGGCAGTGCGGTTTGACAGAGGTCCCTAGCTCTCTGCTGATCCATCTGCATCCTGGGATACTTTAAGTGTGTCTGCTGAGTGAACTGATTCAATATTTCTTCAAGGAAACCTCACAAAATACTGTCTCCCACATGTATATTTCAGGAAGTGCGGGAGGCAGACAGAGCTCTCTGTCATGTGCTGTGCTCCCTGGCTAAATGCCTGCTGGGCTAGTTAAGTCCAGACGTACATCCAAGAGCGTGCTTGGAAATAAGTTAGCGTCTTTCTACAAAATATGAGGTGCTTGTCGTGGCTCCTGCTACCCAAGAGATGGCTGCAGCCAGGACGGAGATGGGCTAAGGCAGTGGCGGGTTTCTCATGCACTGTTGCTTTGGGTCTGTTCCCGCACCTAGAGGGGCAGCCTGCAGACTCGCCAGAGTTCTGTTCCATTTAACAGGGCTGGGCTGACTAGCCGGTGAATTTCCAAAGGAATTGAAGTAGACACATGGGGACCAAGGGCTCCACAAGACAGTTCCAGCAGCGCTGCCTTTCAACAATGCCATTTCCTGTTGTCGCTTCCGAGATAAGCTGAGGAATCACTGAGTCAGCAAAGCAGAAACTTTTTTATCTGTGGGTTTTAAGTCTGGGAAATGAAGACAGTGACTTTGTTTCCAGAATAGTATGCCAATGGCTCTCCTTTCTGGCAGTGGTTGGGGAGCAGTCGGTGGGCTCATAGTTTGGAAAAATCCTATCACCCGTGTTTTAGAGAATGCTTGCCTCCATTTCTATGGGGTGGATTCTGTAGCCCTCTCACCCTTAAATGGGTTCAGATCATAAATAATAAGTTAAAAAGGAAGATCAGCCCGGCTGGTGTAGCTCAGTGGATTGAGCGTGGGCTGGGAACCAGAAGGTCCCGGTTCGATTCCCAGTCTCGGGGCACATGCCTGGGTTGCGGGCCAGGTCCCCAGTGAGGGCCATGTGAGAGGTAACCATACATTGCTCTTTCTCCCTCCCTTCTCTCTCTGAAAATAAATAAATAAAATATTTAAAAAAAAAGGAAGATCAGCCTGTACTCCTACTTTATACCCTCCTGAAAACTCAGTATGCTTTCCATTTTTTTTAAAGATTTTATTTTGCCTGGCTGGTGTAGCTCAGTGGATTGAGCGCGGGCTGGGAACCAGAGGGTCCTGGCTCGATTCCCCATCGGGGCGCATGCCTGGGTTGCGGGCCGGGTCCCCAGTGAGGGCCATGTGAGAGGCAACCATACGTTGCTGTTTCTCTCCTTCTCTGTCTCCCTCCCTTCCTCTCTCTAAAATAAATAAATTAAAAAAATATTTAAAAAAAAAAGAACTAAAGATTTTATTTTCATTTATTTTTAGAGAGAGAAGAAGGGAGGGAGACAGAGAGGGAGAGAAACAGCAATGTATGGTTGCCTCTCACATGGCCCTCACAGGGGACCTGGCCCGTAACCCAGGCATGTGCCCTGACCGGGAATCGAACCAGGACCGTCTGGTTCCCAGCCCGCGCTCAATCCACTGAGCTATACCAGCCAGTGCTGCTTTTCATTTTTTAAGAAAGATTTTATTTACGTATTTTTAGGGAAAAGGGTAAGGGAGGGAGAAAGAGAGGGCAATAAACATCAATAGGCTGTCTCTCATGCCCCAACCGGGAACCCAGCCCCATAACCCAAGCGTGTGCGCTGACCCGGAATCGAACTGGCGACCTTTAGCTTTGTGGAACTGTGCTCAAACCAGTGAGCCACACCAGGTCAGGGCCTGGAAACTTACTGTGCCTTTACTACTGTCTAGTGGTGACGGCGTTTATGGAATTACAGTGTGAGTCCTCCATTAACACGTTAAGCGCAGAGTCAGTCCCCGGGGACTGACAGCGAACTTTTCGTTTGGGTGACATCGGTGCGTGGGACCGGCAGTATCAAGGTTAAAAAACAAATGTTGTCATTTTAATGAAGTTTTGCATTGGCTGCACCATTGTGCACCTGTTTATACTCTAACTCAACACCCATCGAGTGGTCACTGGCCCACCACCTGAACGGAAAGCCCAGCAAAATCAGCTCCGCACTTCACATGTTAAGAATCAATGGACAGAACTGTGCACCTGAGCCTAGAACAATCTAATCCTTTAGGGCACAGGTGACAAACCCAAGGCCTGCAGGCTGAATCCGGCCCTCCACCTGGTTTTATCCAGAGGCAGCGCCGAGCTCTTGCTTAACTGTGAAGGAGTAGTTACATGTATATAGTCCTAAAGTTACACTCGGCCCTTTGAAGGCAACCGTGAGGCTGATGTGGCCCCCGGTGACAATGAGTTTGACACCTCTGCCTTAGGGGAAAGGTTGGTAAAGGCCCAATGCAAGCTGCAGACCAGCCCTTCTTGCTCTGGGATGACTTGTCCTGAGGCGAGGCATACTCACGTGCAGGGCGGAAGGTCTGTGGCCTCGTGCCTAACTTGCTTCTTTCATAAGTGATACATTGGCCTCAAGAACCCAGCTTGGCAATTTTTCAAGTGTTTTTTTTTTTCCAAGCAAATGGATGGTGTGCACTCTGAGTAGAATGTCTAGTCCAAGGCTTGGGGAACCCTTTAAAGGAAGAAAAAAGAACAATATTCAGGGTGCAAGTAGGCGTAACCGTGCCGACAGGCTCGGCAGCGTAGCACGGCCCTGTGAGTGGGCACGTATCTCCTGGAAGATGACGTGGCCAGAGAGAAGCCAGAAAGCGCTTCCATAAGTGAAAAGATAGGTTTGCGTGAAAGCACATGGTATACACAGGATTCAACACTGTCCGCAGTTTCAGCACCCACTGGGGTCTCGGAACTAATCCCCCCTGGATGTGGAAGGGGGACTACTCTGTACACAGATATGCCCACGTATTTATAAACACACGTGTGCACATGCCTCTATACACATACAGCACTGTGGAACACATGTCAAGCATTTATTGATCGTAAAGTTAGATTATTTGTGCTTTTTTTTTGCATCTCTATTCTGTTTCACCTAAATACACAGAAATGAATATAGGTAACTACTATCAACAGGAAAAATGCTAATAAACTGAGAAAATGGTCAGGAATATTCTAAGCATGGTAGGTGGCCTTGGCAGGGCTTTGGGGCAGCCAATTCCTCAGTAGGAGGCCCCCACTGAGGCTACAGGTAAAATTACCCTTGGGTTTCCCCCACTCCTTCGTCACCACCATCGGACAGTCTTCATCCATGAGGGGATTTAGCAGCATATCATGTGTCACCAGGCTTTATGGAAGACTGTGGCCCCTGGGGGCCACATTCACACTTCTCAGGGACTCCAGAGCAGGCTCCATCAGCCACACCGCAGGGCTGATTTCCAGGCATCCCTACAAAGGCTTTGCTCCACCAGGGGTTTCTGCAACAAATAACATTTGAAGAGTCTCAGAAATAAGGCCACGTGTCCAAATGCTCCGCACGGATCTCAGCAGGGGCAGCGTGTGTGTTTAGACACATCACAGGCATTGAACAGTGAGCAGACCCTAATCTGGCAGGAAAAGGCTCCTGCCCCGTGAGCACATCAGCTCGACAGCAGCCACACTGGGGCTGAGCAGATAAGCACACACATCAGTCCTTGCTGCAGCCGATTCTTCCAGTAAACCTGTTTCCTCGCTCCCCGCAGGGCTGACGCTGGCTCCCAGGGCTGTGAGTGTTCTGGAAGCAGCTCCTCCTCCTCCTGCACCTGTATCAGCTGTCTGGCATGTTGGACTTCTGTCGTGAACCAAGTGGCCATGCCATAGCTAAACGATAATGATAAATCAATAATATTCATTACAGCTGATGTTTATTGAGTGGCTACACATCCAGTGTATTTAATTATCATAACCAGTCTTTCAGGTGAATATTCTCTCCAGCCCGTCGTATAGATGGGGGGACTGAGCCTTAGCGGGGTGAGTGAGTGGAGCGGGTCAGAGTCACGCAGGTCGTGAGTGGTGGAGGTAGCATTCGAGCGTCAGCCTGTGCCATATTCCTAAGTCCCGGGCTCGTCCTGCCATGCCCACCTCGTGGGCCTGTCCCCTTGTGTCACCGTCCAGTTTTTCTTTCCATGCAGATGGCTTTCTATTAAAAAAATCATCAGTTTAGCACATATTTACATGCGTCTAATTTGCATTGTACTAGATACTCAAATAGATCTGAGTTTCTCGAATCTACAAAGTCAATGAAATAAAAATACCCTTGGAATAGTTTTCAAGTTCCTCCCCTCAAGTTGCCTTCTTACTTCTCTTCTCCTTTTTTAGCCACTCTGATGAAATGAAATGTCTGCTCTTGCAGTGGGGCTTTCCTCAGTTTCCCAGAAGCGGCCCTCCTGAAGGTCACCAGCATGTTCCTTGTTGCTAAAGCCATGGGCTCTTATCATCATTGTAGGATTATTATTATTAGTCCTTATATTTGACTCTCTTAGTGTTTGGCGATGCTCCCCCCTTGAAAAGCTTGCTGCCCTCTTGGTTCAATGAAATCATCAGTCAACAACTATGAAGGAGCCCAAGATTTTACCTTATTTGCGAGCTAACGGGTTAGGCTGCTGGTTTAGTGGATGTTGGCAGAAGATACGAGTCTCCTGGGCCAGGGACAAGGCACTTTATTACTCACCTCGCTGCAGGCAGCAGGCGCTTCATGATTGCGACAGTTTTTCTTGTCCCCACCCCCCAAGTCCTGTGGAGATGATGTGGGGGTGGATCTAGGTGGCGTCTGCATACAGTAGGTCTGTGTCATAGCAGACGGACCCCGTGCTTAGGAAGCCCCTCTCTCTTATTAATATCTTTATTGAGATATAATTTACAAGCCATCAAGTTCAGGAAGTCTACAGTTTGCTGTTTCTTTAGTGGATTTACAAAGCCATGGCGCCATCATCCGTGCCTTGTCTCTCCTCCTGTTCACCTGTAGGTTCCCCAGATGAACAAACAGCTCTTCTAGAATGGCCCAGGGGAGGACAGCCCAGCTGGGCCCTGGATTTGTAGGCAGGGGGGGGGGGTTGCCATCTCTCAAACTCATCTGCTCCTGACTCACCCTGTGCTCCTCACTCTGAGGACCCTGGCCAGCTCTGGCCTGGAATTTCCCCTCTCCCACGTGTTCTTTCCACCTTTATTTTCTCATTCCTTTTCATCAGTCTCCCCTCAGCCCATCCCCAGTGTACACACCTCGGGTTTTGATTCTATCTCATCCTGGTCCCTGCGCACAGGGGCTTGGAGACAGTGTTGGACAAGACTGATCTGCTTATTGTTCTCTTAGAGTTTACCTTCCAACAGGGGAGGCAGACAGAAGCCACCAACCAGAGTTCAGTATTTCATTGCAAATGTGGCCAGGCTACCAGGGAAAAGAAGGGGCTGCTGAGTAGGGAGAGAGGTGAGGACTGTGGGTATTGGATTAAGTGCTCTAGGAAGGCGTGGCCCTTGAGCAGAATTCTTCAAGGGGCACTGGAAATAGTCAAAGGGAGATTGTGCCATGCTGGGAGATGGCACGCGGGCAGATCTTTTGCCACCTGCTCCCCCCTTTTCTTCAGGGCTACCACTCGGCTCCCTGTGGGGAGCTCCCCGTGGGTGACCCTCCTGACTCTGTTGCACCTCTGCAGCCAGAAATCAACCCCAAATGAGCAGTCAGCCAAGCACGCCAGCATGGCTAATCAAAAATGATTTATGTCCACTTATATTTCCTTTAACTTTTAATGAAGAATAAATCACAAGCTATTCTTTAGAGACTGCTAAAGAGGTACAAATAGGACCTTAAGAGAATCAATGGGCATGACTTGAGCAAGTTGCCAAATGTCACACCATTGAAACAGTATGACTAGAAGTGAAAAGAATATTCATTGCGAATGAATTATAGGAATTTTGCCTCAACATTTTCTAACCAGGGGATTTCTCAAGGAATTAGAAAAATTTTCAGCTGCAAATGCTGGGCCTTATTTTACTTTAACTTTTCTTTCCCCCCATTTTTTTTTTTCTTAAATGCCAAAAGCTCAGACCAGCACACGGAAGGCTTCCAGGACCCTGTATTAGAATATCTTCTGTCAAATGGGCCTAATGTCTGTTGCACGCAGTTCCCTCTTATTAAGACCATGATGCTTCCACGCCTGCTGATTGTAAATCAATTACAAGCTTGCACGCACGCCCTGAAATAGTGACAGTCTTTCTCGCAGGCTGTGTCTTATCTCCTTGTGAAGGCAGTCATGTTATGACACCTAAGAGCAGCAAGGAGGGCAGACTGCAAAACGGCGAGGCCATCATCGAGGCCTTGATAGTTCATCAGGTACCCTGAAAACAGCAGACTCTCCGGGGCCTCGGGTGCTCCTCTTGGGTTTCTCTCTAGGTGGCTCCTGAAGGTAGACAGGTCTGGCCAGAGCGGAAATATTTAAGTGCGGGTATTTGTGACCCCTGCTCTTGCAAAGGGTGTGTGTTTCAAACCAAGACAGTTGATTCCACATGAAACAGAACAAAGGGAAGGTGGAATTCGCGTTGTTTTAAAAGAGCGAGACAAACAGATTCTAGAGGAGAATGAAAAACAGATTTCTTGATGAGAAATACATGATTATAAAATGGGATTAAGCAGGACCACTGATTCAGCTACGAAATGCCTCTTTCAATCCAGAGCGTGCGAGCCCCCTGGACGATGAATTGGGAAGGGGCTCACCTTCTGGGCAGGTTCAGCCCCAGGGCATATAGACGGCCTTTGGGCAAAGAAAGCGGGTCATCTTCCCTTTTCCTCTCTGCCTCAGTTTCTTCATTTGTAAAATGGGAGTGTTAAGAGGACCTATTTCATGCTTTGTCATGCATCAGAGTCACCAAGAGACTCCACCCCTTGGGTTCCTGATCTATTAATAAGAGGGCGGGGCCTGGGAATATGCATGTCTAACGAGTTCCCCGGAGCACGCTGCAATGGGTCTGGGGACCACACTCTGAGAACCGCAGCTCTAGATCGTTCTATGAGCATTCCTCCTTCCACAGCAGCCTTGTTCTCCTATGAAGTTTGGCATTTCAACACCAGACTTTATGTTTGACCCTTTGTGCTGTTTTATGGGAATCTTAACCCAGCCTGTAGATTCCTCTGGGCAGAAATTATACTTTCCATACTCTACACTCTCTCATTTCCGGTTTTGTTAACTAATGAGTGCATTTCCAGTGTGACCAATAATAAAATAAGGAAAAGGGGTAAACTGTCAGATGGCTAACCCTAATAAAGAACATCTACAAATGGTTATCGGCCCAGGAATTCTCTTCAGCAGTTGCATTTCTAACGTGTTCCCGGTGATGCTGATGCTGCTGGCCCGGGAACCCCTCTTCGCAAAGCTCTTGCAGAGGGATTTTTAAAGAATTAAGTAAATTCTATCATGGCAGCCAGTGAACACAGAGCCTAGCACAGCCTGAGCACTGGAACGTGTTAGTTAATGTAAACTACATAAATGCTCGGACGAACCTCACTGAGTTAAAACATTTGTCAGACTCACTCAGTTCTGGGACTCCATGCTCGTGGGAGACACTCGAGTGCCTTTTCAGAGGAAGAAGTATGTTATTTCCGGGGTGCCCCAGCTTTCTCGTATTGTCAGTGTTCTGTGGAGGTCAGTTCCAGACCCATGTTTTTCAAACGTAGATTTTAGAGCAGACTACCCTCAAGTAAGGCGGTGGCGTGTGGGAATTCAGGAGACCCTAGGTATAATGTACTGCAGGAGGAGGCAGAGAGAGGGCAGTGCTGGGTAGGATGGATGCTCTCAGTGTTTTTTTTTTTTTTTTAAAGATTTTATTTATTTATTTTTAGAGAGAGGGGAAGGGAGGGAGAAAGAGAGGGAGAGAAACAGCAATGTATGGTTGCCTCTCACATGGCCCACACTGGGGACCCAGCCCGCAACCCAGGCATGTGCCCTGATTGGGAATCGAACCGGGACCCTCTGGTTCCCAGCCCGCGCTCAATCCACTGAGCTACACCAGCCAGGGCTTAGTGGTTTTGATAGTATTCTTTATTCCTCTGTGCCCCTAACCCCTAAGCACTGCGCCTGCTGGCTGCTAAAGGTTCACAGCTCCCCCTTCCCCAGAGAAGTGCCCTGGGTCCTCCCCCACTCGGCAGGCCAAGACCAATGGCAGACTGACATGGGGTTCAAGTGCTGGCTCCTGGCCCCGAGGAGGGATCGGCTCTGTGGTTCAGTTCATGCTATGGGGCTCCCATGATCCTCCATGCTGCGGGGATCAGGCTGAGCTAGACTCCAGTTTTGACTGCATCCTTGCTCAGCTTTTTGCCTCACCCCATCCTCCACTCCCTGTCACCTGCGAGCACTCAGGAAGTCACCGTGTCTCAGACTCAGCTTCCAGGAGCCTGACCCATGACACTGTTGTTGGTGCCCACTGGGAAATTTATTCAATTGGCTCATGGACTCAGAGGGGCTAGAAGATGATTCCGACTTAGAACAATAGACGTAGGTCTGAAAGACTTGCCACAAGAAGAAAGGAGGTGAACCCTGAAATTTCAGAGCCAGGACATACGTGTGTCTGAAAAAGATTACAGGAGCCAGAAGAAAGTTCCCAACAAACCAGAGGGGAGGCTTCCTTTTGCATCAGCCATGTCATGCTTCTCTCTGGCTTTTCCCAGGACTTTGACCTTCCCTTCATGGTCCCACTCCTCTTTCCTAGCATCCCCGTGTTTGCGTCCCTGTGCATTGATGCGGTGCCTGACAGTCCAGTTGGGAAGGTTTGCGCCCCACCTCGTCCCTGGGCCGTGGCCCACTTCAGCTCCTGGTGTAGCTCCGGCCCTCCCCTTCCCTGTGTCCACTCAAACCGGTGGGCCCGGATTTCTAAGTTCTTTGCTGCTTAATGACCCCTCCCCTTGCATTTTCTCCTCTGCTTCTCTCTGGGACCAAGACAGTGGCGGGGACCTGTGCTTCTCACACATTCACCCTGCTTAAATCCATCTCCACGTTGCCACAGCGTTCTGCGTCTTAGCCTCTCACCGTCACTGATCTTCCAGAATCCTCCCTGATCTGTATCTCCTTCTGGGTCCCTGGGCTGCTGTGCATCTGCCTTGACCTTCAGCACCTGCTTGTCCTTGCATGTGGGCTCATCTCTCTGAATTTAACCTTCACGTCTCCTTGCCTGCGGTCCACCACAGCGCTCTTTCCTCTCGTGACTCTGGGCGCTCCTGCTCGCCCCTGTCCTGCCGCTGCCTGCTCCTAATGTGACAAGTGTGATTATCAAACGTTTCCTTTCCCTGAGATTCTATAAGACAACCTGCAATTTCCCATCCTTTGATGGGAGAAAGCCTGGTGGTTCAGGAGCTGAACAGAAAAATGTGAATCCTTCAGGGGCATGCGCCTAGTCCTCTCTGGTCATGGGGATCTGACATCATTAGGAAGAAAAGTAAATAATGCTGGAGGGGACATCGAAATAAAGTGTAAGTGAAGTGTGAAAAACGAATGTTTTGCACTTAATCAGCCCTTTTGCTCTTTGTGTTAGCTTCTTATTGCTGATGTACCAAACCACACAACCGTAGTGGCTTAAAACAACACGAATTCATTGATTCACTGTTGCAGAGATCAGAAGTCCAAAATGGCCCCTGCGGGCTACAGTCGGGGTGTTGGCTGGGCCGTGCTCCCTCTGGAGGCTCCGAGGGAAAAGCCCTTCCTGTCCCTTTCTCGCCTCTGGAGAGTGCCCGAATTCCTAGGCTCGTGGCTCCTTCCTCCATCTCCAAGCCGTCAATCACGTCACTCCAACCTCTGTGTCTGTCGCCACATCTTTTCTGACTCTGTCCCCCCTGCCTCCTTCTTTCACACATAATGTCCCTTGTGAGGACACTGGGCCTACCTGGAAAACCCCGGCTAACCTCAGCATCCTTAACCCCATCTTCAAAACCCCTTTTTCTATGGAAGGTGGCGTATCCACAGGTTCCAGGGATTAGGATGTGGACATCTTTGGGGGAGGGGCGTTATCCTGCTTACCCCTCTTTTCGTGGCGAATTTCATGGTTAATTTGGAGAACTCTGCTAATGCTAGAATATGCCCCTGGTGCAAATGTTTCATGCACCTTCTCATTTGTCCGCCACCATAGCTCGTGAAGTGGACACGGGATCCAATCCGTTGTATCTCTGAGGCAACTGAAGCTCAGCGAAATAAGTCACCTGCCCAAGTTTGCACAAATCGAAGATCTGATTGCATGTTTTACTGGCACCCCCTCTCCTGTCTTTCCCTAGCTCCACTCTGTCCTCTTACAAGTATCTAAATAACCGTAGCCTCTTGAGAGCTCACCTGTGACCACGGGGGTGGGGGTGGGGGACAAGCCACATCCTTGGGTTTGGAAACAATCACAGATGAGGAGTTTTAACCCAGATTAGTTTATGTATTAATTCTGCACATTACTTTTTGGTCTGGATTTTTATATAGTTCCTTATCCTTATGAGTCCATATTTTTATGCACATATACCTGAGTTATTAGGGTTTTCATAAATTTTAATCAAGTAGATGATGGGCCATTTCAAGCTGAAAATTTAGGTTCTATTTTAGTACAGGAAAGTGACCTGATATTTCCTGGGATGTGATTTGTGTTCCTTTCTTTCCGCTCTCTTCCTTAGGATACCAATTACGTCCACGGTAGTTAGCTGCCTGGTCTCCGTTTTCTTCATCTCGCCGTTCCTTTCATCTTTGCTTTGTGGCTCTCTGGTTCTTCGGTGCTTCTTTTCAAGCCTGTCCTCCAGGTCCCTGATTTTCTGCAGTGTTCCTCCTGGGACTAATCAACTTCTAATGCCATTTTGAATTCTGCAGGCGACATTATTTTGCTTCTTGTCATTCTTCCCTCAGCATCTGTAGGTTTGTTTATTTGTTTGTTTACTTATTTGGGGGTGCATTTCCTTATCCACTCATCTCTTACCGCCTGTTTCTTAGAGCCCGTGTGTTGATATCACCCTTGCTCTCTCCCTTCTTATGCCCTGAATTTCTTGGCTGTTCAAAGCCTGGGATGTCTGAGAAAAAGTCCTGTGTCTCCTGAGCTGTGTGATTGGTTGGGGCTCATGCATTTTTACTTACGACCTCCCACCTTCTATAGACCTTCCCTCCCCTCTACCCCATCATTGTGGGTTTTTTTCTTTTTCTTTGATCCTCAGCTAACAAATTGATTGCAAAATAGGTGGATCCTGGTCATACCCATTACTCGAACTCTCCCCCCCTTGGGAATGAGGGTGCATTACAGCTACACAGGTGACGTTTTCAGGACCAGATGTTCTGCATTCAAATCCCAGCTGTGCAAACTCGCGTAGGCAGCTGCACTTCTCTGGGCTTCCGCCTCCTAATTCACACAATACAGATACCGTGTGCCCACCCTATGGATTTTTGTGAGGAATTAGTGAGAAGGCATTAAAACACTTAGCCCATGTTGGTGAGTAGTCACTACTAGCTTAAAAAACAGAAAAAAGTGTTTATGCTGCTATAAGGAAAGCAGGTTAGAGGATACCCACCCATCAGCTTATCACTCATCACTCACTCACGCCCTCCACAGTGGCCTTGCAGGACCTTGCTCAGCGGTGGGGGAAAATGGGCTTCTCTGATGGCTCCTTCTCTTCCCTGGCCCTCCCATGCATTCAGCCAACGCTTCCTCAAATCAGGGTACTTTCCTGCAATTTTCCACAATTTCCTCTACTTTGTCTCTGCACTGTTTTGAGAAGGGGAGATGTGTTTGGAGTCTGGCCATTTCTCATCATTCCGTCCTAGTTGTAACTTGCGGCAGGTGGTTGGCAGTTCTGGCCCCAAGGACTTTCCCTTCCCCTTCCATTTCCTTGCTTTTTTTTTTTTTAAGCTGGTCATGTTGCTCACTTTCTGGTAGGAGAAGGCTTGTGAACACCTTTCATACTACCATGGCTTTTTAAAATACCAGTTATTTTATTATTTTCAAGTGTAAAAGCAACACATATTTGAGGCAGGAAAGTCCAGAGAATGCCAGAAAGTAAAAGAAGAAACTGCCCCGACTGGTGTGGCTCAGTCGCGTGTCGCTCTGCAGACCGAAAGCTTGCTGTTTGCATTCCTGCTCAGAGCACGTGCCTGGGTTGCGGGCCAGGTCCCTGTTTGGGGGGTGGGGGGCGTGGGAGGCAACCAATTGATGTTTCTCTCACACATCGATGTTTCTCTCCCTTTCATTCTCCCTCCCTTCCTCTCTCTCTAAAAATAAATTAAAAATCTAAAAAAAAAAAAAAAAAAGAAAGAAGAAGAACTCAACACCTGCCGTCTCCCCGTTCAGGCTGGAGCAAGTCCCGTGGGGGCCTGGCCCTCCTGCCCCCTGCTGGGCCCTGCTGTCCCATGTCACTTGCTTCATACAGTCCCGACAAGTCACTGATGGCGGTGGAAGATGACGTGGGTGACAGTGGGCTGTCATCTGGGGGAACTGTTTACTTGGTGCAGGAAATGATGAAGAGTGCATCTTGGAAGACCCGGGACTTGGGGGAATTTGTAAATCCCAAGGCTTCCCTAAATCTAACCAGACAAGGAAGACACTCGATTTTACTTTTGGAGAAAAAATTTAACTTAAGGCAGGCAGTGACGAGAAGGTCTTAGTGAAAAGAATGCTTGTCTTGAAGTTGCCAAACCTGAATCAGAGACTTATTCGTTCTACATGTTTATATAACCTCACTGACATGCAAGTTCTTCGACTGTGAGGGTTAAAAAGGAGATCCGGGGTCCGGCATATAGTAGGTGCTTAATAAATGCCCACTCAAACTGCATCCTCGTGCGTGTGCCTGACCAGTTATCATAACTTGCTGCTGTGAAAGGGTCCTATTCAAACTCAGAATGTCACCCCTAAGATTCAGGGCGATAAAGGCAAGAATGCTAGTGCATTCAACTGGATGGTGGAAGTGTGCATCATGCCCTGAGGTCCGTGGGAACGTGCTTCAGATGAACAGAGGGCAGGCCTGCTCTTGGGGAATCACAGTCTCCAGTGGGAAACACTTGTAGGCCAAAGTGCAGGAGAAGTTTGCGCCATCCATAGAGAGTGAATAGCTTCCAGAAGGTGGCGTGATGGTCGGGGGACTTGCTGTAGATGGCGATGAGCTGACCTGGGTTTTAAGGGAGGGGGAGTGTCTCTAGGGACTCAGGAGATTCCAGGCAGAGGAAAGAGCATATACCAAGGAGGGGAAGCGCTGAAAAGCGCCCATCCACACTGTGCCCTGGGGGCAGGCCGGTCCTGGGTGGGGTGGGACTCAGAGCCCGTGTTGGGGTACCAGGACACTAGCGTGGGACTGGAGACCAGGCTGCTGTTGATGACTTTAGGAGTTGGGTTTTCTCTAATCTGTCTGAGTCTGTCTTTGTGGGAACCCTGTTGTTACTGCGTAATAGATGAAGAGAAATGGAAGGACGGTTAAGGGGCGAGCTGTCAGCCCCCAAATGCAGACTGAACAAGGAACCAAAGTGTTTAGAAGGAGCCAGGGCCCTCTCTTCTTACCACCAGGCATCTGCCCTCTTGAGTCAGCCCATCAGCAACGTTTATTCTGGAAACAGATCACTCCCCAAAACCAGCCATGGAAACTCCTTATGACCAAACATCACCCCCCTCCCCGCAAACCACTCCTGTGGGGATGGGTGGGGCTTCCATGTTCAAGGTCACCAGGGAGCACAGGGTAATTTGATTTCTCCTCTTCCTTCCTCTGTCCTGCAGCAATGGAACGGCAGGGACACGGCCCTCATGGTCACCCGCGTGGTCAATCACAGGCGCTTCTCAGCCACAGTCAGCGTGGCAGACACTGCCCAGCGGAGTGTGAGCAAATACCGCTGTGTGATCCGCTCCGATGGTGGCTCCGGGGTGTCCAACTACGCAGAGCTGATCGTGAAAGGTGAGTGCCGCCAGCCCTGCCTCTGCTCACCTGGTTGGTGTAAGGGGATGGGAGGGGGGAGGGGCCTTTGCTCACCTGCTGCTCCTCCCACCAGGAGTGTAAGACACAACTTCCCATCCCCCCTTCCTTACTCCAAAAAGAGAGACATTATTGTGCAGTCATGCAGAATTGCACTGTCATTGAAAGTTGGGTCTTACGTGTAGGATCCATAGATGAAAGTCTATGGGATATACTGGAATAACACAGGAGACATTTCCAAATTCAGCTCTATTTTGCATTTAAAGTTAGAAGCAGCCCACGTCCTTGTGTTTTGGTGGTGGGCTTTTGCAGCATCCAGAGAGTACAATCGTTTCTGAGGAATTATTTAAAAATTGAAAGCACAATATAATGATAATATTTTGGAAGGATGTTTGAAATAAATAATCCCTCACCCCACTGGTTTTGATTTAATTCTTTTTAATGTTCTTGTTCACCTTGAAGTATCGTTGATCTGCCTTCCATTAAAATATGCACATTGCTTTCTTTCTGCTTCTTTCAAGGGGCTGGATGCCCGATTTATTCCTGGAAGTCCATATAATCTTCGTTGTAATGCTTAATGGGTGTATACTGTTTCGTCAAGTGAATTGTGCAGTATTTTCAAATCTCCCTGTTTGTAGTCATTTAGGTAATTCCAGGTGTTTTTGTTGTCGTTTATCTTTCCTTTGTGCATGCAACAATTAACACCTCAACGGCGTTCTCCAGAGAGAACATTTTTATCCTATTGAACCAGATTATTCTCTTGGATGAATTCCCTAGGGGTAGAGTTGGTAGGCCAAAGAATATGAGGATCATTATGGATTTTTCTTTGTTTTGCAATATTGCTTTTGCAAAAAAAAAAAAGTTTGACAGGTTACATTGGCAACAGTAGCATACGAATGTACTCATTTTCCAGTGTTATGTTCACCGATTAAAATTTTAATGTAGCTTAATTTAGTGGATGAAATAAGCTGTTCCTCTTTCGCTAGCTCTGGAATAGTACCTGGTGTGTTTGAAGGTCAAAACATTGATTGGCCACCTGCCCCCCCAACCTAGAAGGCTCCTGAGTGGGTTTCCTTGGTCCAAGTGTGGGTTGGCAGGAAACCCTTGACCTGTCTTTGCTGGGCCCCATGGAACTGGTAGCCTGGCCCGGACCAGACTGGGGTTTGCTCTCTGGGATTCTCTCTCCAGAGCTGTCCTGACTCTCAGCAGATCTTCATGTGGCTGACCATTTGTCTCAGCTCCAATGTCATCTTGTCATCCTCTGGGAGATAATTTCCCTGACTCCCCCAGCCCCTCGCCCTGACCCCCCATTCTGGCGATTGCTTTCCCCCACACCCCTCTATCTCTTTTTCTGCACGATCACACTTCAGAATTACAATTTTCCTTTGTTTACTTGATAATTTCCTATCTCACCGTTTGGGATATAAGCTCTGTGAAAAGAGGGGCCTCTTCCATTTAATTCGTGGTTCACAGCGGGTCTCTGGAGCTCAGCGGGGTGCCTGCCCCACGAGCTGAGGACGCTGAACCACGGGAGATCGTGGATTCAACTGTTTAAACCTGCACAGCCCTTCACTGCAGAGGGCTCAACCTTAAAATATTTGTTGAATGAAGGATGAGTGAATGGACTGTTGGCCTCAGCAGGAATTCATTTCATCACCACAGTGCCATACGCACTTAGGCTGAAGATCAACAAATTAGGTGGTCGTGAGCAAAACAACCGAGAGGAAAGGACACCATCATTTTGATTGCATTAGGGTCTTTCTTTTTTCCTTCCTTCCTTCTTTCCTTCCTTCCTTCCTTCCTTCCTTCCTTCCTTCCTTCCTTCCTTCCTTCCTTCCTTCCCTCCCTCTCTCTTTCTCTCTCTCTTTTTCAGCCAGTAGATTGTTTTGTGTGATAAGTGACCTTGCAGGCCTTTCAGGTAGTCAGTGAATATGTCATTTCCTGAGCTATCCCCTCTGGAACACTCCTTATACCTTCTGGGTGGCGGCCTCCCACACTGGAGTAGAAGTGCCAGGCACGATGGACTGAGTTGTCTCACTCTCTCCACGGTCTCGCCAGCACCTTGCACATGCCTGGCACAAAGCCGGTCACGAGAGAATAAGATGAGCGACCAGGGCAGCTAGTGTAGCATCCTGGACTTCTCACATCGGACAGATGGAACCAGAAAGCATGTTTTCTTCCCTCATGTCCTCAGTCGTCGGGGAGGAGGCCTGGAAGGCCAAATGCAGAGGCCTTTGGGACAGGATGTGAGTCCCATGGTGAAGCACCGTCACCTCTACTTGGATCACAGGGGTAGTGGTTGATCCTTTGCTGGCTGTGCTGCCAGGCCAGAGAGCAGCCTGGAGGGAACCAGCGCGGCCAGGTTTGTGAACGTGACCCTGCGGCGCTGCTGCTCGGAGTCCCCGCACCTGTGGCCCTCTCTGCTCTGCTTTAAGAGAAGTGCTAGGTGGCCTTGCTCAGTTTCCTTCCCAGTGGCTGATGACAGGTTGGTGTTCTCTGTCACCTGGTCTTGTTCTGGTACGTCTTGGGAATCCTTTATGGCAGGGGTCCCCAACCTTGACCACTGTTGGTCTGCAGCCCATTAGGAGCCTGGCTGCACAGCAGGAGGTGAGCGGCAGGCCAGGGAGCAAAGCTTCACTCACTGCCTGAGCTCCACCTGCGGTGTCCCGGCCCCCATCCCCCCAGTCCTTGGAAAAATTGTCTTCCATGAAACTGGTCCCTGGTGCCAAAAAGGTTGGGGACCACTGCTGTATGGGATTTCAATATTTTTTAGTGACTATTTTTTTCCCCATTCCATTTTTTTCCTGCTTATATTCAGTTGGTGGTAAGGCAGAAGCTGGGTCCTTGAATGTAGAAGCTCCTTCACATATGTGATCTCAGTTAGTCCAAAGTGTGGCTCTGCCCCTTGTTCTTATTTTAACTCATGTGATGGCTGGGAGAACAGCCAGTGGAGAAACAGAGGGAAGCCCTGAGGGGCAGAGCTGGGGTCCGACCGGGGGCTGGCTCATGCTATTTTGGCCGCACCTGGAGGGTCTGAGGATCGTGGCCTTATTGGCGCCTGTATCGCAATGTCGTGGACAGTGTGGGAAGGGTGGAGACTGTGGACAACAGGCGAGGTCCATGACGGGCATCCCTGGACCAGTTGCTAGCTTGCCTTTTTAAACTTTTGCTCCCCACTTCTCTAGAATAGAGTAGTAACTCCTAGGTTTCTGGAGAAATCTAACCCTTTCCTACACACGTGCTTGTGCACACACACTACCAATAAGCTCGTAGCACCCAAACCAGACAAGAAAGTGAAAGGCAGGGGACACCCAGAAGCACCAGGAACCCCTTTGAAGGCAGCAAACCTGAGCGTCTGGGGCAAAGCGCCTTGTGAAGAATGGCTCACTCACCTCTTCACGCCCCTTGCTGCGGCTCAGCTGGGATGCTTCCGTCCTTTAATATTGAAGCATTTGCACTTGTATAAAAAACAAAAGAAGAAAAAATACAAATCTTCCTTCTTTTAGGAATGGGAGAAAATATGAGAAACAAAGCAAAAACATTCTCAAGTGCACCCCCAGGGCACGGGGCTGCTCCCTGAATTGAGTTTCCTCTTCCTGGCTTACACAACCCACTGATGACGTGTGGGCTAAGGGTCAGGACGCTGGCACTGGGGGGCCACACCCGGCAGCTGTTCTTCCAGGGTTCTTTCATCTAGTTCCTGTTCAGAGACAGGAAAGAGCTCAGGAGCCGGGATGCCCAGGTTTGAATCCTGGCCCCATCTTGTCCCAGCTCTATGACCTTGACCATCAACCTCCCGAGCTCATCTGGGGTTGAGGATATAGGATCACCTCCCTCAGAGGGTGTGTGTCCTGAGGACTAATTGAGACAGCGGAGGTAGGAGTTCTGGAATAGTTCCTGGCCCACTGCCTTACACATGTTTGTTCAGTAAGATAACTTGCCTGAGTGGGTGGGTAGGGACAGGACAGCTGACCCAGGTGCCCACTGCTCTCTGTGTGGCCTTGATGGGATCATTTAAGGCTTCCTCTGCCGAGCAGGGCCTGGAGATCTCTCCCCATGCAGTCGTGTGCTGAGCCTAAGGAAAGGGAGGGAGGAAATACAAGAGAGTGCCAACGTGTGGACTTGGGAACATTTGGGTCATGGAGTGCACACTAGGCCAGACTCCTTGGGTCTGCGCCTGAATGCACACTGGTGAGCCAGAAATCTGGGGACAAAGGACAAGTAGCTGGTCCTGCCTGTGCTCAGCCATCTGACCGCATAGTCCCTACCCCACTTGGCATCACCCATTCAGGACTCGGGCCACGCTGGTGTTGGGAAGTCACTGTGGCCCTCAGCGCCCGAGGCCGCCAGGATCGGGGGACCACTCCGATGGCATTCCTGGCGGGTCTGGCACCGGGCTGAGCAGCGGAGGTGCAGCCTGGGTTTCTGCCGTCCCTCCCTAAACAGGCGTGTTTATGGCTGGCTTGCTCACGCCTAGCGGGCTGTCTCGGGCCGAGCATCGGTGCTTCAGAAGACGCCGCCTAATTTGAGTGCAGGTAATATCAGATTCTCGGGGCGACACACAGATCCAAATGAAAGCAAATTGGAATTACTTAACTCTAAAGAGCTGTTTATTGAGTTGTGATACCGTACCTGGGTGTACATTAGATTACTCGGTAATTGAGGTTTTGCTCAATTGGCAACCCGGCGGTGTGACCTACCTGTTCCAGACCAGTGCTCAGAAATGCGCTGAATCTCTCCCCATCTCTGGGTTTCCAACTGTATTTGATTTCAAGGTGTCTTCACTTATCCCAAGGATGTAGGTCTGTCTCTTCAACCGAAGTTCCGCAGATGTGGTCCAGGTGAAAATTCTCTAACATAAAAAAAATTGTTATCGATAGCGATTTTTCAATCTGTCTTCCAGCTCCATGTAGTAACCTATAATGGGCTCAGGACCCTCTTATCAGTGCCCAGAAAAATATATCATACCGTCATATCAGAACTCAATGTTCTGATTTAAGTAATGATGTGACTTCTGGGGCAGCTTAGTCGTTTCAAGAGTAGGGACTTTGGATGTAACCACAGAAGACTTTCAGTCTCGGTCCTGGTCCCAGCAGTCTGTGTGACTTCAGGCAAAACATGTATAGACTCAGTTTC
The DNA here is from genome assembly GCA_004026765.1 of Micronycteris hirsuta. Lineage (NCBI taxonomy): Eukaryota > Metazoa > Chordata > Mammalia > Chiroptera > Phyllostomidae > Micronycteris > Micronycteris hirsuta. The sequence goes on along the minus strand of PVJI01000282.1, from coordinate 157,255 downwards.
CTCGTCTGTTCCGTGGGGGTGAATATATCTAATGGGGTCCTTATGAGAGGGGGCGATATAGGTAGAGATCCTGGCACAAAGTGGCCGTTACACGCAGGCTATCAATAGTCACATTTTACTATCTTATTAGTGGGTAGAACTCAAGTGCATTGTCCCTTCTTCCTTGTCCTTCTTAAAGGAATGAGAAACTACACCGCAGAGATTTACATTTAGTCATCTTTGGGTCTCTCTCCTCGTCTGCTCTGAAATGGGATCGATCTCATCAAATGCAGCCTGCTGGTCCAAATCCATTTCAGAAATGCTTTATTTGTTGCACTTTTTGGAAACCATTTTGTTCTAATATTTAAACCCCACACACTTCTTTGCATGGTCTCTAGATCTGGCTCCTCTCTGTCTGGTTCCTGATCACCCCATGTTTGTCTCTTCATTCTCTTTTCTAGCTACACCGGTCAGTTTCTTCTTCCTTGAACCACATCAAGGTTGCTCTGGCCTCAGGACCTTTGTACTTGCTGTTCTTTCTTGACCTGAAATGCCTTTTCTCTTAGATAAGTAACTGGCTCATTTGTTTTGTTCACTGGGGTCCCCGTTCAGATATTAGCTTCTCGGAGTCTCCCCTGATCACCTTGACTACAATAGCGCCCAGTCCTACTTCTTGTAACTCTGTCCCCTGGTGCCATGCTGTGGTTTTCTTCCTGGCTCTTACCACTGTCCGACTTTGTCACTGAGCTCTGTATACTACACAGGCTCCTTCCTGCTGGAAGACACCGCAAAGGTCTTGCTGTTGGGCCCATAACACCTGGGACAGAGGTTGGCATAGAGAAGGGGCTTAAAGATTTGCTATAGGCAGTGGAGAGTTCTCACATCATGGCTTCACTGCACGCCGTGGCATTTCAGCTCCTCACTCGCCTGGCCTTCCTTTGTCTAAGCATCTCATGGTTGTTTGAACTCAAGGTTCTCCTCCTCCCTCGAAGCAAGTTCCATCTCCTTTATGAGTGCCTCTCCATCTTTTCCTTTATGTGTTTTTCTTCATTATTTTCTGCCTAGTTATGGAAGCTATACGCTTTTTAATTCCCTGTGTCCCTCTATGGTCTTATGGGCCCTGCTTTGGTTGCAATTCTGGGGTCTCAGCTCACCTGCCATCATTTACCCCGTCTCCCATGTTGCCAGGCGGGTGGTCGTGTGCAAACCTTGGGGCTCTGTTTCATGCCTGTCAGGGGTAGGCTGGCCTCATAGTGAGCCCTCCCTAAGCCCGGCCATCTAGAGTACACCTACGTCAGCCTCCGTCTAAAAGTCGTAGACACCTTTTTATGTCATGCTTAGCCCACCTCCCACCCCACTCCATGTCTGACCTTGGCTTTCCAGGCAGATGCTATTTCAGAGAAACCTCAATGTCTTCATCTTCTCTGCAGGCTTCATTCTCTGTAGAAGAATATCCTGATGATCAGGTTCTTCTTTTTTGTCTTTTCTTCAGTCATAACTTTGGTTAATGGATTGCAGTTTGTTTGTTTGTTTGTTTTGTTTTTTTGACCCTGACTGCCCTTGGCAGGCCCACACAGATTGCAAACCAGAGGGCTCGGGTTCAAATCCCGGTTCTTCTCTGGATTAGCTGCGTGAATGGGGGACATCATTTCATCGCTCCCTTGTTATCAAACGGAACGACAGTGCGGCTCTAGATTTGGGACAGGGCCATGGCTGTGTCCATCCTCTGTAAACAAAGTGCTGTCCGTGGGTGTATGCTTGTCTTCACCAGTCTCTGTCATCCCCACATTTGCCAGCTGCCAGCCTTAGCCCTTGACTCCTGACTCTTGGATAATGTCACCGTTAGCTTTTCATGAGAAGAGAAGAGAACAATGACAGATGGGAGGAAAGTGGGAAACTTAAGTAGGACATATGTGTGTGGGGAGGCGAACCAGGAGATATGTGTGTGTATTGTATTCTATATGGGCACAAAGACCCGCTTATTTTTGGAAAAGCGCAAATGTGGATAAATAAAACCTGACAAGTGTTGGTTTCCTGGAATTATTTTGACTACTTCATCAGCTGCATGCTGACGTGTTGCATTAACACTTTTAATACATTTGGAAATTAAATCAAATGGCAATTGCATTAAATTCTCATTCATTTGGAACATTACCCTCCCATGTTCAAATGGGAGAATTAGCTGGGGTACGGGACGAGCTGTGAGATCTGTAGTTAGCTCACATTTGTGGGCCATTTACCGCACGCCAGACACTGCCCGGGATGTTTCACCTGAGATTGTGTTTAATCCTTACACACTTCCTTTTTTTCTGTTGAGGATACTGAGGCCTGGTTACCCAGCCTCCTTATAGTTCCGCTGCCAATGTCTGCTCTCTTCTACATAATTGAGACGTCTTTCTGGCCCTCCTAATGCTACTTTTCCATAGTGTTCTATTCTGGAACAGGTATACACTGAATACTGGGCTCAGTTAAACTCACTGAAACCGCGGTCCCCAGATTTGGAAGGATGCTCCAGGTCATTGCCTCTGTCCCCCGACAGGAGCCTAATTCACTCTGAAATGGTACAGCCTCTGCCTACCCCTGGGGTCCTTACCTGAGGGTGATTTCATCCCCCAGGGGTCATTGGGCAATATCCGGAGGTGTTTTTAATGGTCACAGCTGGAAGGGAAGGACTGGCATCCTAGCGAGCAGAGGGCAGAGAGGATGCTGACCTTCCTGTAAAGAATCGTCCAGCCCCAAGGCCAGCAGGGACGAGTGAGGTGGAGAAACATGGACCTGAGGTCTTTGCATGGGAGGCGTCTTTATTCCGGATGCTCTGGTGCTCATCTGCAATCCTGTGGGCTCCTGGCCAGGCACGGCGTGAGATGTGGGAGAAAGAAGGTAGAGCTAGGTATGTGTCAGTGAAGAAGTGATTCGGCTTCTCTGAGCCCCAGTCTCTCTGTCTGGAAAATTGACATTTGACTTCTGATTTATGCTGACTTGCAGCTCTGAGCCTTCTCTCTCCTATTTTTTCACTCAATACCCATGGGGACCCAGTAAAAGGACAATGCAGTACTGGGAATGTGAGATGCTCCTGCTAACTCTCGGGCCCATAAAGCCGCTCCGTGTGTACCCGAGACGTGTGCTTCCCCTTCCACCCAGTGGAATTGTGGCTCAGAAGCAGCCGCCTAGCCAAGGACTACATTTCCCAGCCTTCCTTGTTCTCAGTAGAATCACGTGGTTTGTTCCAGTTAAAGGAAGGGTGAGCAGAAGAACTGCAAGTGTTTTCAGAGCCAAAGGGTTTAGAAAGTAGTTAATCATTCTCCACATTCTCTTTTCCCTCTTTGGTAGGGTGGGTGTAGACACTCTAAGCCCATAGAAGGTGACAGTGTCAAAATATCAAACAATTTTGAGTTCCTGAATCACTTTGTGGAGAAAAATTGGCCGCGAAGCAGGCTTATTATTTAAACAATAATAAGCCATTATTCTGTTAAGCTACTATGCCTCGGGGTTTGTTTCAGCAGCTAGCTTTATGCTAATTAATACAAGCTGGATCAAGCAAAGTCATTAGCAAGCTCTCCAGGCTTAACCTCACTGAAGGAAGACTTTCTAACCTACCTCGAAAGAGATGAGAAGGTATTGTCCTTCCTTCTTCTCCCCCTGATATTGGGCTCAAAATTCTAAGTTGCGTTCAACCCGAAAGTTGGAAAACTACTTTTTTTGGTTAGGTGCTGCTTTTTTCAAAGATAAAAATGTCCCTTCCTAACCATTATTAATCGATGTAGAGTCTACCAATTGCAGAACAACATGTGAGGGCAGAAATTGTGTTTATGGTAGGGCAGGGGCTGAGGTGGTCTTGGCTGCAGCACATGAAGCTCAGGAACCATGGGAGGTCAGGTAGAGTCTGTCTAGATGTGACAACTTGGAAGCCCAATCCAGAAGGGTGGGTCTTGCATCAGAAGCCTGAGGACAAGTGGTACCTCTGTCAGGTGTATCAGGGTTTAGGACACCAGTCGTATGTGAGGAAGCACAAGGGCAGAATATCTGGGCAGGGGCTGGTCTGGGGCTCTGGTCCCAGGAGCACCTGATGCATCAGGTGGATGGATGTCCAGGTGACCCAGTGGTCCTGGATCTGCCCTCTTGCCCAGACTCCACCAGCACCCCTTGAACTTAAGGCTTTACACCTACCAGGGGAGCCTGGTGACTGCAACTGGGGGTGGGTCAGAAGGGAGAGAGAGTAAAGTAAACATTTTGCATTTCCAAAACAAGTACCTCTGGCCCTTCAGCTGTGGCCCTCCAGAAGAAATCATGGCAGCACATTTGAATGTGAAAGCTGGAGCGACGAGCAGGAGGCAGATGCCAAAAACCATGATCTCAGCACTTGGGAGGTGGGTGCAGCGGGTTCCCAGGGTAACCAGTGAGGTTCCTTATGTTCGCGCCGTGCTGTCTTTAAACTCCACATGCATGTTTCCGGCCCAGGATGTGCTTCCACTCTGATCCAGGGGATGCAGAGCCAGTGCTCAGGGGAGCTTTGGCTTAGAGGGAAGGTAGCCTTCACGTTGCTCCTAATTAGATATGGTTGGTCATTTCCCTGGGCCTCAGTTTCCCCATTTCTCAAATGGGTGGGCTGTGTTATACAAGTAGGTTCCAGGCTTGCTCCCCTTCGGCGATAGAGGCCTTCCTAAAATAGTGGGGAGCGGAAGTGACTCAGCTCTGCAGATGCAAGGGGCTCCTAGAATAGTACACAGTCTCCGCTTCCCCGCCACCTGAGCAGGTGCATTTCTTTGCTTCCTTAGTGGTTTGATTTGGGGTTTGTTTCCCCTCTAATGCATATTATCCTCTTCCTTTTTCATTCTTCTCTGGGGCCTGGTAGAAAATGAGGCTGGGATCTGATCTCTTCTATTATTTATCTATCTGTCCATTTATATTGAATTTATCGAGGTGACGTTGGTTCACCAAACCTTACAAGTTTCAAGTGTACAGCTCAGTAAAACATCGTCTGCACCCTGCGTCATGCACCCATTGCCCCAAGCAAAGTCTCCTTCTGTCCTCATTTTCTCCCCCTTGGCCCACCTCCACCTACCCTGACCTCCCTTCCCTCTAGCTATCACCACGCTGTTATCTGTGTCTATGTGTTAAGTATGAATGGGTCTCTTCTCTTTTAAATGGAGTGTGCTTTTGCCCGCTTCTTGTTAATAAAGTAGCAATAGATGTGTATCCGGAAGCAGACGTGACTCGTGACTCACTCCAGCCCAATGAATGGAACTCTTCCCTTCCAATGGGACTCAGACCAGTGGTAGGGAGCAGGCAGTTACTGGCGGAACAGCTGATCGTATGTTCTTAGTGAGGGAGAGCCTCCTGTTTGAGGTGAGGCCCGTGATTTGCTGTGTCTTAGGCGGTTGAAAATGCCCTTTCTAAGGGAAGGCCAGGGGGCTGCACTTGAGAGGTGGGTAGGGCTGGGTGTGACTCCTGGCTCTGCCCACTTGTTGCTGTTGGATTAAACTCTGCAAGGGGCTGAGTCTCAGTTACTCCATCTGTAAAAGGCAGAGTGTTACTTGCCACCTGTTTTCTGAGTGAAATAATGTATGGAAATTATAGAGCGTGGGACCTACTTTGTACTAGTTGTGGGGGGGGCAGGTTCAGAGATTCATGTGACAGTGTTATTTGTTCTCTGTACCATTTTTTTTCCACCTGGGTGGGCAGCATGTTCTACTTCCCAGGCTCCTGCACCCCAGTGGGGCCAGAGGACTGTGTGCCAAAGTGATAGACACCCCACCCAGGCCCAGAAAATGTGTCCCATGCGCAAGCCCCTTGTCTGCCCCATTCCCATGTGTTGAGGCAGGCAGCATCTCCGGATAGAAGCCTGGGCCCTTAACCGACGTGCGGAGCCCAGCACCACCCCAGCCCACCTACAACCTCACTGGGCTGTGACGTGAATGAGCAACAGCTGAACCAACCCCGACTAACCCACCTCCTGCAGGTGGGACGGGGGGACTGCTGGGGAGGCTCTGTCCATGACCATGGCCCTTCCTGCCTTGGTGACTCACAGGCCTCGTTCTAAGGTTTCCTCCTATGTGGTGGACAGACACCCGTAGTGTCAGGATAGTGCTGTAGCTCCCACTCGCATTTTGTGGGAGCCCAACCGTGATCAGAAGGGGTTTTGAGTCTGGCAGCCTGTCACACAGGGAGTCAGCGGAGTCTTTCTGCCCGGTGCCGTGGGGATGAACTCAGCCGAGGGCTGCCGCTTCTCTCCGGGCATCGCTACCATAGGCACAGCTGTGGTCTCCCCACCCCCGTGATTTTCTTTTAGAGACACCGAGCTGACCACCTCTTTTGCCCTTCATCGTTTATTCCCTAACTAAGCTAATGCAGTCCCTGAAGTGACCAAGCAAGCTTGCTGGCCTAGGGACAAGGGTGACTCTTGCAGATTTCTTTGCATGTCTGCCAAATCCTGGGCTCCGCTGATTTTATTCTTGACTTCTGTCATACACAGAGATGAAAGAAGCTGCAGGATGCCTTCCTCCCAGGCCTTGATCCAGAAGTTTGCTGGGTATGGACTCGGTCATATCGCCTGGGCCTGGGGGCCCACCTTCATGGCCCCAACCCCAAGCCAATAGTCTTCCCACCTGCCCTTATCTGGCCATGACTAGAGGGCTCCCGATTAGCCCCTGGTCCCTGATGCCATCAGGAACTGTCCTACCATTTCCAGAAGCAGCTCATAGATACACCTGTCATCGCTGTCTTGGAACACGAGGGCCCATGCCAGGTGTTCCTGGGACCGGGTCTGAGAAGAGCTTCCGTCGTCCCAAATGCATCTGCAGCCAGGACACCAACAGCAGTTATCCTGCCCTTTGCGATCTGGGTGGAACAAGCTGTTCAAATTTCTGCACATTCCCCGGGCTCATCTGATGGTCGCTTCTGACTTTATCTGGTTTCCATTCCTGCTGGCTTTCAATCTCGAGTCACCTCTACCTAATTATACATTCTCTCTGCTCTAAACTGTCCAAATTTGGAACTCAGTCCCTTTTCCTTAATTTTTCTTTATCCTTTCCCCAACATGCATGCACACATGCATATGTACACACACCACACTCTTTGTGGAGTAACAGAGTTTTGAAGATTTGGGGCAAGGGAAGAGCTTTGCAGCACAGCAATGCAAATGCCCCCAAATGGGATATGAGGTAGTTACGGGGTGATGAGGTGTGTGTGGTCTGCAAGCACTGGCCACCCCATCAGGAAGTTCTTGGTGGCTGCTGCCACCGCTGAAGGCTCTGGCCTCCTGCCACATGGCCCTTGCTCCTCCCCTCTTTTGCTTCCTCGGAAGCTCTGAGGCAGCACAGTCTGGCAGCCGCTAGTTGCCTTGGGACCTGTTTGCACAGCTCATTTCTGCCAGCCCCACTCGCCAGTGATTCCCCGCCGGCTTTGGATTAATTCCCTCTGGCAGATGTACGACTCTCCCTCGCCTTTCTTTTGCATCTAAGAAGCGATTCCATTTCACTGCCAAGGTGGACCCTCCCCTTGCCGCAGTCCTCGACGCTGCCCTGGGTCTGGAGATCTCTGCAGCCCGCAGCCTGCCTGCACCCTGTCCTGCCAGAGCCATGTGGTTACTAACAGTCAAGGGCAGGAGGGTTCAGCAGGGGCTGCTGTGAGCATGAGGATGGCGATTGGGAGCCTTCTCGGGCTGGCCACTTTTAGTAGTGAGTGGCAGCAAGCCAGCCTCCACAGGGAGGTGGTTGGCATGTGGCCCTGCGAGGGCCAGGCACGGAGCCCTCTGCCATGTCCCATTCCAAGGCTCCAGTGGTAGACCCAGCCTCTGTCTCCTCCCTGCATTTCCTTTTATGCAGCTCCCTCTTGACATTACTCTCATGCATGCTCACGGGGAATGTGGGAGGCATGTCAGGGGCTGAGAACTCCAGACGCACACCTTCCAGTTTAACAGCCTCACGGGGAAGAGTTTACCTGTCTCTGAATGTTGGTTCTAGTAAAGGAACCCGATGGTCCCTGCCTGAGTCGCTAACCAGTGCTGGACCAGCCCCCTGCCCAGAGGCACGTGGAAGGGCCCGGTCAGAGTCGTGTGCCTGACTCTGGCCGGCAGGCAGAGGGAGAGTGTCCAGGCCGTCGGGGGGATGCAGAGCGGGATGGTAGCCCTCCCCCTCGCAGGGATTCCGGGCCGGCAGAAACTGGACGGGCACAGGTGGGGTTTCCCTGCCCGATGCCCCACCCTGCTGGGGCTTTTTCAGTGGCGACAGGAGTGGGTCAACCACGTCAAGATTAGGGATCCATTGGGTCGCTGGTTTCGGACTGAAGTGATAATGATGTATTTTATTTATTATTTTATTATTTTGTTTTAAAGAATTTCACAAGGATGCGAGGCCATTTTAAAGCCAGCTGTGCTCAGTACTAAGTTATACGTCTGTCTGTCCCTCTCAGAGTCCAGTCCCTCTCGGTGTCTCTGTCTCTGCTTCCCGACTTCCTTTCCCTGTCCTCTGGGCAAATAGTTCCCCCTGGAAAACAGCTCCTGTTTCCCTTCCCCGCCCTCCCTTGCCCACCCCTGTCCTCCCTTCCTTCTCACTGCCAACGACTCCACGCTCTCCCTCTCTCCCTTTCCTTACTTATTCATGCCTGGTGACACACCAGCATTGGGGTGACAGCCCGGTGGAGTCGTGGGCAGTGCTCCCCCGGTTCTGATACTGGCGTTTACCAGACGAGGCTGCCCATGTGTGTGGTATGAGCATCTTCCCGTGAGGCTCCTCTGATCAAGGACAGCAGGCAATTAGCACCGTGTGCTGCTTTGTTAAACCAGTGTAGAAACGTGTACCTGGGCAGTGCTGTCTCACTCTGCCTATTAATTGCCCCTATTAATTGATTCATCAACAAAACAAATATTTATTAAGCACATTCTATGTCCCAGGAATCTTCTAGAGGTGAAGGACACACCAGGGGGCCCTGTGGGGACAGGGCTTCTGTTATCTCGGGCGTACGTTCTGGCGGAGGACAAAAGAGGAAAATGAGCTAACAAGTGAGCTCATTTCAGGGACGATCAGATAGGGTTCTTAATTCTCTAAAGAGCCAGCGCTCTGTGGTCGGGGGCTGCTTGTCTGTATCTCTGGGGCTCCAGAGCAAGCTGCAGGATGGCTTGTGTCCAACCCCAGCTCTGGCACTTGCCAACTCCGTGACTCAGGTGTGGCACCGGGACGCTGCAAGCCTGTGGTCTCAGCTACAAAGCGAGCGTGATGAGGTTGTGCTCAGGTTGGTTGGGAGGAGCGAGCGAGGCAGTAGGTGACTGCCGCTGCCCTCAAGGCTGCTGTCAGCCACCTCCCGGCCCCGTCCGCATGGTGGGTTGGGTGCAGTTGTCCGCGTACTGCCATTGCCCCAGTGCTGCCAGCCGGCACCCGTTCAATCTACTAGTGTGTGAGTTTCTTAGGGTCGCTGTAACAGACGCTCACGAACTGGGTGGCTTGAAATAACGGGAATGTATTCTCTCTCGGTTCTGGAGGCCAGAAGTCTAAAGTCAAAGTTATAAGCAGAGCCTTCTGAAGGCTCTGAGGGAGAAGCCATTCCATGCTTTTCTCTGGTGGTTGCCAGACTCCAGGAAGTTCCTTGGTGTTCCTCGGCTTTAGACACACCCCGGTCTCTGCCTGTGTCATTGCACGGACTCCTTCTCTCTCTGTGTGTCTCTGTGTCTAAATGTCCCTCTTTTGCCATCCAGTCATTGGATGAGGACCTGCCTCAATCCAGTATGAACTCATCACAGTTCGATCACATATGAAAAGTCCATATTTCCAAATAAGGCCATGTTCCCAGGTACCTGGGGGTGAGGACTTGAACATATTTTCCTGGAGGGCACAATGGAACTCACAGCATCTCTATATGTTTTATAGATGTGAAATCTCCCCTGCAGCTCCTCCTGAATTATTCATGTGTGTCTGCTTCTGCAGAATTTGGATACCTTCTTTGATGATGAAACAGAGGTGTGTGTCTTCCCGGATGTGAGCAGTGGCTATAGCTGGGAGATTGGAGCTGGTTCTTTATCCCCCTTCCTCATCTCTCAGGGTTTGTCCCCTCTTCTTCTCCTTCATGTCCCCGTTCTGTATTCTGCCATCACGCCCAGGCCAGGCTCCACCACCTCCAGTGGCCTCATTGCCTACAGAAGGGGGGCCTCTCCAGCCACAGCATTTATGAACCCCGTCTGTGGGCTCCCCTCCTGGTCCACACTGCAGACTTCAGTCCCCCTACTGGTGGGTGCCATCACTGCTCACATGACCTGGTTTCTGGCCCCTTGCTGTCCCTTTGCCCACCCTGTCATCTAAGGTGACCTCTCCAAACTGCTTGTCTTTTAGCACATGTGTCAAGTTCATTAGACTGTGGCTTCCGTGAGGCATGGAGGCTGTGCTCGCTCCTCCTGTGTCACTGGTGCTTGGCACAGTGCAGGGCAGGAGTGTCAAACTCATTGTCACCGGGGGCCACATCAGCCTCGTGGGTGCCTTCAAAGGGCCGAATGTCATTTTAGGGCTGTGTAACTGTAACTACTCCTTCACAGTCAAGTGAGAGCTCAGTGCTGCCACCGGGCAGAAACAAGGTGCCGGGCTGGATAAAACCAGGTGGAGGGCTGGATTCGGCCCGCGGGCCTTGTGTTTGCCGCCTGTGCTGTAGGCACTCAGTGGACGTTTGTCATGTAACTGCTCCAGTTACATGACCTGAGCAGCTCTCTATTACAGCCTTGTTGGGAGGATGGGAAGAGCGCTTTGAAATTTCTTCCAGACCTTTCCGGTGCACCCGGGCTGGAAAGCAGCCCACGGGGTTAGCTAGCCTCCGTGCTTTTGCACATGCTGTTCCCTTTTCTTGGAATATCCTTCCCTGCTTTCTCAACTCTTTCATCGCTCAGCCCAAGCATTCCCCCTCCCGGGAAGCCTTGCCAGGTGGCCTTCCCCAGCACTGGAAGTCATTTTAGGTGCCCCCAAATCTCCAGCCGCTTAGTAGGGACCTCTGTTAGCCTGTGGTGTCTTTGAAGGTCAGGGCTGTGTTCAGCTCATGTTTTTATTCCCAGGATCACTGTTTATAGGAGGAATTCTGTTAGTGGCTGTTAGCATGAAATTAAGTAGATTTTTTAATGTGTACAAAATGATGGAGAATTAGATGATAATTCTTATGATTTCCATTTTCTAGCAGATGGATCTGAGACACAGAGAGGTTCAGTGGCCTGGCTGAGGACACACAGCTAGAGTTGGTGGGCTGAGTGGCCCCCAGTTCTCCTGGGGCAAGCACACACTCAGGAATACAGGAGAGCATCGGGAGGGTGTGGGAAGCCCATGCAGAGACACAGGATGCTCTGGGGGAGGCCTGGCTCTAGTCGTGTCCTTGCGGAGACTACGGGCACCAGGAACTGTGGCCACCGTCCTCGTCGTGATGCTCAGGAGCCTTCTGTTCTCGTTGCTCTTTTCAGGCGTCGTTCTTGCGGTTCAGTGTGTGGGGGACATAGTGTTTGTCGCCACTGCTAATGACAGGGCTGCTGAGAAAGACTGTCTATTTTTGGACTTAAGCTTCAGCCTAAAAGAAACAAAAATAAACATTGAGAGTGTTTTTTTTTTTTAAAGAAAAATATATAGAAAAAAAAATCCCATCTCAGCCTGCTGTCCCTCTAGTGAGGGTAGAATGGGGATGCCATCTGGGACTGTAGGTCAGTGGCCTGGGCCGAAGCCCTGGCTCTGCCACAAGCTCACTTTTCCGTAGGATGTCACCTTTTCCTGTTCCTGCTGGTCCCCAGGACAGCTGCGGGGTCAGAGCTGGCCTGGCTGCAGCCTCTTCCCTTGCCTCTCGGCTCCACCGGCTCCATCACAGTTCTTCCAACCAGTCTGGACACCCAGTGCCCGTGAGGGGTTAAGCTGTCCACGGCGCCATCTCAGGTGCAGCCCCAGATTCTGCCTCACCTGCCTCAGCCTTATTTGGGCATCAGTGAATCACCAGCAAAACGCCAGTGCTAGGAATGGTAAAGATATGCTTATTGGTCATACCTAACATATTCCGAGAGATTACTGCGTGCTGAGCCCCTGTTAAGCACGCTGGAAGATTGAATTCTGCAAATGTTTACTTTTTCCTGGTCCTCCCCCATAGGCAGAAGGCACTTCTTGACTGACTCTGACAGACCGCATTGACTTTGAACTTGGCCATTTGACTTGCTTTGCCAGTACACGGTGGGCAGAGGGAATAATGTCCCAGTTCCAAGAAGAGGTACCATGTGTTTTTGCCTCCCCGCCTGCCCGTGGCTATCCATCGTCAGAACAAATTTCAGGCAGCAGCTGCTCCATCAGCCTTGTTCCTGGACTGAGAGGCACAAGACGCAGGTTTAAATCCAACTTGGAGCCAAGCCACACTGACCTGTAGACCTGAGAGCAAGAATTGAGTGTCTGCATACGTCTTTAAGATTCAGGGATATGTGTTACTGCAGCAAAAGCTGACACATACCAGACACTTAAAGGATGATCTTAGATAACTCTCACAGCAAATCCTGTAGGTATTAATGAGTACTACCTCGTTTTACATATGGGGTTGGACTGGATTCTTTTCTTCTAGGATCCCACCAAGCTCTGATTTTCTGTAATCATAAGTCTTTGGATCTGGCAGCATCAGCTTTCCATTCAGGTGTGGTCAGTGGGCCTTGAAGAACAGAGTCACTTTATTTGGCCATGGGTATTAAGAGTCTACTGAGAGACAATCTGAAGTCAAGAAGGAGCTCCATCTCTTAGATTCCTACTGATGTTTGGGAGGTCCGAGAGCAGTCCTTTGCCCTCCACAGAGGAACTGGTTTCTAGAAGGCTGCCCTGCAGAAGTGGAAGCAGTGGTGTTCCAGGACTTACTGTCCCGAGGTCCTCAAGGACCCCAGTCCTGGAGTCCTCTGGCTGAGCTGGAACGATGGCCTGCCAGAGGCATGGGGCCTGCTGGGCCGTATGTAGAGCTAAGATTCTCCTGGACCCTGGCGTCAATATGCAGGGAAGCTAAAAGCTGGCTTAGGCATCAAAGGATTCTTAATTAGATTTCAGATACATGTTCTTGAGATCTTACATCTGAGTGGGAGGCCTGGCTTCAGGGTCTGGTTCCTGATTGGGTCTCCTGAGCTACCTCTGGAGCTGCCCTCAGGCCCTCACCATGTGTACCTATCGTCAGTAGGGCCTTCTGCCTGCATTGCCTCAGCACCCAGCGGAGGCCTGGACTCCCACCCCCAGCACACTCCTGCAGGTGCTTCTCCCAGATCTGGGCCTTGCTGAGTTTGGAGCCCAGAGGACCGGTGTGCAAAGGGTAGAATGGTGTTTTCTGTGAAGTGAAGCCGTGTGTGTCGATAAGCCCAAACAGTCCTCCAGTGGCTGCGAGGGCAGTGGATGGAGCAACTACCAAAGCATTATGTTGATTGCAAGAAGTAACCGAAGTGCGAGCTCGGAAGACCTTCTGGAAGTCAGGCAGCCCTTGGCTCCAGCGAGGTGCTAATGAGCTCCCCAGCCAGCTACTCATCGACCTGCAACTCCCAGCAAAAGACCCAGGGCTGTTGTGGAAGAGGGCACCAACGAGAGTGGGCGATGAGGGGATTAATGCTGGGCAGCTTCCTGGGCTCACACCAGCTTCTCCCCCTGTCTGTTTCTTTTTCCTTTCATTTCCACAAGGCAAAGCAAAGCACCAGGCATGCATGGGGATTTCTCCCTCTATCACATTCTGATCTATTAATGTTTGCTTGTATTGACGAGCCAGTCCTTCAGAAGACAGTGAACTCTCCTCCTCTAGAGGGGCAGTGAGCCCAAGGATTTGCCTTGTTTTCTGTGCCTGTGATCCTAGTCACCCTCCTGGCTGATTTTCTGAGGCCGAATCACCTTCCCATGTGATGTTGGGATGTGCATGTCACCTGGAGGGAAGCGGGCTAAACCTTGTACCTGTGTGCAGGCATTATTTGAAAGCAGATGTGTGCCGTCATATTGAACGGGCAACTTGACTTGTGCACGGAGCTGCATGGTTGTGTTGCCTTCTGTGCCTTCTCCAGAGGCCAGCTGTCCTGTGTGTCCACCCCAAGGTCGGGCCCCTGTCTCCTGTGCCAGCCGAGTGTGCCACAGGCTGCGGACCGGGAAAAGGATACAGGGATCTTTCACTGCTTATTAAAATGTGAGCACTGGCATTCCTTTCTTTTCACCCTGGATTTTTAAAACTCACCCTATTTTTCTTGCTTTTCAATGATACGCTTCCCTAGCACACGTTTCAGTTCTGGACCCTGAAGCAAATATCTCAGTCGTAAGCCCTGGGGCATCCATCAGATTTACAAGGGAAGGAAACCTGAGTTCTAGTCTCAGTCCTGCCAGCAATGGCAACATCAAGAAACTTGCTGACTCCCTGAACATTTAACGGAACAATCTTCCATCCTTCGGTGCCTTGCCCTCTGCCGTTCTCTCTGCCCCTTCACCTTCTTCCCACACTGTCATCTTTCAAAGCTCAGTTTAAATGTCACCTTCTCTATGAAGACGTCTTCGATCTTCCCAGACAGATACGTACATTTCCTCTTCTTAGCTCTTTTGAACGATCTCCACTTAAAATATGTGTTGTTGGTTTGGCAATTTGTTTACTCAAATATTTACCGAGTGGCGCTGTACGCCCAGGTCCTATTGTAGAACCGGGGGTCCCGGGGTCGGTCAAGCTAACAAAGCGTATGTTGTAAATCAGCCCCGCCCGGTACGGCTTCCGGTGATGGTGGAAACCTAAGCCTGTGCCATCTCTGTCTGTGACTCCATAACCACGTGTGGCTGTCAAGCACTCGAGATGTGGCTATTGTGACTTAGGAATTGAATTTTAAATTTTACTGAATTTAACATTTTAAAATAAATTCAATTGATTTTAATTTAAATAGCCACATGTGGCTAGTGGCTACCATATGGGACAGCACCATTCTACAGGCAGAGAGGGACTTTGAAAGCGTTAATAAAGCCGTATATTATCCCACTGTGATTAGAGCCATGGTGGAATCAAATAGAGTCCACTGGTGGGAAATAAGTGGGGAGATCTGTTTTGGTTAGAGAACAAGAAAGGCTTCTTAGAGAAGGTGACATTTTGATCTCTGACCTGGAGGATGAGGAGAGGTCACCATTTAAAGAGTAGGAAGACGTTTCCAGGGGCAGACAATTTTGTCAGGCACACCAGAGGCAGGAATGCATGTGGCATGTCGGAGGAACTGAAGGGGGTCAGTGTGGCGGGAGTGCATAGGCTGAGTTCTGGCAGCGGGGGCTGGAGAGAGAGCCAGAGGTCAGGTCACTCCGGGTGTGTGAGGCAGAGGGGGAGGGGGTGGGGCTTGTTACCGTGTGTGAAAGAGCAAGGTCTTGAGCCCGTGTCTCCCTGTTGGCTCGGTCCTCGTCCTGCCGCATTCCGCCCAGGCGGTGTGGGCTCCCACCCTGCACGCGCCATGCCTGCCTGGTGTCGAGCCTCATCTGCATTCTGGTCCCATCCCTGTCTCCAGCCTGAGTTATTTAGGCCTGTCTAATTTATGTGGCTGCTGTACATGGGTAGTGCATGTCGGGCTCGGGGGCCTGTCTGTGTTTGTCTCTGTGAAAGAGAAATACTACCGTCTCCACTGGAGCCATTTTTTCTGATCATGCCTGCTTGGTAGTTAAGATTCTGGGAGCATTTAGCACAAGGAGGAATCGCTGTAATGACAAGTGGATCCTTCTGTAACCTCTACTTAATTGGATGAGGTGACAGCCCCAGCGAAGACTCAAATAAAATTTGGTGCAATTAGATTCTGCTGAACGTGCGGCGCCAGAGCTACGGTGGAAATCTCGCAGCTTGCTCATGGAACCACGGAGGGATCTGGTTGGACAGGAGGAGCCTGTGCTTGGGGGCCCAGAGGAGGTGTTTACGCCACCTGCCCACCCCCCATGCTCCCCCAGATTCTGCGAGACTTCCCTCTAGAGTCTAGACAGGGGTGTCCAACCTTCTGACGTCTCTGGGCCCCACTGGAAGACGAGTTGTCTTGGGCCACACATTCAATACACAAACACTAATGAAAACTGATGTTCAAAAAAAAAAAAGAGTTTTAAGTGAACTTATGATTTTGTGTTGGGGTGCATTCATAGCCACCCTGGGCTGCACGCGGCCTGCGGGTTGTGGGTTGGACACCCTGGTAGAAGTTCCCTTGAAGGGAGTGGTAGGAGGCACTGAGGCAAAGGGAGTGCCTTAGATTGGGTTCGCTAGAAATAAAATCTGAGACAAAGAGTCAGATGCAGGTTTATTTGGGAAAGTTCTACCGAGGCGCGCCTGCAGGGAAGTGAGGAAGGCAGGGCTGCGCTGTGGTCCCCACTGAGGGTGTAGGGCTCAGGCAGTGGGAGAACCCTGGAGCTTGCATTGCCCTTCAGGGTTGTCCCAAACCGTGGCCAGAGGACCAGGCCTTTGCATTCCCACATCACCCAGTCATTGGCCATGTCCCCTTACCCCAGCACACATAACCCTGGGCAAGGCGGTTCCCAGGAGGGATGAAGCTGTGAGCAATCGGCAGCTGACATTCTCAGACTCTGGGAGGGTGCACCTGCCTCCTTGTTGGCAGATTGCTACTGTATCCGCTACAAGGGCAGCCAGAACTGACAGCCCATGGCCCTCGGGAATTCCTGATCTGCCTCAGTGTTGACTCCAGGCAACCCCCACCCACTGAACTCCCCTGCTCCTCCCCTCTCCCGGTTCTCTGTACTTGTCCTCCGCCTGCTCTGGGTGGCATGGAGCAAGTCCCCTGACTACCTGGAATCCAGCTGCCCCTCTTTCCTCTGTTCCCCTTGCCCCTAACACCTTCGCCGGCCACCAGGGCCCCATCTCCTGCCTTTGTGCTCGTGTTCGTCATGGCCGGCCAGCTGCATCTGAAGGTAGTCGCTCAGTGCACGTCTCACTCCCACCAGGGCTCCTCCATTGGTGGTCTCAGCGCCAGCAGTGAGTCCGGAAGCCCGGGTCTCACTGTCATCAGAGCTCCCCGGTACGGCAGTGAAGTGTGGGCTCCGGGTCACGGGGACCAGAATAAGCATCCCGCCCCTTTCCAGAGGAGCCATCCTGGGGAAGCCAGGTTCTCTCTTTGCTGTCACTGGGGACATAGACTTGGATTTATATGTTTTGTGTCATAGTTTGATCATTTTGAACCTTTTGCATCAATGAAATTGGAATATGTCTGCCTGCATCGTAGGGCG
Organism: Micronycteris hirsuta; assembly: GCA_004026765.1. Taxonomy (NCBI): domain Eukaryota; kingdom Metazoa; phylum Chordata; class Mammalia; order Chiroptera; family Phyllostomidae; genus Micronycteris; species Micronycteris hirsuta. The sequence goes on along the minus strand of PVJI01000282.1, from coordinate 140,108 downwards.
GTTGCGAGGATGAGGTGTCATGGGAGAGGCCCACAGTGTGGCATCTGCCATTCCTGTTGCTTTTGTTGAAAGCCACGTTCAGCTCAGCCTGGCTCAGGAAGGTGCAGGCCAAATCTCAGAGTCCAGTTAGAACCCAGACGCCTGAGTGAAGTCCCGGGGGTAGGAGGAAGTCCCGAGAGGAGAGGAGGTGGCCGTGGTGAGACAGGTTGGTGGTAGGGCCTCCTGCCACACCCGAGCCCCCTCCCCGAGAGATCTGAGCGAATGCACCCCTTGAAAGCTACGCCCAAGTGTAACCCGCCCCCCCATCTCACAGCCAAGGGCCAAGCAGCATTCACTCCCGCTTCACTCCCTCCTCCACCTGTACGTCTTCCCACCCGGCTCCCTCCTCCTGCAGCTGCAGCCTCCATTCCTGCGTGGGAGAGGGGCCTGTTAGAGGTGTGTCTCCCCAGACCCATAACTCCGGCTCCGTGTGGGCGTCTTCCTTGTCGCCGGCAGCGGGAGCTGATGTGGAGTCCCCGTCCCAGTCCTGCTTGTCATCCATGGCTGGACACGCAGCAGGGCTCCGCAGGCAACTGGGAAAGAAGAGGCTTGATCACTGTTTATTTTCCTTAATTTTCATTGTGCCTCTTTTATTTTTACCCTTGATTACAAGCAACAGAAAAGTTCCTCGCCGCTCTCCACCTTGCAGCTGTTAGTCTGAATAGCAGCTGCGAGCCCAACGCCCTCCCCACCTCTCCCCAGGCTCAGAAAGAAGAGAAATTAGCTCAGAGGGAGACAAGAGAAGCGTTTCAGCTCAGGGCGGGAACCTCATTCTGCCCGACCTGTAGCCTTTTGCTTGGCTCTGGAGCCTTCTTTCAATGCCTGCCTGCAGCTTCTGGGGACAGAGTGATTTTTTGTTGTTGTCATTGCTTTGCTTCATTTGTCTTTTTATTTGAAGACAAACTGGCACCCTTGGAGCCCCTGTATGGACAGGTCTGTGACCCTGTCATCCATGGACAGGGAGACGTGATCCGCTTGTTAAGTGGTTGCGATTTCAGTTGTTTTTACGTCCTTTATTTGCCCCTTTAGTCTTGTATATTTATTCGTTCATCAAACGCACATACGTACCTGCGGATTGCTCACACTTTGCCAGTGTCTGGCAGGCAAAATTGGATGAGGCAGTTTCCCTGACCTCAGAGACACAGTCTGGCCGGGGAGACTTGCATTAGAGGATGATGGGGACGTCACATTCAGAAAATGGCCATTGTTCATGCGTGGACTTGCTGTGGCTGTCTCTTGGCCCAGGTCTGCATGTTAGCGAACACTGCCCGCATGGCCTGGGGTACATTACCCTTTCTGTGTCTGTGTCCTCGTCGGCTCTCCCGGGGGAATTGAGAGGCGTCACCTCGGGAGATTCTGAGGATTAAATGAGAAAACGTATCTGTCATGCTTGGTGGAGCGCCCCGTGTGGGTGAGCTGTGCGTGTCTGCTGGCTGCTGTCCCTGCTCTTGTTGAATAAGGAAGCGCAGGCTGTGCCTCCGGAGGTTGGGGTTCAAAATTCAGCCCCATCATTGCATCATTTAACCTGCAGCAAGTCACCTAACTTCTCCTTCTTTGCAAAATGATAATGTAATTTGACTCACAAGTGAGGCAGTGCTGCCCAGAGTGGGTCAGGGAGCAGCAGCTTCAGCATCGCTGAATGCTTAGGAGAAGTGAAAACTCTCTGGCCCCACCCCAGACCCACAGAATCAGAACCTGGGGCAGGGTGTATATTTTAAAAGTCCTCCAAGGATTGATTATGATGTGTGCTCAAAGTGCTGGGTTAGAGATAAGGTGTAAAAGTTGTCCAGCACACACCCTGCCCAAATACTGATGATTGATAAAAGTATTTATAGCTGTTATTGCAGTGAGAGCAAAAATTACAGGCGGCGAGAAAGGGTGCGGCGCGCTTTGCTGGAAGGCGTAGTTTGAACCAGCTTCAGGAAGGTGATTGGGATTTTTGAGAAGGAAGGTCATTTCTGGATGGAGGAACAGTGTGGGCAAAAGCACAGTGGTGTTTGGAGGATGGTGTAAGGTTTGGTGCTGCTCAGGCAGAATGTTCGAGGAGGGGGCGGTGGCTGAAGACAAAGCTTGATAGAGCCAGCCCACAAGGGTCTGGTTTTACCCAGTCCGGGACTTGGAGCTTGATCCTGGGATGACCTGGCTCCAAATGCAGAAGTGCCAGGACAAACTTCGTTGTAAGATGACTCGTAGCGCCCGCAGGATGGCAGCAGAACGCCCAGTGGGCCAGAGCAAGCAGTGGTCAGAAGAATCTTTCTCCGGAAGTTGAATGTGGACTGGTCGACCAGTTGTCCCTTTGTGACTTGTTCTTCCATCTGGCTTCCTGCAAACACTCACTGAGTCCTGCAGTGGCCCTAGGCATTCAGGGATACACAGATAAGACAAGTGAAGTGACGTCCTTACCCGTAGCCTCCTGGGAAACATGGTGAGGGTGACCGTGATATTAGATGCTGTGATAAGGAAAGGAAGCCCAAGTTTATCGAACCCCTGGCACACTGTAGATGCTGTTGCTGCCATGATCCCCGCTAGTTGTTATTCCCTGGCAGTGTCCTTGGGTGTCTCGAGTGTAGTTCCACTTAGTCTCCACTGTGACCCATTTTGTAGCCAAAGACAACTCACTCTGAGGTGTCACATGTATCAGGACTTGAAAAGGAATGGATATTAAAGAGGACATCAGGTTTGGGGATGGCTTTTTTTTTTCTTCCGCTGGAACACGCAGGTTGGAGGATAAAGCTGGGAGGGCGCTCGGGAGACAGGCACGAGGCCGTCGGGGGTTCCAGACCGAGGAGGCCTCACTTGTCCTGTCAGCGGCGGGGCCTCCTTTAACGGCTGTTAGAAAGGTGGCTTGACATGATCAGAGCCATTCAGGGAGACGCTTTGACATCTCAGAGTATTGGCTGGCGAAAAGTGAGGTCTTAGGAGGCAAAATTTTATGAGGGGGCCTGACATTTATTCACAGCATTTCTGCTTCTGTGCTTAATTCTCCTAAGACCTGTGTCTGTATCAAAACCTTAGCAGGAGGAGTGAGGCGCTGTCTGTTCTCCACCCCCGGCCCCTGGACAAATCCCATTAGTAACAGCTCATCAGACAGAGAAGCGTAGTGAGGGACTGAACGTGGGCTGCACGTGTGTGTCCTGAGAAGGGAAGGCAGGAGGGGGCCTGAGGAGAGGTGGGGGCTGGGGAGCCCTACCCTGGGTGGGTTCTCGACGTGCACCAGCTCACGCGGTCCTCGTGACATGCAGGACAGGCACGGCTCCTCTTTTACAAAAAGCAGAGTGAAGCTCAGGAGAGTGAAGTGCCTTGGTCAGGGTCACACAGCTGCCGGTGGGCTGGACCAGCCTCTTTTGACAGAAGGGCCTTGTAGTCCTGGTTTTGTGTGTTGCTCTGCATAGGTGACATGGTTTCTGGTTTTGCCTTGGCAGCGAGTCAGTCTTTGTAACGGGCAAGCTACCTGCCACTCGAAGGCCTTAGGGCCCTGTGGTATGCAGAATAATGGCCACTGCCTGCCTCCCTGCAAGACGCCTGTATTCTGGTCCCTAGAACATGTGACTCTATTACCTCACATGGCTAAAAGGACTTTGCATGTGTGATTGAATTAAGGATTTTGAGATGGGGAGAGTATACTGAATTTTCTGGGCCGGATGTGACCTAAGGCTCCTTATAAGAAGGAGGTAGGGGGTCATAATCAGAGAAGACGTGACCATGAAAGCAGGGAGTGGAGGGGAGGGGAGGGGAGGGGAGAGAGGGAGGGAGGGAAAGAGAACACCTGGAAAATGGTGTGCTAGTGGCTTTTAAAGATAAAGGATGGGGCTACAAGCCAAGGAATCGAAGTTGTCTCTAGAACCTGGAAAAAGCAAGGGAACCGATTCTGCCCTGGAGCCCCCAGAAGAAATGTAGTCCTGCCCACACCGGGATTTCAGTACCACTCACACCTGGGACTGGAGGACAAGGCGTTCGTTTTGTTGTAAGCCACTAGGCTGTGGTCATTTGTTACAGCAGCAACAGGGAAGTAATATAGGTCCCCATGGCCTGTCAGGCAGGCACCGCTGCACCCCACTTTGCATACATAGACAAGACAGAACGTATATGACCTCAGCCACTCTTCTCTGAGCCTCATCTGTCAAAAGAGGAAGGGGTCCATCCTCATTATGCAAGTTTGTGGTTACCGCCTGCTCACTGGGGGCTGGAGGGCAAGGGGGCTGAGAGATACAGCCGGTAAGGGTGGGTCTTCAGATGCATAGCGCAGAGACTGGTTTGGGGGAAAATGGAATAATCACCACAGTTATGCAGCTCATGTTAATTCATTTTAACTGCTGTGTAATACTCCATCTCAGCAGGGCCCGGCTGGGTTGCTCAGTTGGTTGCAGGGCTGTCCCATGCAGCAAAAGTTTGCGGGGTCAGTACCTAGTCAGGGTACACACCTAGGGTGCAGGTTTGATCCCTGGTTGGAGTGTGAACTGGAGGCAGGTAATCAATATTTTTCTCTCACATTAATGTTTCTCTTTCTCTCTACTCTCTCTAAAATTAATAAATGTATCTTCGGGTGAGGATTAAAAAAATAAAAAGATTTATCTCAGTAACATTACACTTATTATGAGATCATCAGGTTAAAGTGAACTCTCTGAAGGTGGGGATTTTATTGCTTTGCCCATCGTTGCCTCAGGAACAGAACACACAGTAGGTGCTCCACAAATGTTTGTTGGATGAATGAATGAAAGAAGGTACACCTGTGAAAACACTTTGAAACTCCCAAATTGCTCTGCACACATTTGTTTGAATTAATTGAGACCAGTTTCAGAGAGGTCCAGTGATTTTCCTAAGGTCAAACAGGTAGGAAGTGCCAGATGTGAATCCTAGTCTCCTGTGTCCAAGTCCAGTGCCTTTGTCACACCAGCTCCTTGGACGGCTGGCTCCCTGTGACTTGTCCTGCTTGTGAGATACTGCCACCTGGGCAGGGGTGCCTTCTGCAGGGAAGCACAATAAGACCATCTCAACAGAGGCAGGGGGCATCTTCCTGGAGACCTCTCGGGATTTAGAAGTGCATAGCTTGGCTACATTGAGTAGAAAGCCCTGCATGATAGAGCTGAAGAAGGGGTTACTCCAGGCCCTGAGGGTCTAGAAAAGTGGGGTGTAAGTCCTTGTCAGACCCCTGGGGTAGAGCACAGGCCACCCGTGCTACAGTGAAATGGTGGATGCCCCTGTTGCTGTGCCTGGACTACCGACTGCTCCTAAGGTATGGAAATAGTGACCTCTCAGATAACTGTCCCGACTGTCTCCCAGGTTCTGCAGGCACCACAGTCCTCAGGGAAGGCTGCCCAGGGGTGGGCATTGCAGCCTCCTACAGGGTGGGTATCCTGCCACAGCTGGCCGGCAGGCTGTCCTGGAGCTGGGCGGGGCCAGGTTCGAACCCCGGTTTCCTGGAGTCACCCCTTTTCTTCTCTGTACCTCAGTGTCCCCATGTAAAACAGAGAGCAAGACAATACCCCCTTCTTTGCAAGGCTGCTGCAAAGGTTTAATAATAAAAATAGCAACAAGAAGATAGCACTGATTGAGCACTTACATATTAGGCATTGACCTAAGTGCATCACATGTTTTTACACATTTAATGCCCATATCATTTCTGTAAGTACGGCTAGTCACCTTTGATGTAATGTAAAGACACTGAGGCTCAGAGAAAGTATCAGAGGCAGGATTTGAACTCAGGCCATCTGAGTCTGACAGGCCTGCTCTCCACCTACTAATGGTTACCGTGTTCCATGATAGCTTTGCAAGATTGTTAAAATTTTCCACAGGCCCGAGGACCATCTGGTGTGTGACGAATCTGTCTCTAAGGTATTGTTAGTTTCTGCAGCTCTGTACTATCTGGTGTGGCAGCCGCTGGCCCTATGTGACTCTTCAAATTCAACTTTCAATTAATTAAAATTAAATAAAAATTGAAGTTTCAGTGTTGGTCACATGAGCTGCATGTGCTTAGTGGCAACCTCACATAACACTGTGGATCTAGACCATCTCTGTCATTCCAGAAAGTTCTATCAGACAGCACTGCTGTGGGTGATGGGACGGCCAGAGAGTGGACAGGCTGACCCAGAGAACCCTGAGGCTCTTAGAAGGGACAGCGAGGAGGAGTCTGGCTCCCAGCTCGGGTGGAGAAAGTGGGCTTCACCAGCATTTCTTTTGGGAGGGAGTTCCTTGAGCAGCTGACTCGGAGTAGAAGCAGAAGTCTCCAGGAGTCTGGATGTCACGTCAAAGGCAAAGCAAGCGGCCATGTCAAGGAGCGGGAGGGTCCCGTGTTCAAGCCCGTAGCACTGAGCGACCCGCAGGCCATCAGTGAACTCAGCGAGCTGTCCTGGCGCCGCGATGGTGGCGGAGGCCACGCTGCAGTGGGGTGTGAGGCTGTTCGGCCCGTTTAGATGATGCGTGTTTGGGACCCGCACTGTTGGCATCCTCTGGGAGTTTGTTTGAAATGCAGAATTCTGGACTCCACTCTCAGACCTGCTGAATCGGAGTGTATTTTACCAGACCGTCAGGTGATTCATAGACACAGTGACCATGGAGAAGCGCTGGTCTGGGGGGCTGTTTGGTGTTTCCAGACAGGTGACAAAGATACAGGCAGTCACAGGTTGCCGATGAGGTTGGACAGAGGACCAAGGATTCCCAGTTGGAGAGGAGGGGTGTGCACAGAGAAGGGTGACAACCTGCAGGAAGTGAAGAGGGGGGTAGGCAGGGCGTCCTGATCAGCGTCCGTGGCTGTAGGCGATAAAAAAGAGACCTTTCTTTCTTTTGGCAGCAGACATGGGGGCACTGGTGTCCCTCTGAAAAGCTGCGCATCAAGACAGACATGAGATCGTGGGCCCCCCGGGGGAAGTGGCAGCAACCACGGAAGGGTCAGGCACCGGGTGGGTGCTCACCAAATGGCTTGTTACTGACTGACCAAAATAGGTTGGCCTGATGCATGGATGGCGGAGGTGTCTGTGAAATTAGGAGACTGGAGGTGAGGAGAGCGCCTGTGTGTGTGTGTCCGCACATGCATGTGTGCCCACATGCACGTACATAGGTGCATAGATAAGCAGGAGCCTCCTGGGAGCAGGCCAATTCCCTGACAGTAACCAGCTTATGGAAGGAATGAGATGGGACCCCTGCTGCTCTGATATCAGCCCCAGGACCCCATGGAGCCTGCACATCCCACGGGTCTTCCACCTTGTATCCCTAACTGAACCCCAACCGACTGTTCCCCAACCTTCCTCTCTGTCTGGGTCCCTCTCTCGGCATTGCTGTCCACCCACTCATTCAGCCAGAAGCCCGAGGGCCAGCCCGACCGCTCCCTCTGGCCACCCATGCCTGGTCAGCCACCTGATCACACCAGCACACTTTCCCAAATGTTCCCGGGCTGCCACCCACCACACTGCTGAGGCCTGAGTCATGTCAGCGTCCTCCTGCCATTCAAGTCACCCAAGTCACCCCCAGTTCCGCCTCTCATGGGTCCATCTCAGCTCCGGCCCCCAGCACACACTGCCCTGGCTATTCCCTGGGTCCCTGTGTTTCTAGGGCTTCCTGCTGGCTTTAAAGTAAAATGCAGACTCCTGAGTCAAACTTCAGCCATCCGTTGTCGACTCATTTCCAAATACCCCATTGCGGTCCAGGCCTGGGTAACTTTTGGTCCTGAAACTGCCCTGAATATGCAGACTTCCCACCTTTGTTCATGCTGCTCATGCTCTGTTCGCATCTCTTTGGAGGGGTGCTACTGCCCGTTTAGAGGCAGCACTTAGTTCTGCCCCCACAGGCCTCTCGTTTGACACTTGTCACAGCGTGTCAGTTGTGAGTTTACTTGGGCGTCCTCTCACACAGACAGGCGGGGAGCTCAGAGCAGCTGGGCCAGTGCTGGGCATCCTGGAAGCCTCTCAAGCTTGCTGAGCTCATCAGGGCTATCCAACCCCAGCTCTGGTAAGCAGGGATACAAGTGCGTTAGTTAGAGACAGTGATTCTCAAAGTGGACTCTGGACCTTAGCATCCGCATCACCTGGGAACATGTTGGGAACTCAAATGGTTGACCCTCACCCAGACCTTCTGAATCAGAACATTTGAGGATGAGCTTAGGAGTCTAGAGCAGGGGTCTCTAACCTCTGGGCTCTAGATTGGTGCCAGTCTGGGCCTGTTAGGCCCTGGGCCGCACAGCAGGAAGTGAGCTTGAATGTAAGGCGCTTGAATCATTGGAAACCATCCCTCGCACCCTGGTCTGTGGAAAAATTGTCTTCCACAAAACCAGTCTCTGGCACCGAAAAGGCTGGGGTCTGCTGAGCGAGAGTGTCAACAGGCCCTCCAGGAGGTTCTGGGGCACACTTACGTTGGAGACTCACTGACTTTGGGTAGCAGCCACAACACACTCCAAAATAGTGTCTAATGATTAAAACGAGAAAGGTTTACACTTTATTCATGACATATCTGATGGAGGCTCTCCTCTCCTCCAAGTGGTGACTCAGGGACCCAGGCCTTTTCTGTCTTTTGTCAGCTGTGTTTACCATGTGGCTTTTAAGGTCACTGCTCTTCTGCATCTGATGTTTGAAGAGAAAACTTATGTTCTGTTGTCATGGTTTTTTGTTTGTTTGTTTTGATGGACCCAGTCTGAAGGTGCACATATTTGCACTTACTTTCTATGGGCTGGACCTCAGCTGCATGGTCACACCTAGCTGCAAGGGAGGCCGGGCATGTCAGCCGCCTTGTACCAAGGAAGAAAGGGACATAGGCTTGTGAACTGTGACATGGTCTTTACCTAGTGAGGGAGTCCTCATTCATTTACCAAAGGACAACTGAGCCCCTACATGGTACAAGTCTCAGGGCTCATCTGTGGCAGTGTGACAGTGGATACCCCCTGTCACTGGGTTAAATCACTTACTGTAGATAAAACAGTTGAGAGCGGCCCCTATAAAACACGAGAATGATCCAGACAGGTAAATAGAAACACATTACCCATTTGAACTCATTTGCAATTTAGGAGTCAGCTGCATGGGGCTGGGGGAGGAGAGCTCTCCTTATTGATGGTTATTTTGTGAACAACGCCATATTGTGGTACTTTTAACATCACATAAGAAGGACTTACGGATGAGGGAAGCAACGTTCAATTAGGTGAAATGTCCAGTCTATACAGCTTGTTAGCTGAAGAAGGAGAAGATAAATTGAAGGCTTATGACCCTAACATGCTTGGGTTTTCATCTATACCTTGATATCATTATCAGAGTGCATCCTTCTAGAGGCTTCTCCCCCAGATTAGCCTGAGGACCACAGAACTCAGAGCTGGAAGGAAGTCCTGAAGCCATTTTGCCCAAGCCTGCAACAAAAGCTTTGCACATTCTATTTCAGAATTCTACTTCTACCTTCAGAAGTTCTACCTTAACAGAAAGAATCATGGGCCTCATTGTTTCTACAACATCTAGATGTCAGCCTTCCTCTGGGGTCTCTTCTTGCCGTGGGAGATGCTCTCAGCTCTCTCCAGGGTGCCGGGAATTCTGCATCTGCCCCCCAGGTCCAAGGCCCCTTCTCCCTGCTGTGCTTTGAGTGCATGCAGAGTTAAGCAGCATGAGCTCAAGTCTGCACCAGGAGCTCCCCACTTCCAGATGTGGTGCCTTCAGTGGTCAGTTGCAGTGGATCTGTGGGGGGCCCTGAGACACCAGAAAAATCACCCACAGAAGCTCCCCTTCCATTAACCTCTAAGAGCTATCTAAGTGCTAAGTCAATCTGATCCAAGTTGTATTGGGAAGAACACTTCCTTTTGGTTAAAATTAGATTAAAGAGATTTTTTAAAAGTTGGGCTGCATTTTGTGAAGATGCTCTTTTTCATGGAAAACCGTGTTCTCCTAAATGGAAAAAAATAAAAATAAATGAAATCTTTTCTTGATCATTTTTGTTAGAAAAAAAAAACAGAGTTTTAAATATTTCTGCCATCTGTTCCCTATTATTTCTGAAACTTTGTGTTGAGTATCTGGGGGGGTGGGAGAGGCTCAAATGGCCATCAGAATTGTTTTAAGTAATTAAAACTGATAAAATGGGTAAGTTTGTACCTAATCTCTGGATGATTTGAGTGGAGTCAACCAGATGTAAAAATGCCTGCAACAAATTATTCTGTGCTTATATGACACGCGGTTTTGACAAAATATCTTGAAAACAGCTGCTAAGTGTGCGATCTGGGGATTCGACAGTACGGAAGGACAATTCTGTGTACTCGGAAAAGCTTGGGGAAAATCCAGCGTGACTTCGGTCATAAGAATGAATTGTACTTATTCAAGAAGGAACTATATTTTGATAATGAGGCAAGATCTACAGATAAGTTCTCCCTCTCTGTGGGGAGTAGGCTATGGGCCCATATGTTCTGGTAACATTTGTGCATCAGTCAACTTTGTCTTCCTTTGGATCTTTTCACTTTGGGGAAGGCTCTTATTTCAAAACCTAGCACACTGAGCCCTCTGTGATTCCTACGGCAGTTGGCACGTTTGTGGATTCATCTCATCATACTGCACAACAATGACTTGCATGTAGAGGCAAATTATTCTGTGCCTATATGACATGCCATGTACGTATTATTATTATATATATAATGCAGTATGGTGATAAAGATACCTTATCTCTTTCTCCATTTACAACCATGTGACCTTGGATTCATCACCTGACTTTTCAAGCCTCAGTGTCCACAAATGTAAAAATGGGAATACGGAGTTTTTACCTCCCAGTCCTGCTAAAAGATACACACCTGTATCATGCAAGGAAAGCCCATAGTTTGGTACATAGGAAATGTTCAATATATGTGAACTCCCTTTTCCTTCCTTATTGGATATTCTAGATGAGTATGATCTCCTCAAGGGTAAGAACTCTTTCTTATTCCCATAAATCACATAGTCAGGCATTTGGTATGTGTTTATTAAATGTGAGCAGTTGAATGAACGGTAAGTGAACCTTGTTATTTTCTGCCGGTTCTCTAATACCTGCACCGGTTGTCCCAAAGACGGGGAGTGGGGGGGGTCCTGCCCAAAGGCATAGAAATTCACGGCGGAAGCCTTGGTGGGAATGACTTCTTTCATTGCAGGGTTTACTACTTCTTCATCAGATGGGTCTGTCTCCACCTCCGTTGTTACCTGTGGCAGAGCACCAGGTGCGTTCACCTGTGGTGCTGGGGCCTATTTCTGCCGCTTCTCACGTATCCAGTGACTTTCTCCTGCCGGGTCTTTCTGCTTGGCATGTAAACTTGTCCCTGTCACCTCCATCCTGAGAAGTAATCCCTTGCTTGATTTGCTCATGCAAGGATCATGGCAGTCGGCTAACCACTTTCCACGCAATCCCGTTTATTTCTCACAGCACCCATAATGCAGTGCGGTAATACTTCCCCCTTTAGAATGGAAGAAGCTGAGGCACAGAGAGGAGGCACACCTTGCCCAAGGACCACAGCTACAAAGCTGAATTCTTGTCTTCCAGCCAAGCTTTTCAAGAGAGCTAACTTCATCGGTGGCACTTCTTTGCATCCCTTTAGGACTGGGCTTCCAGGACCGATGGCTCTTGGTTTCCTTCCTACTTCACAGTCTCGTCTTTTCTGTCGTGGTCACGAGTCCTGTCTCCGTGCCATCCCCTTCAATGTCGTGTCCCACAGTGTGCTGCTCATGTACCCACTCACACCGCATGTTCTCCCCGTGAGTGATTGCATCCAGTCTCATTATTTTAATTACGACCGGGGCTGTTGATGACTCCCGCACCCGTATCTGTTGCTTGGACAGTTCTACCGAACTCCCAATTAACTGGCTGCCAGAGATAGTCCTGCGGATTGCCACAGGCCCCTTAAGTTCCAGATGTCCTTCCGGAACCTTTGATTTCCGCTCATGGTCCCACTGTTCATTTCATCACTGATGCCGGAGAGAAACTGGACACTCACGTGAGAGTCTCACCTTTTCCTCAGCCCTTCCCCCACCCCATCCACACAACTGATCAATCTAAATGGGTCTTTCGGTTTATCCCCTGAGTATTTCTTGACTGTCTTTTCTGCCATCATTATTATCCCTGCATCAACTCTCACCAGCTCTCAAAGGTGCTTGCAGCACATTTTGGGCAGGCGGGAGAGTTAAACCTTTTATTTTGGAGCATAGAGTAGGTGCAGAAAAGGCGCAAACAGTAGCGGGATATACTAAGAACGTATTGGTCCAGATACAGCATGTATCAGTGGCACGAAACCCCGCTCGGATCCCCTCCAAGTCATCAATTCTCTGTCCTGAACTGTTCTAACCACTAGAGAAGTTTCTCCCGCTTTTCAATTTTACATAAATAGAATTATACAGTATGTGTTTTGTCTTATTTCTTCCATTTGAAATTGTATTTGTGAGTCTCATCCATGTGTGTATGGCCAAAATTCATTTTTTCATTCTTGAATAGCATTTTCTTATATGAATTTTCCAAAATGTGTCTATGCTCTTGCTGACAGACATCTGGGCCATAATGAAGCATGATACCGTGACTATTCTGTATGTGATTTTGGGAGCATTGGGCCTCCATTTCTCTTGGAGACACAAGCAGGAGTGGAATTGTTTTCCTGGGTTAAATACATCCTGCCAGACAGGATTCTAATGTGAAAAATGGATGTGGTCAGTCTTTGAATATTAGCCATTCTGGCAGGTATGCGGTGATACTTCATTGTGGCTTTAACTTGCATTTTTCTGGTGACTGAGGAGAACTTTTACCCCAAGGTGAGGACTAATTGAACACATGTACACGTATATATTTTTTTGCCATTTAGATAACTTCTTTTAGAATTTGCATGTTCAGGTATTTTTTCCTTTTTCTAAAAATTGGGTTGCGTCTATGTGTGTGTGTATGTGTGTACACACACTCATAAAAATATATAAATATATGTATATATTTTCTTCCCCATTCCATGGCTTTTCTTTTCATCTAATTAATGGTTTGTGTTGATGAATAAAAAATGTTTTAATTTTAATAAAATCCAATTATTAATCTTTCCATTTTAAAAATTCAGCCATATTTGAGAAATACTTACGTTCCACATCCAAAAATTACTCTCCTATGTTATCTTTTGGAAGCTATGTTGGCCTACACTTTATGTATATGTCTGTGTAAACTGACTTTTGTACACGGTATCACAGAGACATCAGGGTTCATTTTATCCGGATGGATCTCAGTTCACCCGGCATTATTATTAAAAAGGTCATTTCCCCCCAATTAATCGCTGTTGAACCTTTGTAATTTATCAGGTATCTATAAATGTATGGATCCACTTCTGGACTCTCTGCTCTTTTCTGTTGACCTATTTGTTCACTGTTACTTAGATATCCCACAGCCCTGATGACCACAGCTGTATCATAAGTCTTGAAATTATTCCTACAGCATTGCTTTTTATTCTTAAAAACAACAAACAGCAAGTATTTCTTTGCTCACGTGTCTCTGGGTTAGCTAGAGGTCAGCCGATGCAGCCGGGTTTATCAGCACAGCTCTGTTCAAGCTGTGGGGCTGAATAGCTCGGGCGTCTGCTCTGTTTTCATTCTGAGACCCAGAATGGAAAGAGCAGCCATGCAGCCAGGAGAGTCTTATAACAATGGCAGGAGGCCAGAAAGGATAGCCCCACTGTACAGGCCCTCAAAAGACGTAATTTTTTAGAGCGGCTTTAGGTTCCCAGCAAAATTGGGGAGAACCAGAGTGCCCAGGGACCCTGCTCCCACACACAAGCTCTTGTTTATGAAGATTGTTTTAACTGTTCTAGGTTCTTTGCATTTCCATAAGGATCTTAGCATTGATACATAAATTAAAAAATAAAAAGGCGTTTGGGATTTTGACCAAAATGTGCATTGACTCTCTAGAGTAATTTGGGGAGAATTGACCACTTAGTAAAGTTGAGTCTTCCAATCCCTGAATATGGAATATCTCTTGATTCATAAAGGTTTTTAAAAAATATTACTCTGCAATGTTAAGATGCTTTCTTTATTTCTGGTTTTCACTTTTGTGACATCATTATATTTTTTCCTTAAATACTTTTTATGCCCATTCTCTAAGTTCTTTCTCTCTGAGATGTCAAATATACATGTTAGACCACTTGGTATTGTCTGACCGGTTACCAAGTCTCTTTATTTCTTAATCATTTTTTTTCTGTGTTGTTCAGATTTCTATTTATCCATTTTCATATTCCATGATTCTTTCTGCTACAGCGTCTGAACCGTAGCAGAAGTGAACTTTTACTGTAGGCTAAGCCTAGAGTAAACTCGTCATTTTAAATGTGGTAGTTTTCAGTCAGAGAGTTAAAAAAAATTACTTTCCATTCCTCTGCTGTGATATCTTATGTGTTCTCCCATTCTGCCCACGTTTTCTTTAAAGTCTTCAGTGCCTTTATACTAGTTATTTTAAAGTTCTCAATAGCAGATTCTAACATCTGAATCATCTTGCGGTCTCTTCTTTTGATTGTATGTAGTTTTTGTTGTTGTTTTTTTTCCCCTTCACAAAAGAACTGTGGTAAATATGCTGTAGGAAGTGTGGATTATGTCAGTTTGCTTTAAACGATGCTGGGTTTTCTCCTGGCAGGCCCTTCTGAAACTGTCGAGATTGTTTATTCCTTGTAAGAATGGATCTGTTTCATCTTTGTCAGTCATCTCGGTGTGAGGTCCTTCCTTGCAGATGTGATGCTCAGTGCTGTGACTGGTTCTTTCCCCAGTCCTCACTGACTCTCTGCTGCAGACACACCAGTTCCGATGCCTCCCCAGCCTTGGGCAGCCTCTGCTGCGGTTTCTGTTCAGCGCTCAGCCCCGCAGCACCCACTCGCTTTCAGACCTTACAGAGGGTGGCCTTGCACACACGCCAGCCAGCAGGCCCCCCAAGACTGGCAGCGGGCTCCCCGATGTCCTCTCCGGCACCCTGCCTGACAAATTCCAGCCACTTCTGTGGCCCCCAGACTCTTAATTCTGCCTCCTCGATTCAGACAGACTGCTGCGCTCTGCTTGTACTTCAGCGCCCTGCACTGGGGTGTAGAAACCACCCTCAGGAAACTCGTTGGTCTGTCTGGGATGTCGTCAGATGACAGCAGAGCAGGACAGTGTGTGTTAGGTAACAGACCCAAAGCTCCCTCTAGGACATGGCCTTGCCTTTGCTCTGTCCCATGTGATTCTAGAAAGATCACACTGGGAGGATGATGACCTGGGGCGTCACCTACCTTTCCCTCGGCCCTTACTGAACCAGTGGTGAAACCGAGGCCTTGAGAAGGACAGGGGCTTGTCCGACAGCCCTGCGGGGAGCGAGAACTCTATCTAGGACCTCGTGCCGTGGTTCCTTTCTCTTACACTTAAACACAGTTTTTTCACAATTGAAAGGGAAACGCTGAAGGAATCTAAGAGATGCATTTTAGGTGTGTGGTGAAATTTCTCAGGAGTAGGGGGTGGTAGTGAGGCAGATGGTACCATGTGTATTGGGAAGAAAGAGGAACAGATTTTCTCCCGTGAGAAGTCTTTGGGTGCCGGGCTTAAGGAGGAAGGTGCGTGAGATCCTGCAGGATCCTCAGAATGTGCTCCCAAGCATTTTCTTGATTCTCATTCAACCCCAGGGCTGGAAGAGTTTCCAAAAGAAATTGTAATGCTATTTTTAATTTATTTTTTGGAGGCAATATCCTTAAGTGGCTCAAACATCAAAAGACAGAAAAGAATATACAACTGACCCTTGACCAACAGGGTTTGAACTACGCAGACCCACCTACACGCGGGTTTTTCTCAATCAATATTGTAATGGATTTTCTCTTCCTTACGGATTTCTTAATAACATTTTCTTTTCCCTTACTTTGTTGTAAGAATACAGTATACAGGGTGGGGCAAAAGTAGATTTGCAGTTGTTCGTAAGGAAAATAATGCAGTAATTAATACAGAATAATATGAGAATAAACGCTGTTTAGCCCACTCACAACTGTAAACCTACTTTTACCCCCACCTCGTAAAACACATTTCACATACAAAACAATGTGTAAATTGACTTTATGTTATCGGTAAGCCTTCCAGTCCAAAGTAGGCCATTAGGAATTGAGGTTTGGGGGAGCCAAAAGTTGTAAGCAGATTTTTGCTTGCATGAACATCGGCCCCCCTAATCTCTGTGTGGTTCAGCAGTTCGCTGCACACTGAAAATTTGTCCCCTGCCCCTTAGTCCAGCCACACATTTCTCTTCCCTGAAGGTTATCATTGTTACTGTTTTCTTGTGTATCTTGCAGAGGTATTTTACATGTAGATTAATCACAGTCCCATTCCACTATCTTCTTTTTATTTATTTTTTTTTACATAAATTGTAACATATTACACAAGCTCTTTTAAGTCTTACTCCTTCTTCCACTTAACGTCTCCTGGATATCCTCCATATTTGGACTGATTGAACTTCCCCTCATTTCTAGTAGTTTCGGGGTGCCCCACTGTATGGGTGAACCACTGTTTATCGAACCAGGTCCCATGGACAGGCATGGGGATTGCTCCCAGTCTTTCGCCACCCAGCAGCGCTGCGCTGAATAACTTGGTGCAGAAATCCTTTCATCATGCTGGCGTCTCTTCAGCATAATTCCCTAGGCCTGGAGTTGCTGAACACTTTTAACTTTGATCGATACTGCCAAATTATTAAGGGTTGCGTGAATTTACATGCCTGCTAGCCATGTGTGGGAGTGGGCATCAGTTCTGACTGTGTAATTTCAAGCCAGAAGCCACCGCATGGATCGCCTTCTCCGTCTCCCTTGTGCTATGGATCGAGAAGCTGAGGCTCCACGACAGAACTGAGCTCACGCTGATGGTGAGCAGCAGTGTCCTGACTGCTCAGCCTGAGGGGTCTGCAGGACATGGGACGCACAGATGTACACTGTCCCCAGCAATGCATGTCCTCTCACTGTACACCCTTAGCTCAGAACCTGTCTCAGTACCCAACTCTCTCTGCAGGGGCCTCTTTCCTGGGCTGCGTTGTGATATTTGCATCTCTTAGAGTAAGAGTGAGCGTACCCACTGGCAAGCCAGCTGTGGCCTGAGAAAAGCTGAGCTGACTTCCCGGCTGGGCAGAACTCTTAATGAGATCCTGCGAGACTTAGTGAGAGGGGTCACGTTGGCACCTGGGAACAGAAGCCTCTTCCGGGGACAAAAGAAATGTCATTTGAGATTCTTTACCTAATAATATCTCTATTTCAGTCAAAATGTTCTTGTATGTGGCGTCTCCCACATTGCCTCTGACTCATTAGTCCAGGTAAAGAGAGGCACAGGATGCTCCTCATTTTGAAGTGGGGCTCTTGTCGCAGTCCCTGCTGCCACTTGAACACAGTGTCGCATCGTTCAAGTATCAAGGAACAGAGGAAAGTCTTCCCGGTGGATGAGTCACGGGTCCCAGAGCGAGGCCACCTGAACTTGAGGCTCAGTCCTGTCCTTAGGACTTAGTCGTTCTGTGAATGTGAGCCAACTGTGTAATCTGTCAGCCTCAGTTTCCCCCCTTGTAAAGGGCGTGGGGGAGGCCTGAGCCTGCTAGCTAGGACACACTGGGGAATGTTGTGTAACCGACAAACAACACGGGTTAGGCTTTGTTCGCATTACTTGGCCCTCACCAGGTGGACAGGGCTTTATTCTATCCTTGCCCTTTTTTCCTGAGTTGCAAGGTGGTAGAACAGCCGCCATCTGAAATTTTGTAGGTGACAGTGACGGAGAGAAAAAGGGGATGTAGGGACTCTGTTCACTGCCTCTTAATGTTTCTATCCAGAGGACGGAAGTGCCTTCTCACTCGTATTTTAATAATGAAAGCAAGCCCAGCATTCCTCTGCATTTGCACGGACCCCGTGGTCTTAGGCCCATCACTTACCTGGGGCAGCTGCCTGTCTCCGCACCGCCTCCTGGTGGTCTCAAGTGGCACTGCTTCCTGCTCTCTCTGCTTCTGTGGATGGAACTTGGTGTCCTTCCTCAGGGCCCAGACCTTGGGCAGTGCAGTTCTTGTGGATGCCAACTCTGACAACATCACTATGGAGGTGCGGGAGGGTAGTTACAACCCACATTTCAGGTTGTAAAACGGAAACTCTCAGAGATTCCGAGTCTTCCTCAAGGCTCACGGCACTAACACAGGAAAGCGGAGAAGTGTCACATATTGAACAATTATCTTCCTGATATCTTTGTTCTGATAGGAAACCAAGGCCACCGGACGTTAAGCAACTGGTTCAAGAACACTTAGGAGGCCAGCGATGGGGAGGTTTTCAGGTCAAACGGAGAGAAAGAGTGAGCCAGGGCCCCAGAAGGTAAAGGGCGTGGTAAATGTGGGAGGCGCTTCAGGACAACCACCTCGGCCCTCGGCACAGCGCGCAGTTTTACCGCAAGGACGCAAGGATGGACGTCTCTGTTTCGTCCCCGGGGGCGGGGAGGGCTTGTGCCGAAATTCCAGAGAAAACCGTCACTTGTCATGTGATGATATTTTAATCTAAGAAACTACCTCCTTCTGATGGAGTTTTATGAATCCCTGGCTCTTATGTGACCCTCTTTTTCAAGTAGCTTGAAATCTTGGGGCACTGTGCTCACTCTTAAGACCTTATACTGGTCTGTTCAGCGTGGGCTGAAGGCACACAAAAAAAAATCTTGTCATTTTATAAATTTTACCATAAATGACACCACAAGACTGAAGACAACTTTGAGCCCACAGGCTTGTCACCCTGGCACATCCGAAGTCTCTTCTCTTTTTTTATTCGTCCGCATATGTGTGCATTTGGCAAAGATGCCTGTGGAAAAAAGTACCATTTTTATTTCACATGTTTTTAAGTGAATGTTATGTTGCACGTATTTTGTGTGTTCTTTTCTGGCCTCTGCCATATTTATATTTAACAATTTTAGACAGGGAACCTACCTGGGTTAGTTTTCTACTTCTGCATTCGGCCGAGGTAACATGTGACTGTCTTCGGGTTCTGCAGGTCAGAAGCCCAGGCACGGTGTGGCTGGGCCCTCCATTCAGGGACTCACAAGACTGACCCCCCAGGTGCTAGCCAGGCTCCATTCTCATCTCTGGGTGCCGGGGAGGAATCTGCTTCCACATTCATTCTCGTTGTTGGCCAAACTCTGTTCCTCGTGATGACAGCTCTGAAGTCCCCATCATTGCCACAGTCAGCTGGGGCCACTCTCAGATTCCAGCAGCCACTCGCCTTCTCTGTCACGTGGACTCTTCCATCTGCAGAGCCAACCACGGAGGGGGCCCCTGCAGTATCCAACCTCCTTCCCTAGGAAGAGTGTCCCATCTGTTTTACAGGTTCACTGAGTAGGTCAAGTCTACTCATGATGCTCTTCCTTTCTTAGAGTCAAGTGTTCTGTCGAACATAACCCACTCATAGGATCACACAGGGCAAGAGCACAGGGGTCCGTGAGTGTCGAGTGGCATTTCAGAGTCCTGCCTACCACACCACGTTCTGCTACCAGGTATTCGCTTCCTTGGGCTGCTGCAACAAAATAGAGAGACAGCATATGACAGAACAGCATGTATGCTCTCACGGTTCTGGAGGGGCTGGCAAACGCCTGTGGAGGAATCCTTCATGGCCTCTCCCAGGCTTCCAGCGATGCGCCGGTGATCTTTGCAGTTCCTTGACTTGTGGATGCATCTGTCCAGTCCCCCACTTCACACGGCCTTCTCCCTGTGGCACTGTGTGTGTTCCCACGGCTGTCTTCCTCTAGACACTCCCATCCTGTGGGCCCAGGGCCCAGACCTTGTCTAACTAATGACATCTGAAATGACCCTATTTCCAACATTCTGAGGTGCTGGGGGTTAGGACTTCAACATATCCTTTTTGGGGGGAACACAGTTCAACTCATATCAACAATATTCTTTTGCTGTTTCATAGGCTGTTTCAAGATTCTGTATGGTACATAATCTTGTAATGATCATTGTTGACCATGAAATAGTTTCATTCTTTATTGTTTCCTGAGGGTAGAGTTCTTGGAGCAACTTTGCACAGAAATTCTTTCCAATAAAGGCAGAAGGAACCTGGTTTCTTAAAATGACTAGGTTGTGCCAGGTGCTGAGGTGGATTTCCCACATGTTTCTCATTGTGCCTTCAGTATGAACTCTCAAAATATTAGCAACATTTCATAGATGAAGAAACTCTAGTGCAGGAAGAAACTTGCTCTGATGCACGTATCAGGTATATCTATCCATCAAGACCCAGCAAGGAAAACACACACTCCAGATATTTCAAATGAAAGGAATTTAATACAGGGAGCTGGTTACAAGGATGCGCTAATATAGGGAGCTGGTTACAAGGATGAGCTGACTCAGAGA
Source organism: Micronycteris hirsuta (assembly GCA_004026765.1). Taxonomy (NCBI): domain Eukaryota; kingdom Metazoa; phylum Chordata; class Mammalia; order Chiroptera; family Phyllostomidae; genus Micronycteris; species Micronycteris hirsuta. Next base: position 119,798 of record PVJI01000282.1, on the reverse strand, counting down.
TGAACAATTACCAGAAGCTACTGCCACCCCTAGGCTGGGTGGTCCAAAGATGGAAACTGTGTTACTGAAATCCAGGGTTCTGAGTTTTATTTGGAAGAAGCTAAAACTATGATGGAAATTTGAGCAGGAGCCCCTGCTTGAGTCTGAGACAGAAATACATGCATATGTACCTACTCTGGATTTTCCCTCCCCGCTCCACTCTTTCAGTGCATCTGATTGGTCACACCAGAAGTCAGCTGACGGCAGGAGCTGGGGAAACCTGTTTCTACCCTTCTTCCCTCTGCCCCACCCACACAGCCTCTGCACCATTACACAGAGCAGAGCAGAGCAAGGACAAAGGAACCCACGGCCCTGCTAGCAAATGGCCTAGGGTCAACCTAGTCAGTAATAGCAAGAGTAACGTTGCTAACGTGATCATAGTAACAGCGCCATGTTTCCACGTGTTTATTGTGACTGTGGGCTAGACAGCATTCCTACTAGATCAGGGCCCAGACCTTGTCTTGACGAATCACGTCGGAAATCCCCCTCACGCATCACACCTGACATTCTCAACTTATGTTTTGCCATTTAATCCTCTTAACGATGCCATGAGGCAGGTACTACCACAACTCCTATTTCGTGTCTGGGTAAACCAAGGCTCAGAGAGGTTCGATACTTTGCTCCTAGTCATACCGCTCCAGTTCTGTCTGATTTCTCAACCATTGTTCAAGCACCGGTGACATTGAATTAAAATATTTATGTGTGTATTCTAATGCGTAACCAGATAGGAGACAAATAGAAGGTGAGATTGTGAGTATCAGGCTTGATTTGCCAAAGATCTTTTAGCAGTGACCCTGTGAGCCGACGAGGCCTCCTGTGAACCTGAATTGCCACCACCTGTCACTCAGTTACTGTGGCCCGGGCTTATTCCCTGGTTGTGTCCCAGCACTGGGCCCTCTGCGTGTCTGAGCAGCCTGGGCGGGTGGGTAAGACCAGACTGTGAGGGAAGGGTGTGGGAGAGTTGATCCCGGCACCGGCGACAAGTGTGAGGTGGACAAACAGGAAGTGCTGGGCTTAGAGGCAGGTTAGGGTTGGGGTTGACCTCCGTGAAGTGAGGCTGCACCTGCACTCCCATTCCGCCCTTGCCACTTGGTAGTGGCCTTGGGCGTATCTCTCAGAATCTCAGTGTCCGCACTTATAAAATGGGAAAAGAGAAGTACTCCTGGTTTTAGTTGTCTCGCAGGGCCTTTCGGCGCTCAGGTGTCTCCAGAGCTCATGGCGCACCCGTCTCTGGCCCAGGCCCCTCCCACTCTTCCCCGTGGACCCCACATTCTCTGGTCTCGACACTCTGGTCTCTGCGACACTCTTTACATCCTACTCTGCCTTCGTCTTCCTGTATTCAGCTTCAGAGCCTGGGTTCACCCTGGCCATTCCTGGGGTGACTGTGGGACTCGCAATTCTATACCCAAACCCCAGATCCACTGGTTCCCTCTGGGGAATTCCTTCTCCCCACTGGCTTTGTTTACTGAGCTCTTTGAGGGCCAGCGAGGCCTGAAGACACAGTGAAGGAAGGGCAGGTGGTCTCCGGGCCGGTTCTCTAGACAGAAATCGGCCCTCCAATGACCTGCACCAGGACGTTTTCTGAGTAACATCATCATCCATCCCATGGTAGCATCCCTCATTACTGACTAATCTAACCCTGCGTGGGTTACTAACGCCTACCGCTACATCAGTAACCTTTCCTGCCTTTCTCCAACTCAGCTTTGGAAAATGGACCTGGTAACTCCAGGATTTTCTCCAGAATGAGCTGGGATCACTCATGTTATTGCCCTAAACCCCCACGGAGAAGGTATCACCTCTCTCTTCCTTCCTACTGTGCTAAATCTGATTATGCCTCACGGAGGGAGGGCCACTCGTGGCTGTGAGCCTCTCTAAAATGCGCTGAAAGATTCGTCCAACTAAACCGAAGTTGTCAGGTGGACTGCCGGGGGGAATTCCTGTCGCAGACACAAGTTGTGTTCTGTAGGCTGTAGCCTTGTGGCAGCTTTCAGATCGCTGCTGGGAACCAAATTATTCATCAGCACCGGCCGGCCCTGCTCACGTGGCTCGGCCCTGGGCTCCTTGGAGGTACAGTGTATGTCTCAGTCCCTCCCCAGCCTCACAGCTCTGGCATGATAGGCCCTGACAATTGATTCTTTTTTATGTTTTCATTTTAATATTCTTTTATTTTTTAAAAGAATCACAGATAGACATGACCTCAGAGAGCACCTTGTCTGGCCCCTTGGTGAGGGGCGTGAGGCCCAGAGAGGGGCAGTGATACCTCCCAGGCCACCCAGGGAGAGTCAGCGAGAGATTTGAACATGAATGTGAACCCTGGCTCCCGCCTCCCACTCAGGGCTCCCAGTCTCCTTTGTGTTTTTCTTGGTGTTTCCCGTCCACGAAGAATGGAACAAACTCCATTTGGGCTTTATTCTGCTCTTTTACAGTCTCTTCTGAGTAATAAGGTTGGCTTGTTTAATAAGTTCAGCAGCGTCAAAGTAGGTCAGGGATTTTATTTCTGTGCATGGGCCATTAGCATTCTTAAGTGAGAACACATTTTTTTTTAAGTGAGAAAATATCCGCCGCATGGATGGAACACTCAGCGTCTACCCATTTCCTCAGCTATGTCAGATCCTTTGATACCACAAAGCCTCGGCCAGGGGGCCTCGGCCAGGGGGCCTCCCAGCCTGCAGGATGCTCTGCGGGCTCTGGGGCCAGTGGGAGGACACAGGGAGGACTGTGCGCTCTCTGCAGGGGCCCCAGCAGCTGCAGGGCCAGCACCAGGGCCAGAAGAGCATGGTGACTTCCCCACCTTCTCAAGGTGGCGGTCACATTGAAATGAGGTTTGTGTTGTGTTTTGTCAGAGCTAATTCCATGAAAAACCCCAAACGCTAGTTTCAAGAGGGATGAACACTGTCAAGGCAGCTCTCAAATCTCTTGTGACTTAAGTGCCTTCCAGGACCTGTCATCTAGTGGCCCAGCGGGCGGGAAAGGAGTCGGGGCCCGGCCTGGCTGTTGCTTGTCAGGGGGAAGGACCAGGACGTGGTGGGGAGCTGGGGAAGGGAAGGAGGGTGGCATGTCACCTCAGCTATTTGAGGCTGCTCCTGAGGATACTATCAATTTTATATCTTTAGTGACGACCTGAATTGTTTCATAGGCTCACTCCTTTTTCACTTGCCTTTAATCTAAGTGGGGCTGGTAACACAGTGGAAAAAATGGTCTCTGTTCAAAATTCCTGTGTAAGGCACTGTGCTTGGCTCAGCGAGGGGTGCAGGCATGCTTGGCCACTGTCCCCACCTACCACGACTGTGGTGGGGGAGGAGGACGCGGGTGTCAGCGCCACCGTGCAGACCATAACCAGACAGATGTGGGTACTCTGGCAGAGTTTTTCACTCATTAGTCTCTTCTGTGCCCCCTTCATGGTTCCTTTTCCTTATCTCTTCTCTTATTTGTTTAATACTTTTGCCTTTAAAAGGGCATGCGCTTCCCTTAATCTTTCAGATGAGAATTCCCATTATCCCATTCACGGTGATGAAAGGAAGTCTGATAGGCTTCTGTTACAAGCTAAAGTGCATGGCCGCTATGAGGATACTTCGTGGGTGAGTGCCCACTGGTGTGCACCCGGCCGAACCCCATGTATCACATCCGGGAGCCTGCCGGTGGTGGGGGCAGGGGAGGTGTTAGCAGGGCCTTGAAGGAAGGAGCTATTTGAGCAAGGGCAGGATGACCATGAACATTTCATACAGATTTGGTGCAAATACATGTGGGTGTCTCAGTGCACAAGGACTTTGTGGGCGCGTAGAGTTAAGAGGTGATGCTGGCCCCTTGGGACTGTGCTTTGTACCACTCTTTCGGTTGTTTGCCAAGGAAGCCTCATGAGATTGGATTTCTTCACCGTCACTCCCCTTCACTGCCTGGCCTTTTCGGCAATGCCACCATGTCACTGCGACCATTCTTGGGTTAACCTACACAGGGCTCTCTGTAAGCTTATCCCTAAGCCAGGAGGAGGCAGACAGAGGAGAAAGGCCATTCATCCATCCATCCCTCCATTCATTCATGTGTTCATTCACACAGCCTCAGTGCTGGAATGAGAGACGGACATACATACGGCATGACCAGTAGAAGAGCTGGGTGGCTGGGGAATCACCCAGGGGCCATACGTGTAGGCAGCTCTCAAACTTGGCCGCATGTTGGAAAAAATGGGGCATCGAAAAAAAGACTGACTTTAGGTCTCACCCCAGAGATGTCTATTAAATCAGTAAGGGTTAAGAACTCAACATCAGGAGCTTTATAACCTCTCCACGTGACATCAGCTGCATTTATGAGCCGCTGTGCAACCACTAAGGATTGTTTTTAAAGAGCAGAAAAGCTTCACGCAGAGACCTTTAGTAAAGGCAGTGCTTGGCATGGTGTGGGGAACCGCTCAGGGTGGCAGTCCAGTTTGGCTCTCTCAAAGGGCTCCTGGGAACATCAGGCCTGCAGAGTTCCCACTGCGACCCTCCCATTTCTTAGAGGGGCTGGCTTTTGCTTCTCGTCTGCAAAGGAGTGGCTTACTTTTGAGTTGTCCCTGAGACCCGGACACGTTCCCACGTCAGCCTTCCGGGCAGAACAGGGATAGTCTGGGGCCAGTCTGGAGTACCTCCCCACCTCATTGGGGTTTCCTGCGAGGAACACAGAATCCGAGCGACATTCCCTTTCCTTTAGGGGAATCAAAGGTAGGAGAGGAAATTCATGGGGCTATTTGAAGAGGCCGTAAAGGCTTCCACGCTGTGAAGAGCTGGGTAGGAGTGATGCCCCGAGAGATCAATTCCTTTAAAAAATGTTAATGCCTTGGGAAAATTGCTGCATTAAACCTGTTTGTCCTGTAGTATATGTGGCTTTAATCAGATTGCTTTCCGGATGGAGGTCTAGATGAGGTTTGAGGCAAGATTTTTTAAAACTTTGTTATTACTTATGTGTGTTTTCCCTCGATGAGGAATGATAGCAATTTCCCTGAGACCATCAATGTGGCTGCGTAGCAGGGCCAGCTTTCACATCCGCTTCTCCTTTTATTGCGTCTATGACTACAAAGGAGAGGTTTGAACATTTTTCTGTATTTTATACCACCCCGTCAACAAATAAAGAGGCAGATGGTGGCGCTGGCTTTTATTACTAAATTAGGAGCTCTACGGGCTAGGATGGTCAGTGGCACAGCACCTCAGTGTCCATGCCTCTGTCCTGCCCTGGAGGTGCATCTGCCTTCCTTTCAACCCCAGCCATGCCAACGTCCATCCAGATCTTGCTGGCCGTCTCTCTCTCAGTTATTTTCGTCTGAAGAATTTTGTGAAAGTAGTGCCTTCAGACATATGGCCATTCCTGTTAGACACAGAAGAAATATAGAAAATGGCCAGATGTTAATTCGTTTGTTTGCTTACCACTGCAAAATGAAACACTGGGGTTACCAAGGTTCAAGTACATCTTTAAGTGCATTAATGTGTCTCCTTTGAGGGCATCCTTCAATGAGTACGATGCTTCCTTTTATTTTTTATCTCAAATAGATTCAGCCATGCCTTCCACGGTCTGTTGCCTGGTTGGGAGCTTCACCTTCAAAGGTGATTCTGAAATTGATCTTAAAGGAAGCTTCAAGCATTGTGTGTGTGCGTGTGTGTGTGCAGGTGCACGCGCATTTGATCGGGGCTTTTATACTGACTTCGAGCCAAGACTTTTCTCTTTTTAGTTGCAGAAAAGTCTGGTGATGCACCTTCAAAATTTCAGTTATAAATGGAATGTGTGTAATGTATTAGTCATCTATGATGACATAAAAATGACATCCAGATGTAGTGGCCTAAACCAGTAGTCCCCAGCCTTTTTGGCAACCAGGGACTGGTTTTGTGGAAGACGTGTTTTCCATGGACCAGTGGTGTGGGGGGATGGTTTGGGGATGATTCAAGCTCACCTCCTGCTGTGCAGCCCGGTTCCTAACAGGCCCGGACAGGTACTGGTCTGCAGCCCAGAGCTGGGGACCCCTGGCCTAAACCAACGAGCATTTAAGATCTCGTAGGTGTGGGTTAGGAACCTGGTGTAGCAGGACTGGAGGTTCTGGCTCAGGGTCTGTCACAGGCTGCTGTCGCCTGGGGGCTTGATCATGGGAGGATCTGCTCCCAAGTTCATTCACTTGGCTGTTGGCTTCCGGGCCTCCTCAGCTGTTGGCTGAAGGTAGCATTGCATGGCAAGGTGTGCCTCTTCCTAAGACTACTCACAACCAGGCAGAGAGAGAAGGGGTGGGAGGAGGAGAGGAGAGAGGGAGGGAGGAGAGAGAGGGAGGGAGGGTAGAGGAGGAGGAAGAGTGTCAGGAAGGGGAGGGGAAAGCAGGAGGGGAAGAGGAGGGGAGGGAGGGGAAGGCAGGAGAGGGAGGAAGATGGAATAAGGGGAAAGAAGAGGGAAAGGCAATGGACAGATAAACTAGGAGAGGGGGAAGGGGAGAGCAAGTGAGAGGGCCGTCTTTTTGTAACCACTCTCAGAAGGCACATCATCACATCACGTTTGCTGTACTCAGCTGGCAGGGAGTCAGGAGGCCTAGCCCACTCTCAAAGGGGCAGGGGTTCACAGGAGTGTGGATACCAGGAGCTCTGAGTTATTGGGGGCCATCGCAGAGACAGCAGTTGGGGTCTTTAAAAACATCGCCACAAAAGTGATGGTCATTTGTAGATACCGTTCAGGATTTTCGTGTGCAAGAGATATTATTGAGTTAATTTAGCTCTTTGAAGTTCTTCAGTGATAAAATTCCCATTTCAAATATGTATCTAAGTATAGCTTACACTTTCCACATGGACCACGGCTTAATAATGACTCACTGACTGACTCTGGGATCACACACGCATCTTCTCTGTCAAGTTCAGCGAGGGGATTCGAAGGGCAGTGCCACGCTGGAGACAGGCTGCAGGTTGTTCTGAATTTTACCGTCTTACATCTTTTTAATAGTTTTGAGCATATACTTCCTATTTCCTGTCTTTAAGCAACTACCCTCATCCTGATTGAAAACATAATTTAAAAAAATACTGTACTTCTAAAAAATACATGGAGTGTCACTAAAGCTTGCAAAACAAGACAGGTGTTTTTGCAGCTTTTCTGGGCTATTAAGAAAGCATGGCTGGAAACAGACTCAAGTGTGGTTGTGTGTCTGTCCACTCAATGTCTGATTGACCACACTTTTGTCAGGAATCTGAAGTGATTTGCAAGCGCTGGTGAATTTGAGCAGAGTTAAAGGTAAAAAAATGAACACAGACGTGACATCAAAAGCTTGATTTATCACTGGAAGAATGGATTGTTGAACTAATTAAAACAAAACTTTGCTCTGTGAAAGCTCCTGTGAAGAAATGACAATCCAGAGAGTGAGAGAAAATATTTAAAGCAGAATCATTAAAACTCCGCAGCAAAAAATTAATACAAAAAACAAGCAAACAAAAACTAACAATTCAGTTAGAAAACGGGCAAAAGCTATGAGCAGACATTTCACTGCTGAAGATACACAGATGGCGAATAAGCCCATGAAAAGATGTTCACTGTCATTAGTTGTTCGGAAGAAGAAATCAAAACCACAATGGCAGACCGCTACGTACTGTTTAGAATGATTAACACAACGGTGGCGCCAAATGCTGGCGAAGAGGCGGAGGAAGTGGATCAGTCTCACGTGGATGGTGGGAATGCATCGATAAAATGGTGTGGCTACTCTGGAAGGCAGTTCCAAATGCCATGTGACCTGGCAATATCAATCCTGAACATTCGCTCCGGAGCAAGAAAAACTACCTCCACCCAAAACTCTGCACCGTCATGCTTATTCTTAGCAGCCCTCTTGGGAAGAGCTGAAAGCTGGAAACAGCCCAGACGTCCTTCAGCAGGTGAGTGGGTAAACACACTGGAGGACACAGGTGACATGCAACGCCACCCGGCAGTGAAAGGGGACAACGGTGGATACGCACAGCAATTGGGTTTTATCTTTAGGGATAATGCTGCGTGGAAAAAGCCAACCCCAGAAGATGCTATACGGTCCTTTTTAAGTGTTAAAATTTTAAAACTGTGCTGTGCCCCTTAAACATATGCGGGGATATATGTTAGTTATTTCTTAGTAAAACTGAAAAAAATATAAAAACATAGAAATGGAGACTGGATTGGTGGTTCCCAGGTGTTGAGGCTGGGGTGGGGGAGTGAGGAGGTGGGTGTGGTTATGGAGGAGCAGCGTGAGGGGTCCACCTGGTGGTGGGGAGGTCCCGCGTCTTGACTGGACTGAGGTCAGTATCCTGGTTGGGACATTGGATGAAAGCTTTGTGCAAAGCCGACACTGGGGAAGCTGGGTAAAGGAGACCCAGGGTCTCTCTACTATTGCTTACAACTAGTGTAAATTTATAATCATCTCAGAATAAAAGGGTTAACTGAAAAGAGTGAACACTGGTATTTAAAGTGACAAACTGAGTTCTCAGCCCCCCCTGGTGGGCCATTTCTGTTTGAGACCTCTTCACCGCGGGGTTTCCTGGTAACATCCAACTACCAGTTCTTGCAGTCCCTCTCTATTCCTCCAAGTACTCAGCACTCCACAGCTTTAAGGAAAAGTCAGATTGGCTGCCAGCAGAACAGAATTCTTCTGACTTTGCTTTGACTCACTCATTCAGCAAATAGTCACGAAGCATTTTTATGTGCCAAGGATCAAGGCACATATGAGTGAGATGGTGAGAAGTCTAGAAGTGGTCACTGCCCTCATGGTGCTTACAGTCCAGTGGGGAAGACCAGCATAAACAATTACACCAATGCAAGTGCTATAAAGATGTCTGGGAACCTGGTGGAAGTCGGGGGGGCTTCCTTGAGGAAGTGAGGTTTGAGCTGCGATATGAAGAGTGAACTAGGTGAAGGAGAACGGAAACAGTGTGTGCCAAGGCCCTGAGGTAGAAAGTAATACATTAGGGGTATGGAAAAGGAAACGTGAGTGTCTGGAGTCTGAGCAGTAAGGAGCAATGGCAGGAGACGAGGCTGAACAGGTGAACAGGGACCACGTCGTCTGTGGTATCAGAGGCCACAGGATGGAACACAGTTGTTATTTTGGGAATATCGGTTGGGGCACAGGGTGGAGCATAGATCTAAAAAGGGGACAAGTGGATGATTTAGAACTCTTTTTATTTCAGTTAATTGAAATCTAACATATGACACAGTAAAGTACATTGGCTTGAATATATTCACTTTCTGATTTTCATCATAATTTGAGATTGTGGGGGACTTCTCCCTGTGCAAAATCAGGCAGTCTGTGAATAATGAATGCTTGCTTACTTTCTTACCCATCCTCATATCTTTTATTTCTTTTTCTTGCCACATTGCACTGGCTACGACACCCAGTAGAATTGGGAAATCAAGGAAAAGTGTTCAGTATTTTGCCAGTAATTACGATGTTAGACTTGTGTTTTAGACATCTGTTACCAGACTAAAGAACTTGTCTCGTGTTTCGAGCTTGCCAAGGGTTTTTATCATGAATAGACACTGACTTTCATCAGATGCTTCCTTGAAGTCTCTTGAGACTATTACGTGATTTTTATCTTTTAGTCTGTCAACATGATGAGGTTTACTGATTAATTTTCTAAAAGTGAACTGATCTTGTAGTCCTGGAGGGAAGCCAAGTTGGCCGTGATCGATTATTCATTTTGTGTATCACCAGAGTAGATTTGCACATATAATGTGTAGGATACTTAGTTCTGTGTTTATGAGAGACATGGGCCCGGAAGTTTCCTTTCCTGTGATATCCTTGTAAGATCCTGGCGTGACAGTGATCCTGGGCTCATAGAACGAGTTTGGAAGTGTCTCTTCTCTTGCGTTCTATGAAACAATTTGTGTAAATGTGGTATTTCCTGGAAACATTTTATGCACGTAAAAACTCAAGCTTATTTTACCTTATGTTTTCTAGTAGCATTCTTTCTGAAGGAAGATGTTTTCTCTAAGACTCTGTCATTCTGTGGATTCTTTTAGAAGTTGCTGTGTACTTCTTTGGATTCCCTCTGCCTGAAGTCCGTGAGTAAGACTTTAGGAAGAGCCAGGAGAGTACCTGAAATGTGATAACCACTCAATAAATTCGCTTTCTCCTGTCTGCTTATATATTCCACCTGCCACAGAAGCACCTGGCTTCAGGGGCGTATCCATTAATGCTATCCTCAGAGTCCAGCGTCCACCTGCCTGGGTCAGAGTTGTGGCCTCGGGGGATGGGGACAGTGGTCTATAGCCTATGAGACCTTGCAGCAGCTTTCTGTGGTTTCTGAGTCCTTTCCCCAAAGAGCTGCTCTTGGCTCCCTAACTCTCTCTGGGTGCCGAATGTTGCAGAGTCCAGAGGAAACCCTAGGGGGCCGGGGGCAAGGGGAAAAGGCTCACGTCTCAGTCATTTCTTACACCCTTACCACAAACTCATCAGGCTCTGTGGGTACACCCCTTGATCCACTGGACACCCTCTCCTGACACTTCAGAGGAGTCGGTCCTTCTAGTCACTTCCAGCCGTTTCAGCAGCTTGGAGACTAATTATGCAGTCCCTTCCCTGCAGTAGGGATATGCCAGGAGAGCGAGCTGCAAAATAACAATATCTCTAAAGCCCCAGCCCCTTCATTCTCTCTCTCGCTGTGGCTGGTAGCGTAGCAACTGATGAAGCCGCCTGGACTCAGGTCGCCCTGGATTGCATATTTCTTCCCTCTGCCCACCGACCCCCCCACTTTCCCACTCTTCTCGCTTTTCTCAGACGTGTTCTGTTTCGACGGCTGCCATGTCCCCTCCCCCCACCCAGTGCTTGTTGAGTGCGAGTTAACCATCCCAGTGGAAGGCTGGCGGCTTCCTCACGAGAACACCCACGTTGATTTCATCACACATGCTGTAGGAGCCCAAGGTGCTGAGAGCAGAGATCGCAGGAGGCTAGAGGGGCGGCGTCGAGCGGCCCATTCATAGAGAGGGCCATGAGGTGGGGAGAAGGGAATCCCTCACGTCGAAGCAGGGCCTGTCGAGTTCCAGACATTGACATTTGGGCTTCACAGGCACTCGGTGAGATGTGATCCATCAGCCTGGCTTTGTACGTGGGGAAACTGAGGCTTGGGAATTATGTAACTTGCCCAGAGCACACAATTCAGAGGTTGCAAGCCCAACTCTATCTGTCTGACCTAGTGATCATGCACTTTCAAAACACCTTACCGCCTTCCGTGAGAATGAACATGAAAATGCAAGAGGTAGAGTGTCGAGTATCAGGCGTGGCGTGGAGAAGCCAGTGCAGTGTCCTGGGGTGCAGGGCAGGGAAGTGGAAGTGGACACCCACTTACGTAGACTGGACAAGCACTGGGGTGGGGGGGGCAAAGAAAGGCTGAGGCTCTGCAGGCACACACAGGCAGGGCTCTCCCAGCCTGCCGAACCTGGCTTTCTGCTTATGCTGGCCCCATCTTTCCGCTGCTTACATCCCATCAAGGACCAAGTCCTGGCCAGTCTTCTAATCCCTCTGACTGTGCCTCTCCAGCCCCATGGTCATTACTGTGGTCCGGACCTCCATCATCTCCCCCCTCAGTAATGCACATGACTCCCCCCCGCCTCTGGTCTTTCCCCTCCCAACCCATTCTCCCACCTGCACTCAGAGGAGGTGGCCAAGGAGAACATGTGGCGTGTCACACTGCTCGCAGAGCCTCAGGGTGCCCTTCAGGAAGGCTCTGCTGACCTAGTCCCTGGTAGCCTCTCCGATGGCCTTTCTGCCATGTCCCCCACTCTTGTCTGTGTTTCCATGTGCCATTCCAGAATGAGCCGGCGTGTTCTCATCTCTGCAGGCTCCCTCCTCGCCTTTCCTCACTTCGTGATTTGGTTTCCCGAGGCACACACATGCAGGGCCCTTGTGGGTACACCCCTCCTGATCTCCTCTGTCTGATCGCCTCCTTGTGGTCGTTTCTGGGGGCTGCTATAACGACCCCAAACAGTGTCCCCAACAGCACACTGTTATTTTCTTCCAAAGTGGCGGTCAGAGCTGAAAACAGGTTGGCAGGGCCGCGTTTCTTCTGGCCCCAGGGGACGATGGGTTCCCTTGCCTTTTGCAGTTTCCAGAGGCCACCTGCATTTCTCACTCACGGCCCCATTGTCCAAGGACAGTCGTGCCGCGTGGCTCAGCCCTGCTCTGACTGCGGCTCTGCTGCTCTCCTCTTGCAAGTACTTGAATGTCCTTGTGATTACATCGGGCCCACATGGATATTCCAGGATCCATTCTCCACTCAAGATCACTGATCACATTTCCCAAGTGCCTTTTTCCACGTGGAGTTCTGGGGATTAGGACGTGGACCTTGTGGGGGCCATTATTCTGTGGACCACACTCCTCTCTGTGTCCACAAGGTCCTGCTTCTGCCATAGTCCAGCCTTTTTCCTTCTGGAGATCATTAGTTTCTGATCTGTTTCACTCCCTAGTCTCTTAGGTTCCTCCAGGGTAAAGACAGTTACTCACTTTGACTCACTGTCCTTAGAAAAAAGAATCAGCCCTCGGTACTAAACTTGGTGAACAAAAGACCGTATCTCTCTGGCTGCCCTTTACCTGCCTCCCTCTCTAGCTGGCCGGACACTCGGAATGGTCAGCACTCAAAATCACAGACCAGAGCCAGACTGCTGGGTACCCAGCATCACCATGTCCTAGCCGCATGACCTTGGGCAAGTTCCTCAACTTCTGTGCCTCAGTTTCCTCCCATGCAAAACAAAGATCATTAAATATCTTCCTGTATCAGTCAGGGTCCAGGAAGGAAGCCCCAAACCATACAAGGTAATTCAAGCAAAGAGCTTTTGTTGAAGGGAATTACACACATGTTGGCAGGTTGCCAGGGCGGACATGGGATACTAATGTAGCAGGCATTGTGGGAAGCATCTACTACACCTGGGACCAGGGTAATGCAGAGGGAAGGGGCGCCTGGAGGAGGGGCCTGTAGGGATGATGCCAGGCCTCTGCAGCGGGAGGCCCCGCATCTGTAAGGGGGCCTGGCCTAGCTTCTGTTAGTACCTCTGGAAGATGCTGAGCGAAGGGTCCTGTGAGGACCAGGAGAAATTAGAGCGTGGTGCATAGCCGTCTCTGTTGCTGGAGTGATTACTGAAAGGACCTCAGAGCGGGAAGAGAGCATCTTCTTCCCCCTTCCAGGTTCTCGTCTCCCTGTCGAGTGGAGCTGGCAGACTGAGCCGAAGCTGGTGAAGGGAGTCCAGAAGTTCCAGCCCAGAATCATATCAAACCTACAGGACCTGAAGGAAATACCTAGCATGTTCCTTTAGTTTCCTCCTCTGTAAAATGGAAACTCGAATAGTATGAGGTGAGGAGAAAATGAGTTCGTGTCTGTAGATCCTGGAGTAGAACCAGGCACATAGCTAGCCCTTGCCCCGTGGAATACCAGCAGCTCTCCCCATCATGTGGGTGCACAGACTTGCATGTCTCTGAACTCGGAGATCCGAATCGGCTAAGTTATGGGCTCCTTCTAACCAGTTCTTTGTAGCCAGGCTGCTGGGACCAGGGAGGCCGGGGGGCCTGACCGTGGGCCTGTGCTGTTCTGGAACGAGAAGCTTCTGCATGGCCTCTGATTCCGAAGGTTTAGAGTCCTGGCTGTCTGAGGCCCCTCTCTGGGGGAGATCGACTCTTGACCCAGACTTTCTTAGGACTCCTGATTAGCCCGCAGGAAAAAAAGCCTAACCCTGACCTTAACCCTAACCCTTCCCCTATCCCACCTCCTTCTAAGAACTCTTCTTTGGTCATCACTTGCACGGAATTCTTGTCTCATGCTCTGCGTCTTGGGACCCTGGGCGAAGATGCTCACAGTGCACAGAGGCACCCCCTGGAGGTGAGAGCGCCGAGGGGAGAGCCGACCTTGCAGGACAAGGAAAGGAGAGTCCCCTGGAGGGGAGGAGAGGGTCCCGCAGAGAGAACAGCACAGGCAGGCGCACCTGCGCTGCTTGTGCATCACTGGCGTGTCAAGTTGTGGGTGAAGAAAACTTAGTGTCCAGGGACCTGCAGAGGTGGAGAGAGGCCAGCCCCTGGGGGCATGGTGGCACCCTGGTGGACAGCAGGTGGAGGGAGGCCTCTGGTCTGTATTTCAGAGTACTCTCTCACTATTAAAACCCTTCACCAATTGTGCGGACCACAGCGAGTGTGCCCCTTATCCTTGGAGGTCTTCCGGCTGAGTCACAGCTGCAAGCTGGGGATCTCTGCCCTGGGCAGGTAGAGCTCAGCGACCTCCCTCCCTCTGCCACATGTGGGGTTCTATGACCACCGACTACTGTCACTGCTGCCGGGTTAACAGACTACTAGTTATCTGGCTTCTCTTACGGACCAAGACCACTCCTCTGTGACCTTGGATGAATCACTTGGTCTTCCTCCACCGTGGGAATACTGTTAGCACGAGCCAGTGTGAGCTCATGATTAGGAGCCCTGCTCTGGAATCTTCCTAAATCCAATCCTTGTTCTGTCTCTTACTAGCCTTCTAGTTGTGAGCCATCAACTTCTGTAAGCTTCTGGGTTTTTAAATTAACGTAGGAAACGAGACTGATAACAGCACCTGCCTGCAAGAGTTTGCCAGGATTTAATCAGCTCATGCCGGTGCAGCCCTCAGGTCAGCGACTGGCACCTGCTAATCCTCGGGGATCCCTCGCGCTTTGCTTCTGCCGTCACCACAGACCGTGGAGCTGAAATACAAGCGCGGTTTTCATGTCAATGCCTGCAGCATGACAGGGGACAGCGCAGTGCTGAGGAAAGAGTGCGGACTCTGAGGATAACCGGGGTGTGAACCTGTCTGCTCCCTGGCGAGGTGAGATTAGGCAGGTTCCCTGAAACCTTGGTGTCCTCATCCCCGAAATGGGAGTAATACTGTCTGCTTTGTTGGGGTCACTGGAGGGAGGAAAATGAGGTATAAAATTGCTATAAAATATTCGTGGCCATGAAGAAAGGCCTGTGAGGGAGCCACGGCGGGGTACCGGCTGGGCACGGGACACAGGTGTGGCCCGTGGTTCCTGCCACCTGGTACCGGGGACCTAGGCAGATGAGAGGGGAAATCGGCTGTAAAACACTCCTAGTGACTGAGGCCATGGAACGCCGACAGAGGTCCCACCCAGTTGCAAAAGCTCAAAATATAGGCAAACCTTGCTTATTTGAAATGCTTGTTTTCTAATAAACAAGCCCTGTGGGTTTGTTAGAGAACATCTGTAGAAAAACAAGAAAAGGAAGGAAAAAAAGAAAATGGCAGCTGTGTACTCACAGCTCGAGGGAAGCACCGACCTTGTGGTGGGTTTATGGCTAGGTGTTTTCATAAGCAGAAGTAGGTGGGGTTTCTGTCGTTTATTTTAGTTCAGTTAACATTGAACTTCTGTGCCTAGAGAGAGTCTTGTCTGAGGGAGAGACTATTCCACAGAATGATTTTGTCTCTATTTTCAAAATGATGCCAAAGCAAGGGTTAAGCCTTCATCATGAAATTGCTTGTTATTAGGCATATTCTAAGTCCCGTTGGGAAGAAGGGCGTGAAGTCTTTTCTGTTTTCACAGTTTGGGTTATGGCCCCTGTTCCGTCTGGCAGGAGGTGATGCTTCTCGCCCAGACCCTCCCCCTAGAACGAAGGGCTGAGCGACAGTCACCTTCCCATAGGACCCATCCGTTTGCCATCTCGATTCCTCCATCCTAGATGGAGGTCAGTTTGGAGTCACGCCAGGGTGGACTGGGGTAGATCGTCAAGTGATTTTTCTGTAAAGGAAGGACAAGCAGACAGGAAGTTTTCTACATTTTTCAGAATTGAAAAGTGTCTCGTTGGCATTGTCAACGCACCACAACTTCGCAGCTGTAAAATTCAGGGGACCTGAAACATCCTCTTCCAACCTGGTGTGTGGGCTGCGCCACTGTGCTTGGGGCTTCAGACCCCTGGGAAGCTGCCACGGCCCCAACCCTGCATCTTTGAATTCCTACCTGTTTGACACTGGGCAAGTTACTTAATCCACATCTCTTTTCAAAAAACACGTGAATCATAATGGCATCTAGCCCTAGAGTTGCTGTGAAGATTAAATGAATCGATACTTAAGGCACAAGGAGAGTGCCAGCTGCACAAAGGTTTGCAGGGTTTATCGGCTGCCACCGTGGTCCTCTGTGCGGTTACTCCCGTCCCGGGTTTCGGGTTGCAGCGGGGAAGCCGAGAACTGGTCTCTCAGTCTTTTTGTTTTGGTGGAGAGCTGTTTTGGTCTGTATTCTCGTGGGACTTTTTCTTCAGTCTTGTATTTCAAAATATTGCCAGTATGTGCTTAAGTGGGAGTCTCGTCATTGATTTTGTTGGGAACTCACTGTGCTCTTTGTAGTCTAGAAGCTCAGAACTTCGTTTATTTCAAAGACATTTGTTCAGCTGTGTCTTTGATTACTGTTCTGTTTGAGATCTCCTCCCCGACCACTTCTAATTCTTAGTGTGGATGTCCATGTACTGTTCTCTGTACATTCTCCTTCTTGCTTTTGTTCTTTATTGCCACCCCAACATCTTATTTTGGGAAAACTTTTCAAATGTTTTCTCTACCCATTTCAATAAAACGTCAACTGTTTATCGAACAGTAGGCACCTACTGGTGGATTGGATGCTTTACAGCCAGCCCTCTGTGTCCACAGGTTTCGTGTGGGTGGATTCAACCGGCCAGTCAACTGACCAAAAGCAAAAGTTACATTGTTGCTGACATGTATGATGTAGTTAGGCTCACATGGTTAGACGTGTACTGAGTATGTACAGGCTTTTTTTTCTTGTCATTATTGTCTAAACAAGAGAGTATAGCATAGCATTCACATCGTATTAGATATTATAAATAATCTAGAGATTATTTAAAGTGTACGGGAGGATGCGCAGAGGTTATGTGCAAGTACTATAGCATTTTACGTGAGGGCCTTGACCATCTGCAGACTTTGGAGTCCACATGGGTCCTGGAATCAGTCTCCCACGGGTACCAAGGGAGGAGTGTAGCTACTTCTTACATCTTCTGCTCAGGGGCCTCGTGGGCCCACTCCAGAGATGGAAGGGAAGGTGGGGTCTATGGCTGGTAACTCCCATCAGGGTAGAGTCAGTGAGCATGTCCACGTAGAATCCCTATGGTCTCTGGCAAAACATTTAGACACCTTTAAAATCTGAGTTATAAAACAATCTCTCATTCTAAAGATGAAAAACCTGAGAACCACAAAGGTGGGGTGCTCCGTCCAGGGCCACCCAGCCAGCTTGTGGTGAACTCAGACCCCGGCCCCAAGGCAGTTTCCTTTCTGCCTTTTGATCCTCGGTTCATAATTTTATGGAGCAGGGCTGCGTGCCAATCAGTAGGATATCGAATCCGCATGATGCTTTTGAACTTCTACTCTGTGCTGAGTCCTAACACAACTGAGTGGTCAGGAAGCGGAGTTGGGGCTGTGGGGAGAGGGAAGGCAGAGTTTAATGAAAAGTGAAGGGACAGACCTTGCAGTTGGGAGAAATGGCATGTGCAGAAGCCTCAGGGGGAATGATAACATGTGCGGGTGTGGGTGTGCGTTGGCGGGGAGGGGGGCGGTCAGGAAATAGCAGTGCAGTTAGAAACGTGGTCGGGCAGGGCAAGGAGGCTGGTGGACAGTGTGGGAGGCCAGGTTACGTCCACCTGCAACATGTGAAGGCTCACTTCTCATCTCCGTCACATGCGGTTTTTCTCAGCGTTTGTTTGATTCTCTCTGGAGCAGACGGTGCAGTGGGCACCAGGCTTGTTCTCCGGCCATTTGAAGCACGTTTGCTCTCTGTAGGAATTTCCGGGGAGTCAAACTGTTACAAAAGCTCACAGCAGGGAAAAGAGGGACAGAATTAGTCTGGAGATGGCTGCCCCAGGACGAGGCAGAATTACATTAAGGGGTCACCACCTCCCCACCTCCGTGTTGAAGGAGCACCTTGGCAGGTCGGGAGTGTTGCTCCCCAGGCCTCGTGGATGGCTGACGGAGCCTTGTCCTCAAAGGGCTTTGGTGGCGGGCCAGAGGGGGCCAGTGCCATCTCGCAACGTGGATCTCAGCGCCCTGGAGGCTGGACTTCCTCCCTCTCGATTTGGTTCCAAATTTTGTGAGCAGAGAGTGCCATCAAATGTCAAACAATTATTCCTGGCTCTGCATGGTTTAGAGATATGATAGAGAATGAAAGGCTCATTCCCCGAAATGTTCTGCGGTTCAGTTCCCAGTAAGGGGTAGTGGCATCTTTCCTACCTGCTGTGCCGTGGATTAGCCATATTTTCCTGTGTTTCTTTTCTTTCGTCTTTTTTTAGGTATCATTTACACACAGCAAAAGACCGCTATTTTCAGTGCATGGCTTGATGAGTCTCACACAACTCTAGTCAAGCCACAGAGATTTTTACACCCTGGAAACTTTTCTCATGCCCTCTTCTAGGCGGCCACCCCACCAGAGGTGACACTTTTCTGATTATTAGTGTTTTATCACTGAAATCAATGTACAGTATATTCCAATGCCCCAGAGAGTTCTCTCCTGCCTTAACTTGGTCAGTACCTTCTCCGGTAAGCAACGGTAATTCTGACTTTTATTGCCCTGGATCAGCTTTGCTTGTTCTTGAACCTTTCATATGAACGGAATCGTCAAGCATTCTTCTTTTCACACACTGTCATTTTCTTCTGATCTCCATCCATGTCATGCATTGGTAGTTGGTTCCTTTTCCTTCCAGTGTAATATTCTGTTGTGTGGCTGTGCCTCAGTTGGTTGATTCATAAGTATCCCCCTGGGCCAGGCTTGTTCTCTGATTTCCTTATCTTCAGCAGCTTCTGAATGAACTTGGTTTTCTCCTTACCCCTCTGTCTCTCAATCCTCGAGGGAAAGCTAGAATTTGAGCTCCTGGCGACCAGCACTGTGTCCGTTTTGTTCACTGCTGTGTCTTCAGCGCCTACGACAGAACGTGGCATCCAGCAGGTACTCTGTGTTTGTGTAATCAATGAATGAACGCATGCTCAGATACATGGTCGTACTTGTTTTCTATCCTGGCCTTGGGGATACTTTCCCAAGCAAATCAGAACTACAGGATCCTCAGGGCAATCTCTTTGCCCCCAGACTTACGTGAATTCCTGGGCCTGCAGATCACACGCAAGGTCTCTCGGGAAGAGCCTTCCTAACCTCTAGACCAGATTCGGTCCCTTTATAGGCCTCTTATCTGTCTCTGTCACCCCCATCACGACCCTCATTGCACTTGATTGTCATTGCTGCTCTGACTGGCTGCCTTACCCTCTGATTCTATGGGCACACATAGCCTGTTTTTCTTTTCACCACCAAATCCCGCACTCCACACTCTGGCACAGGAGAAGCACAGGGTACGTACTAGATAGGATTTCTCTCACGGAGTTTCTCTCTGCCAGACTGTTCCTCTCAAGACCCCAGCATTAGACAGAAGTCCTTTATGAAGAGAGAATGGGCCTAGAAACATGACTGCTGCTAAGGATTGAATGTTGGTATCCCTTCCCCCCACTTCAAATTCGTCTGTTGAAGTTTTAACCAACCTGCCCCCCCCATTTGATTATATTAGGAGGTGGTACCTTTGGAAGGTGATTAGGTGTAGATGCAGTCATGGGGTGGGGGGTGGAACCCCCATGAGGGGACGAATGCCCTTAGAAGAAGAAGAAGAGACTGGAGAGCTCTTTCTTTCCTCCGTAGGAGGCCACAGCAAGGAGCCAGCACCTTGATCTTGGACTTCCCAGCCTCCAGAGCTGTGAGACCTGTCCGTTGTTTAGTCCACCCTGTCTGTGCCATTTTGTACTGTCCACCCACGCTACTAAGCCCTCCTCTGTGGAGGGTCTCTACTTAGGTTATAGCATTTCACGGGCAGGGCCCTGTGTTCACCCTTTACGTAGTTCAGCCCCGTTATTAAGTCTATGACTATGTTTAGTGGGTCAGGGTCATGGAACGCTGAACACTGACTTGGAGTTGTCCTGTGGAGATCCTTGTCTGTTCATTTTCACCCAAATGTGTGGGAACCTGGGAGCCTGGAAGTACTAGATTTGTGATCTCTTCATCAAGGTCCATCCGCTTACATGATTGTGCTCCCAACCTCGAGCCCCTACAACAAAGGACGGCTTCCAGGGAAGTGTAAGCTACTAGGGGCATGTGGTCTGTCTTCCTTTATTTTCAACATGGACTCTTCGAGGCTTCGTGAGGGTTCGTGGATTCCCGAAACGCCACACGGAGCCCTAGGTGCTGTGCTTGTGCATTTTCCTGGGAAGAGAGGCTGGAATTTCTTACCAGATTTTCATGAGGACCCACGCATCCCCTGAAGTTCTGGTAGTGTCGAGTTGCTTTAGTGTTCCTTCTAGTTACTTCCTGAAATCTCTCAAGGGCAAGCATAGAAAGGGTGGGAAGGAATGCCGTCTGAGCCTGAGTTCTGATGCCCCACCCCCACCTTCTTCTGGCTTCACGGGTCCTGTGCCCTCCCTGGGCCTCAGTTTCCTTTCTGCTGCCTCTGGTGGTTACACTTGATGGCTGCAGAGGTTTCTTGCCCTGTCTGGTTGGACAGTTCACCGCAGAGAGAGAGGAGAGCTGACCCAAATCAACATGGTCTCTCTGTGCACTTTGTAAAAAGGTGGTGCCTACCAAAAAAATAGCGTGTCTTATCCCAGCTTCTGTCTCTTTGAGCCACTAGTATGTATGACTTTTAAAGAATGCCAATGATAATCAATGGATTACTAAAAAAAATAAAGAAAAGACAAAACAATAATCTGATGGCTCTTGGCATCAGGTACAGAAAACACTGATGTTTTCTGGATGTATTCTTGAGGAGTCAGACGGAGCGATGGCTGCATCGGCTCATCTGTGCCTGGACATGTGAACCAGTAAATCGTCTGAGATGGAGACACTTACATACTCATGGGGACATTTGTAACTATACTCGCGCCAACCATCAGGAGTACGCGAAAAGAGACTCAACATTTGGAAAAATTAATACTTTATTTTCTCTCTGGTGGTCAGCCATCTACTGCTAATGCTTGAGACAAGAGAGCAGAAACCATGGTGGAAAGTCGATGGAAGAGACTTTAATGCGACCACTTGCTCCAGCCCGGAAGCAGTGAAGTCAGTTGTTCTTCATTCTGTCCAGGGCCAGTGTGTGAATAATTAGGTGAAGGAATTGGGCAGGGTCATCACAGACCCACAGATTTCACCCTGGGGGCCTCACTGGGGACTGACGGGAACTCTGGAGAGTTGATAATGGTGACCAGAGGCTCTATAGATTTAAAATGCACCAAGGATGAGCCCAGAAATAATCTGCCTGCCAACTTAACTTCTCTACCTGGAACAAATTATCCAAAAATCAATTTGCAAACACCTTTGAGATAACAAGGCCTTGAGTAATAACCTCTATGGCTTTGTAAAGAAGAGCATCTAGCTTGACTAATCTGTTTAATTTCCTTCTCTGCCCAAATGGCAGGCTGTAATAGAGGCAATCTGAAGCTGTCCCTTAAGATTTGCTCTGAGTCACACTGAGAAAATATTGTCCACCTCTGTTTCAGAGCAATTATTCCGTGTGCAGAGAATCTTTGTTGCCAGGTAATTAATTAGAAAGAAAACATCGAACGAGCTGAATGAGTTTTATCTATCTGGAAGCTCTCACCTGAGTTCCAACCTGAAACTCATACCCGCCTCAGCCTCCTGAATAACCCAGAGGTTCCCCCAAAGCTCTGGAACACATGTGCATTGTACTCTACCCCCAATATCTCCCCCACCCTCCACTTCCTAATTCTGCTCACAGCATCACTAAGTCACTCATACCCCTTGACAGATAACCCCACTCCTGGAAGTGGGTCCTAAGAAAATACAAGACGAGCAGGACAGGAGTCATTTGCACAAAGATGTCCACTGCAGCACTCTTTACCATAGCAAAACGTGGACCAGCTCACGGGCGCAGCAGTTGGGGAGTAGTCTGTGTGATTAGCTGATGGATTATCCTGTAGCCGTTAAAGACAGTGATGGTGAGATCTATGTAGTGTATAAGCAAAGCCCTTAGAATATAATAAGGAAAGACAGATGTATACTGTATCTGTGTACCATGAGAACCCCCTGGAAAAAGTTAGTGTATGCGAATAGGAATTGGAATGGAACATGGAGAAATAAAAAAGGCCATTCTGTTGGGTGATAGGGAAAGGAGCCTATTTCCTCTTGCTTCTCACTTTCTTTATTGTCGTTCCACTGCTCTGTTTTGCAACAAATAGAAAATACATCCACTTCGGTTTTTACAAAATGGGCATCACGAGCCTCCCAGGGGAGGAGAGCTGGTCCCGGGAGGCGTGCAGTTGTGAATTCCATTCTGCCTGATTCCATGATTTCGGGTGGGTGAGCTGATCAGCTGAGTTCTCAGGGTTTTCTCCATCAAAATAGAGGCGATAATGTCTCAAGAACTACACGAAGTAATGCATGTGAGATTTCATGAGAAAAAGTACAAAACACAGGTGGATTTCTGCGGCTTTGCCAGTGGCAGGCGACCATAAATGCCTGTTGAAAGCCTGGTCGATTTAGCTGAAGATAGAGAACTTAATGGGAGAGGGGCGGCAACAGGTGACAAATGCAATATAGCTTGGCATGACTTGACCCTTGACTCCCACGGGGGGTGGGGTGCTGTGGCCAGTGACACTGTCCCCGCTGGAGCAACCTGCTACAATTGAGGAAGACCTGGAATTCTTTCTGGGCCCATCATCCTCCGGCTACTTTAGGCTCCGATCACACTTCGGGAGAACTTCCACTAACAATCTACGCGTTCCTATAAATGACACGTTTGTGAACCTCAGGCTCCCCTGGCGTGTGAACCACACTCCAGTCCGGTAAAGGCAGGTTCTCATTTGAGGGTTGAAAGCAGGATATTGACCCAGATAGCTTTGCTGGCTTCTGGATGAACCATTTTCTCACAATTGCCTTCTCGCTTCCTTTTCTTTAAATGAAGGAGATCTAGTAGATGTTAAATATAGTTACTGAAGAAATACTGATTCGGGTACTTAATGTGCAAAAACGTGGAAATTACAGTAAAACGAGACTGGGGTTAAAAAGGGGGTTGGACTGTTTCTTTGTGGCTGTCTCTGGAATCCTGTCCCTTTTCCTCACGTGCTTGGATTCTGTTCTGGGAACCAGGTGAACCTCACACTCATTTCTGGTTATCTTTCAGAGCCTCCCACGCCCATCGCGCCCCCAGAGCTGCTGGCTGTGGGGGCCACGTACCTGTGGATCAAGCCCAACGCCAACTCCATCATCGGGGACGGCCCCATCATCCTGAAGGAGGTGGAATACCGCACCACCACCGGCACCTGGGCCGAGACGCACATAGTGGACTCTCCCAACTATAAGCTGTGGCACCTGGACCCCGACGTGGAGTATGAGATCCGGGTTCTGCTCACAAGGCCGGGAGAGGGGGGCACAGGGCCCCCAGGGCCTCCGCTCACCACCAGGACCAAGTGCGCAGGTAAGAGCCTCCTTCCTGATTTTGTTTGCAGAGGCTGGGCCGTCGCCATGCGCGATCCTCCTCCTGGCTTTCCATGACCACCGTTCCTCAGCTTCCTTGGTGTGAGTGTGCATCTCCGTGCAGGAAGGCTGTCAGGGTGCTGGTCCCGGCCTGAGAGGACCTTCTGTCTTTGGTGGCATCTCTGCGGACCGCCTGGCCCTGAAGGTCTCGTCGGGGCTTGATCTCTGAGTGCTTCCCGTTCCTGTTATATATCTAAGGCTTCTGGCTTTTGCTGTGTCCCTGAGGATCCCTGCATTGGGCCTAGGACTCTGAGGAGCTCTTGGTTTTGACGGTTTCCCAAGGTTTCCTGGTTCCAGTTCTGTCTTTGAGGGGTGCCTGGCTCTGAAAGTGTCTGTCAGTGGATTCTGGAGCTGCTTAGTCACCAGAGCCTGCTGGCTCCTGCCTAAGAGTCTGGGTGGGGACTGGCCCTCCAAGGGCCCTCTGGACTGTCTGTTCCTGCAAGCTCCTGGCTCAGTGTTCCCTGGCCATCCTTGGCTCCAGCTCTTTCTCTGAGGTTCCTGAATGCTGCTTAAGAGTTTCCTGTCTGGGACTGGGGCTGGGAGGGCTCTGTGGATCCAGCTTTATCCCTGAGGGCTCCGGGCCTCCCTGGAGTTTCTAATTAGGGCTGTTGGCTGAGAGTGTGTCTCTAAATGTGTCCCTGAGATGTTTCAGCTCTGAATGCAACTCAAGAAATTAAAAGAACTCGATGTTCTTTTTTGTTTTCATATCGCATGCTTTACGTTCTCTCGTTTCCTCTCTGCATAGCCTTTCAATATGAATATTTTGATCTCATATACTACATGAATGAATGGAGACTCATTATTTTTAAATGTTTTGTCCAAAGTCATGGAGTTGGCCAGTGGCACAGTCAGAACTTGCACCTGACTCGAATGCCCGTGTTCGTTGGCCACCCCGGGATAAGTAGACAGGGAGGTGTGTGCCCCTGTGAGCTGTGTGCGGCTAGGGGTGCTTCACTGGTGGGCCAGGGAAGCCGTGGCATGGGCTGCGGGGTCCAAGGGGACAAAAAGACCCATCAGCACAGTGACTACTGTGGAACAAAAAGCCAAGTAAAATACAGTCAGTTCCACTAGAATGTGACAAACATGTTCCTAAGAATCAGTGCACTAGGGAGAGTGACGCAATAAAACCCCTGGGCTCACGAGGCACAACACTTGTACTCCATCAGTGACACATAAAAAAAAGAGAGAGACGGAAACCTAGTAAGAATGGTGGCACCGTTTTGCACGTTAATGCTCAGATATGCGTGAAACAGCAATACCTATGGTGTGTTACCTTAAAACGTCCTGACGTTTGCTCGTGGACGTGGGCGCCAGAAAGGTCGCGGCCTGTGAGGCGCTGTGAAGGGGTGAAGGAGGCCTGTCTGGAAGTGATGGAAAGTCACAGCCCCGGGTGTGGCTCATGGCGCGTGCAGTGAGCGGAGGAGCAGGCCACAGGCAGCAGGCACCCCCGGAGGTGGGTGCTCCGTGTGCCTTCCTCTGTGCCTCAGTCCAATGGGGCACAGTTTTCTGCCTCACGGGTGCGAAATCACACTGCAAATGTGGAATTTGTGCGATGCTCCAAGCATCTCCTAAGATGCTGATCGTGATGGAACACATTCGCGTCGTCAGGACAAGAGTTCTAGAGAAATCGATAGTCACCTTTCTAAAGCATTGCAGTGCTGTCTCTGGGCGCCATGTAACCCCAAGTCAGTGCCTCCATTGCTTGGAATATCCTTTGAAAGTTATTGAACTGCCATGGTGAGGAGAGATGCCATTTTCTCGATTATTTTCAAAAGCGGGGCCTTTGGTACAATTCCTCATTGAAACCTGATTATGAAACATATCACTTTAAAAGGACATAAGATATGTCATTAATCCAGGTACTGCCTTATCTCAGCTGTGCAATTCAATATCCATCCATAAAAATAATTGATTTGATCCTGCCGATGAGACTTTCCTCTTTCCATGGGGTAAACCGAAGAGTTCCCAGGGTTTTTGATCTTTATAAACGCTATTCAGAGGGCTGTAGGAGCCCCCACGGATGTATTGCTGATGAGCCTATAATGTGTTTTGAAATTCAATCACAAGATGATCATCTCAATAAAAATTTACGATCTATTGAAAATTGTTGCTCTGACCGTGGAATGGATTTTACATGTTGAAAACACAATTGTCTGACTAGCACTATAAAAATTATGACTCAAAATGCCGTTTGTGGTTTTAATATTTAAGAAAATGTTGATGTTTAAGTTTTGACTAAAATCTTCAATAACCCACATTTTATAAAATGTATCATCTAGAAGATAATCTTCTTGCCCACATTACCACTGATGGTAGAATGTTCTTTGCCTCGTGATTAACTTTTAAGAGAATTCCAAGGTTGATAGTCGTTTGTGGATGCTGTTTATTGGGGCTGGTAGTCTCAGTCCTCCCACCCTTTCCCTATTCATTATTAATCACACTGAAAATGTACTCATTATTTTACAAAACAGAAAATGAGAGAACACGGAGTGTGCAACGTTTAATTTCTGCCCAGAGGGATCTACAGGCTGGGTTAAGATTCCCACAAAACAACATGAAGGGTGAAACATAAACATAAAGTCTGGTGTTGAAATACCAAACTTCATGGAGGAGAACAAGGCTGGTGTGGAAGGAGCAATGCTCATAGAACGATCTAGAGCAGTGGTTCTCAAACTGTGGCCCCCAGATCCATGCACTGGCACCTCTGGGAACTCGTTAGAAATGCAGATTCTCAGGCCCCATCCCGGACCTAATGATGCAGAGGTTCTTGGGTTGGGGCCCATGGGTCTATGCTTTAAGGGGTGCCCCCAAGGGATGCTGATGCACACCCACATTCAAGAACCACTGACCCACGAGCACACCCGCCTGGGAATGCCCATGATATTGCTTGGTCCTTGAGGCAACACTGAGAGGTAGATGGGAGGAAAACTGAGGCTTGGAATCATCAAGCCAAGGTTACAAAGCAATGAAATCCGTAGAGCTAAGCCTCTTAGGAACTCCCCAGTGCACGGACTGATGGAGTTTCCTCTGCAAGTGTCCGCTAGAGTGTGGGACTGGGTGATAGGGAGACTGGTAACCATGGAGACCAGGAGAGAATGAACGGCTGCCATGTGCTGCAACAATGGTCCTTTTCACCAAACACCTACTGAGTCAACCACTTCCACGTGCCAGACTCTGTGGTAGGCGCTGGTGCCAGAGGCTGGCCTAGAGCAGACGTTCTAAAAGTAGGCAGAGGCTCACAGCAAAAAGCTGCAAGGTCAGGTGTAGGCCAGGAAGACGCCAGAGGGCCAGTTCAGCAAGGGCAGGTCTGACAGGTCACCATCAGGGCACTGGAAAGTCCAACCCTTAAGTGTGGGGATTACCAATAAGACTTTGGCAGCATCCCAGACCAATAGTGTAGAGTTCAGAGTAAGACTTTTAGCCAAGTGAGTCCGAGCCTGGGCAGACTGTCGGGCAGGACTCTGGGAAAGCGGGGACGGGAGAAGAGAGCCACAGATGAGGCTCCCAGGCTTCTGGTTGGGGTGACCGAGAGACGAAGGGTAGAGCCATTTTTCTGAGGTTGAAAACCAAAGATGGCCTAGGGCCGAGGGGGTGCGTTCAGGTCTGCGTCAGTTCCAGGTGCGGCGGAGCGGCACAGCTGGGGGTGGTATATGTGTAAACCTGGAGCGCAGGTGAGGCCAGCAGATTCCCTGCCCCTCTGTGGGGAGAATTACCTGATTGCACCTGGATTTTAGAATCAAAGGGACTTCTTAGTACTGATGAAAGCAATTTAATTCTCTTTCTTTATGCTGTTCTCTCGAGATGCCCCATTCATTTACTTTTTCCATTCATCATTTTGTTCCTTTTGCTCCGTTTAATCATTCACCATCGTTCCTGAGATACAGGCCCAGGGAGCCAATGCGATGATGTACATCAAAGTGCTTTGGAAAGCTCAAAATGCTCTTTAGATGCTCATAATGAAACAGATCATTATTATTTGTTGCTGCCGTTGTTACACATGTTACGATCGTGAATCATCCGATCAAAGCGGGAAGTCTGTCTTGTCCGTTTCTCTGGGCCGACAGGCATCTGGAAAGGTGGGCCATATTCTTTCATTGTTTTTCCATTTCAGAACATGATGATCGTAGGGCAGGATGGGCTCTCAGAGGTTTTCTTGTCTAGAGCGATGGGTGGTTTCCTCTGGCACATTCCCAACAGCAGACATCCAGTGGTAGGAGCTGGGGCTAGGGGGCTGTCTGGAGCCCTCCCCGCCACTGAGCCTCACCTTGAATGCTGCCCCCGATTGGAAGTTCACTCTCTCCCGTGGCAGACTATTTCACTGCTGGGGACCCCGGGGGGTTACTAGTACTCTCTCCTCATGCAACTCTAGATGGGGTCCTTTGTAGGAGCAGAGAGCACCCATTAGGTTTAAAAGAGGGGGGCAGCAGACAGGCCACTAACATCAACTATCTGGAGGCCCCAAGGAGAACCAAGGGCAGTGACCTTGAGGATGGGCACCAAGGTCAGTAAGTCGGGAAGGCGGGTGAAATAGAGGTGCAGACACAGCATTGACGGTCCCTGCATCTCTTCTGCAGGCACCGCTTTGAACATCCTGGCCACTTGCTTGCTGATGTCTTAAACTATCACCCAGCTTCAGACAGAGAAACTCTCCCTCATTGTAACCTAAATCTGTCTCCATGCGAACTCATTCATGGACCTGGTTTTACTCTCAGGGGACATATTCCTTCTTATCTCCAGAACAGGTTGTCAGCCATCTAAAGGTGTCTTTTTTAATCTCCTGAAAGCTTTCTCCTTTGTTCCCCTAGAGCAGGGGTGTCAAACTCATTTTCACCGGGGGCCACATCAGCCTCGTGGTTGTCTTCAAAGGGCCAAATGTAATTTTAGGACTGTGTAAATGTAACAGTTAAGGAGTAGTTACATTTACACAGTCCTAAAATTACATTTGGCCCTTTGAAGGCAACAGTGAGGCTGATGTGGCCCCCGGTGAAAATGAATTTGACACCCCTGCCCCAGAGCCCTGCATGAGCCGGAATCTAGGCGGCCATCCTTACGTCATGGTATGGAATCACCAGTAAACAACTCAGCAAGTCAGGGACCACACAGTACACCCCTGCCACCCCGTGTTTGCTTACTCCTGGCACTGACTGGCCATGTGCCAGGCCACCACTTCATTGTGATCTCACAGAGCTCAGGCTGCCTGT
Source organism: Micronycteris hirsuta (assembly GCA_004026765.1). Classification (NCBI taxonomy): domain Eukaryota; kingdom Metazoa; phylum Chordata; class Mammalia; order Chiroptera; family Phyllostomidae; genus Micronycteris; species Micronycteris hirsuta. Next base: position 91,089 of record PVJI01000282.1, on the reverse strand, counting down.
GTGAGAAGCCCGTGTGCAGCCAGAAACAGGACAGATACTGCTGATTTGGAGGGCCCTCTTCCCATTCCCTCCACCTGCGGGGTGATCGCGCATTATCATTGACACATTTACGGACTCCTACTTGGACCAATGTGTCTACCGCTCTCTCGTCTCCAGGGGGATTAAAAAAGGGAGGTTCAATGAAGTGATAGTAGTTCATTAGAATTTAGTGAAAAGAGTAGGGGCTTTAGAACCCAAAAAAAAGAATCTGTTTTTTTTTTTCAAGCTGCAACTTGCTAGCTAGAGAAGAGTGCATCTGTCTGTGCCTCAGTTTCTTCTTTCAGTTTGTGGGAGATTACGATATGTACACCGTTTTGTGGTGAGCTCCAGTGAGATAAGTTGCGTGCCTATCAGAGAACCCAGTGCATAGAAGCCCCTTAACGAAATTTATTTAGGAGTAAATTTCAGGCCTGGAGAGAGGGTGTTGGGACCTAAGCTGATCTCCCCCACTGTGGCATGATGGACCCCGTGGAAAAGGAGTCCTCTGGTTGCCACTCCCCTTTCTCAGACAGCGGTGGCTTCACTGGCTGAGCACTGCAGGGAGGATGGGAAGTGCGTGGAGGCTGTGCAGGTGGCGTGGTGTCCTTGCCGTGGAGCTGCGGGGCTTGGAGGGGGCTGCCATAAACTGGCTAACGGAAGGAATGGGAACTGGCTTTCATCTGATTTTCCTCTGGTCCCAAGTCAGAGAGAAGCCTGTTTTCCAGACCCTTCTTTTTTATAGGAGGTCAAGGCGAGTGAGGAGGACTTGGAAAGGCCTTTATAAGCAGGCGGAGAAATGAGTCCTGCCCTCTGCAGTGAGCATCCTCAGGTAGGCCCTGAGTGGCCAGTCTGGCTTGCAGTCCTAGGGCAGAGTGGAGACAGAAAGAGGGAATGAAGAATTGAGGGTCTAGAAAGTAGAAAAAGCCAGGTAAGCAGTTTTGGGAGGGTTTTCCTCATTCCCATAAGCCTCAGCTTCACTCTCTGTACAGTGGGGGCAGCGTAACCGGGGTTAACCGCTAGGACTCTGAATTAGAAGTAAATGGAACTCCCTTCCAGACAGGATGGCGGTAGGAGCACAGACATCTAACTGCCCTGCCGTAATCTGGTGAGATGACCCGAAAGTCTTAGGGAAACACAGCAAGATTAGCCAAAAGAAGTTGAATCACCATCCCACTGAGAATCAAAGCAAAATATTAAAGACCAATGGAGAAATCTGCAACATCATGGAAAGCAAGGGAAGGGGGATAGGGCTCCTCGCAGGCCATCCCATGCTCAAAGGACATTGTTTCCGGAGCACTACAGGTGAGCCCGGATTGAAGGCAGCCGCTGAAGACTATGACCACCACTTCACTCAAAAAGATGTGGATTAGGGATGATGGCTATTCTCACACGTCCCCTCCATCTGGCTTTCTGTAAGGCCTCTGCCCTTCCTTCCTCCCCTGGGTAGGGGGGACCAGGAGGAGAGATGAGGAATGAAAAAGGGGAAGACCTTGTCCTTACCACACTCGGCTCTGGAGCTGCTGTGTGAGCCAAGAAGTGTCTGCAGGGAAGCAGGTGTCTTCAAGGGGTGAGATATCATCCCCTCTTCTCGCAGGCCCCTCCTCCAACCCTCCCACTGCACACACAGTGTCTGCAAGCGGTACTTGTAGCACCCGTCACTTGGCTTATGGAAGGGAGGGAGAAAAGATACAGCCCTTTGCCCTTACACCCATAATACACAACCGCAGGGTCTCAGCCCACACAGTCTCCTTATTGTAAGGGCCGAGGGTGGTGTTGGAGTGATCCTTACTCTTCAGTAAGGGTCCAGTTGGCACCTCTTAGCACTCTCTAGAATGGACATATGGAAGTGCCTTAGTTGTCCCCCTGAGGATGGAGCAGTATTTACTACTTACTCGTCTTGATTTTGTAGCCTTGGACGAAATCCCAAAACAACACGAAGTTGCACCTTTTGTTGCTCTTAGATTTTTCTGCAACTCCATGCTCCCTGGGGAACTAGGACCACCTGGTAGGTGAGGTCAGTCAACAAACATGCCCTGGTAAATATTCCCCCAGGACCTCCTAACTTTGGAGATTGAGGTGTGAAGAAAAGGTGAGCCACAGAGAGGCATTAATGACAATAAAAGCTAGCTGTGTTTGTTTATCAAGCTAGTTGACCTTAAAAGAAATAGCTCCAAAATATATTACAATTAGAGGTCAATCATGGCTATAGCTTTGGACATCTCGAGGCAACAACACGAGGACAATGGGTGATTAGAGTCAGGGAGCCAGTAGCTCCCAGATTGGAGCATCTATGACAGGCAAGGCCCATAGTGTTGAGGTCCTTGTGAGAATTTTACTTGTAATTCCTGCAACAACCTAGTGGGGTCAGTATACTTTTCTCCACTGACTGTGTGGAATGTAAATGATTTGCCCAGCACCGTGTGTCAGCCCAAGTGGCTCGGCTGGGAATTGAACCTTTCATTATACGCTACAAAACTCAAGCTTTTTCTAACATGACCCCAGAATCCAGCATCATTATGAAACCATGACCAAGTTGGGTTCATTCCAGGAATACACCGATGAAAAATGTCAAATATTAGAAAAACCATTGGTCTAATGCCTCATCTCAGTAGGTCACAGGATAAAAACCATCCGATCCTCTTGAGGGAGGCTAAGAAGTAATTTGAAAAGACTCAGCCTTCATTACTGATCAGAATTCTTAGTAAGCAAAGAACAGAAAGGCTCTTTCTTATTTCTAGCAGAAAATGTTCTTAAGGCTTCAAAGTCTTAAGAGAATAAACTAACCTCCCCCCCCCAAAAAAAAGGCTTATTAGAGCTACTAAGAGGTTTCAGTATTATGGTCTGACCAAAAGCAAATAAACAGAAATCAATAGCCATATGCCAGTAATAACCGTTAAAAATATAATAAAATACATCCTATTCTCAAATGCAATTAAAATATAAATACTTAGGCATAAACCAAGAAATGTGCAGAATCCACATGAAAACAAGCACACCTACAAAACTTCACTGAGGATGATAAAACAAACCCGAATAAATGGAGAGATATATTGTGTTGTTAGGTTAGCAAATTTAATATTGGGAAGAGATCCATTCTCCGCAAATTAATTTATGGGGTTAATACAATTGCAATCGAAATCCTAATGGGATTTTTTTTTTGAACTTGAAAGTGATTTCAACATTGATATGGAAGAATATGCAGGAGACAGTAGTAAAGAACCCTGGGAAAGCAGGGGTGGCGGTGGTGGGGATTTCTTGTGAAATATCAACATTTATTAGAGCTCTAATAATTAATCCCAGAGAATAATCCAGTATGTAGTGAGACTGGCTTTTAAAATTTATGTGACTGGAGAATTGCTTAACAAATTGTATATTTGTAATTGGGAAAGAAACAGAATCCATTGCCTACATATCATGATATGCTAAAGAGATTCTGGACCTATTAAGAACTGAACGTAAAAGCTGAAAAAAGCAAGAGCCAGCAGAAAATAAAGAAAATTTTGTTCTTGTGTTAGAAGGGACTTTCAGTTAATTGAAAGCAAACACATATACCACAGAATCAGAGCTTGCAAATTTTACTACATAAAAAGGGAACAAGAAGGAGAAGAAAACTCTTCGCTACTATATTAACAAAATTCAAAAGGCAAATGGGTACGCTGGCTGTGGGGACGTATTTGACAAAATTGAGAAAAAAGAAATAAACTTGCATATAAAAGAGCTCTAGCAAGTCAATAAAAAGCCCATCATTCTGATACAAGCAAAAAAGGCTAAAAGGTATAAACATGCAGTTGCTAAACAAAATATGAATAGTAAAAAGATAGTTCAGTGAAAAACAAAATGTCACAGATAATCAAATAAATGCATTTGTAACCTATAACATTACCAAAATATATCTATTTTTAATTGATAATTATCAGCATCGGCAAGGAGCAATGAAGCAGGCTTGTATCGGCATTTCTGCATGTGGGTTAACGGGTGTAGCATACATGCTTAGAGGACACTTTGCTAATTATTTTTCTAATGAAATAATCAGAGTTGTATTCATAGAGGCCATCACTGCATTATTTATAAGGGCAAAAACTTGGAAGTCACCTAAATGCACCAACAACAAGAGAGTAGCTAATTCATTTTGTGCGTGCACACAGTGGACATCTATGCTGGCATGGCAAACCACGTTTTTATAGACTATCTGGTGGCATGGGCCAGCGTCCATGCTGTAATGAGTAAAAAAAAAAAATCAGCTTACAAAACTGCGTATGTTATTATGTCTCAAGTTTTTGAAATAGAAATACACAGCCCATGTATCGGCGGGGGCCAGCTTAGTTGCTAGAGCTGTAAAGATCTGGCCCGGCTGGTATAGCTCAGTGGATTGAGCGCGGGCTGGGAACCAGAGGGTCCCGGTTTGATTCCCGGTCGGGGCACATGCTTGAGTTGTGGGCCAGGTCCTCAGTGAGGGCCATGTGAGAGGCAACCATACATTGCTCTTTCTCCCTCCTTTCTCCTCTCTCTGAAAATAAATAAATAAAGTCTAAAAATACCAAAACAAAACCAATGTTAAAAAAAAAAAAGGATTTGACGTGAGTCCCCCATTCCAGACCCTGCCCCAAGACCTCTGGAGATTCCCAGGAGAGCACGTGTGGCCCCCGTTCACTGCCTGCCCTGCATTCTGGAACATCCCCTTTGCTCTGTGCTGTCCTAACTGGACCAAGTGTGGACTGGCCCCTCCTGGCCACCCTCCCTGAAGCTGCAGGAACACGAGGTGGTTTCCTCTCTTGGTGTTGGATGGGTCAAAGGCAAGGGACTGCATTTTCAGGCTACCCAGAAAGCAATTCAAAATCCTTCCGCAGACTTAAAAGTCCTTTTGGCGGGCAGGGATTTTTCATCTTTTCCTCTCCTATACTCCCCCCCACCCAGAGCACCCACAGGTGCTGCGACGTGTTTGCATTACCAGAGCAGTTCATCTTTTCCTAGGTCAGTGTCCAGCTTCAGGTTCAGGCCCCTCTTTGCACATCTTTTGCATTGAGGTGAACCATAAGGGGGGTCCGGGGAGGGCAGCTAATGCTGAGATCGAAGCCTTTATTTCATTGGGAATGTTGCTCCTTTAAAACTGTTTTTTCAATTTATCTGCACCTGTGTGTACGCACAGACACGCACCATACATATCGTATAGCTTTGTGTGTGTGTGTGTGTATGTGTGATGAGATTATGGGTCTCTGGCAATGTTTTCTTTGTGTTGCTGTGCTGTGTAAAATTTATGCAACCTAAAAGTAGGTTTCCCCCTTAGAATCAAACGTGGCCATGAAAGATTGTTATAGATTGTAAAGCGCTCTGTAGAAATGTGTAAATGTGGGAGGTTATTTTTCATCGTGTTTAGTGAGTCACTGACATCCCTGCAAAGTACAGGCAGAGCTGCACATTTGCTGAGCCCTGGGCTGCAGACGAAGCAGGAGACCGTGTTCAGATGGAGCAGAGACAGTCAGTGAGGGGTTTGCCTTGAGCCCCATGAGAGTTTGAATCCACTTTCTGTCATTACAGTGCTGGGTAACTTTGGGAAATCTGCTGACCCTCTCTGAGCCAGTTTTCTCATCTGTCAAATAAGGGTCATTAATATTAATGATGGCTATACTTCAATTAAAAAGAGCTTGACATTCCAAGATGTAAAAAAACAACAACAAAGAATGCACTGACTCTGCTCGCGGTCCCGTGAGGAAGGTGTGTCTCATCATCGCTGTCACTACCAAGGCTTAGAGAGGTTAAATACTTTGTTCCAAGTCATGCTGCTTAGGTAGTGGCTGAGGTTAGAACCCATGGAATCTGTCTGATCCTGGTCTCTGCTCTTAACCTACGTGGTGCTATAACTGCAAGTTCCCTGCACAATGCCCAGAACTTAGTAGGTGCTTCGTAAACGGGAGCTTTTGGCACGTTTACATCCTAGAGACTCTCTCTTTCCCTGCCCAGGTTCTCCTCACCAGGAAACCCCATGGTCCTCACAGCACTGGGTCAAGGCAGCCACTTGCTGTGTTTCCAAAAGGATCCGGGAGGGCCCACGATTTCAGGGGTGTGGCATGCAGCCTCAGCCAAAAGCGAGTCAGAGCCAGAGGAATGCCAGGGGACCTTGCCTCTCGCTGGCCATTTGTGGTGCAGGGGTCCTGCTACATGGGAGATTGGGAGAGCTGCAGAGAGCAGCCAGCACAAACCTGGCTTGAGGTAGAGAGGAACTGACTGTGCAAGCCAGACGTGAGGGCAACCCGAGCATTTGTCATGGTTTCTAAATCACACCCACCACTGGCTGGGCCCAAGGTCATTCTGAGATTGTTGAGGGAAGCTGTGGCAGAAGCTGGGGAGCTTATAGGGACCCAGCAGGGAGGGCAGCCCACCCACCATTGTGATACAGATGTGCCTAGCTGGGGGTGTCTTGAATCATTAGAAGGTTGTAACTCTTCCCACCAGCCCCCTTCCTAGCTGAGCCCAGGTCTGAAAGAAGTGCAGCTGCCACAGGCACTGTGGGGTCTGGGCCCGTGTCCCCTCCTTGCCCTCTTCATCCTCCTACTAAGAAAAATAGAGTGGTCTCAACACCAGCCCAAAATTTTGAAAATAAAAAAGACGTGTATCTTGTATACCAAGTGATATTTTTTGCTAGTGCCTATTCCATTTCAATTATTGACCTCATTCTTAGGTAATTACGTCCCATGTGCCATTTATAGTCACCACCTGTCACTCAACACCAAGAAGTATTTTGCAAATTATTACAGAGTTTTCACCGTTGTTTTTATGGCCCCATCGTGTCCCATTGGGTCTAATTACAATGCTTTACTAAATGATTCCTGTATTGTTGGATATTTGGGTGTTTTCCAGAATGTCGCCATCATCCTGCCTGTTTGAATTATTTTCTTTAGGCTGCATTTTAAGGAGTGAGGTATTAAAAGGTCAGGGTAACCTTATGGCTTTTGCAACATTTCTCAGATTGTTTCCAATGAAATAATTATGCTGTTTTATAATGACACGAGCACTTTTAGTGTAACCTTGATGCAATTTGGGACTGTCATTTTTTAATTGGATTTATTGGGGTGACATTCGTTAGTAAAGTTATTGAGGTTTCAGGTGTACTATTCTACAGTACATCCTCTGTATGGCACTGTGTGTTTACCGCCCCAAGTCAAGTCTCCCTCGTAGCGTGTTTTAAACTTGGCCCACATCACAGGCACGATGTGATGTTTCACGTCTGCTTTAATCCATGCCTGTCTCTCCCCTCTACTCTTGCCTTCTTCTCTGCCTTGCTCACGTGCGCCAACCCTACTGGTCTTTCTTCTGTTCTTCAAAACCGCCCCGGCCCAGAGTTTCCCCTCCTCGGGGCTCTGGACCAAGCCATTCCCTCACCCCACGACTCTCTCCTCCCTCATCGCCCTCCCCCTCAGTCTACTCATCACCATCCTTCACGTGTCCCTTTCAAAGTCACTTGACAGAGAGACCATGCTTGACACCCTTCCCACTCCCCTTTTCAAACACTTACAACACTCTGCATAGAACTTATTCTAATTTGTAATCAGCTAGTTATTTGTGTGCCTGTTTGGTTACTGCACGCCTCTTCCCGGAAACGCTGTGTTCCCCGAGGACAGCGCCCTCCTCTGTTCTGGCCACTAGTGCCTGGTGTCATGCCTGGCACATACAGGCACTCAGGAAATAGGTGTTGATGGCACGCATGTGGTGGAGAGAGAAGTGTGTGCTGAAGAAAATGCGGAAGATCAGAAAAAACACACTGACAAAAATTTAAATGACTCAACGCAGCATCATTCAGTGATAACAACTGTTATCTAGTTGGTTTTTAAAAATAGTTGCATGTTTTATATTTAACTCATTGATTGATATGGGGTTTATTTTGGTCTTTGGCAAATGGTGAGGTTTCAAACAAGGAGACGTTGAGGAGGAAGGATGGGAATTCTTTAGGGAGCGAGAACGGAAGGAAGTCGGGAGCTTGACCCAAAGAAGCTTTGCAAAGGGTCTCAGAGCAAGGGTCCTCTTTGTGAATTTTCCGGCCTGTCGGAGTAGCAGGCCAGACACCCAGGCCACAGTGAGGGAAACTCCTTTTGGGACGAGAGCTCCAACTGTGCCCAAGTGGCCAGCACCGCCTGCACTTGCAAATCCTTCACAGCACAGTCTTTCAGAAGCCTTTTATAAATATTATCTCTATTTATCCTCATCTTGACTCGGAGGCTACTTTGACTAATCACCCCGATTTCCACTGAAGGACTCTGAAACTCTCAGGAATTAAGTGAACTTCCCTAAATTTCAAATTCTGCCATAGCTGTGAAATAATATCTTCTGACCTCAAGCTCTACCAGTTCCTGCTCTCTGACCACCACAGGGCGTTTATAGGTGCTGTGTCCTTGGACTTACGGGATGGCTTGGAGGAAGGGGGCGGGGCCTGGGGCAAAGAAGCCAGGAGCTCTGATTAATTGAACGTTTCCTTTGATTCGAAGGTTTAGCAACAAATCCGTTTAAATTTGGCCCAGACTATTTTCTATAGGATGGTATGTGAACTAAACAGGGTAAAATTGAGCCCAGAGGAATATCTCTGAGAAGAAAGAATCCAGTCGTAAGAACCTTAATTGCCTTTACACTCAGTACATTCACTTGACTGCTGTACTCACTCTGAGGCCTTTGATCAAAGCCATGGCAGCTGAGGCATTGAAAGGCCTCTCTTAGGCAGCCAAGGGCCATCCCACTGCGTTGAGCTCTACTAGCCTTTAAACTCCCTGAGTACAGAGCCTTGGGCATCTCACCTGTGTCTGGCTGGCACATCCAGAGGATTGAAGAAAGGAATGAGTTTGCATCCTCAATTAGGCCTGGCTATTCAAGTAACAGCGTTCTATGTTAAGAGGAGTTTAGCATTCAGAGTGAGTGGGCAGTGTGACACCTCAGATATGCCACCAAAAAATATCCTAAGCCCATGACACTTAATTCTGTCCACATAGTCACCAAGACACAGGATGAAAGATTTTACCTAGGAGAGTGCTGGCATTCTGGGGGTGAACTGTGAACCCTGTCCGAAGAGCAGGCTGGGGGTGCTGACCGAGATGTTTGCCTGCAAATTAGAGACTGGTGCCCGGAGAACATGGTGAGAAAGATAATGCTGGTTTTCACATTTTAATTAAATTTTGTCGAGACAATAAAAGAAATATGTTCCTATTATTTATGTGTTGGAAGATGCAGGAAAACACTAAACAATGTAAAATTCTCCCATAAATCACCACTCAGATATAACTACTCCACATGTTGGTATAACTAACTCTCTCCATTATGGTTTTATTTTTTTTAATTTTAATTTTAATGCAGACATGTACAGCCCCTTACACAAACTTGAGCTAGCATGTACATGATGTTCTGTAACCAATTCCTTAGTGGTATATAAGGAATATTTTTCCATGTACTTATGCATTTTTTATTTCAATAAATACAAATATGTATTGAATAAGAACACATACTAGGTATGGAACTTGATACTAAGTATGCAGCATGGTGAATTAAATAGGCGTGCTCTTGGTTTTTATGGCTCCTGAATGCTGACAGGAGAGATGCACCTTACGTTGAATGTGAATACAGAAGTACAGTCCGTCCTCATTGTTTGCGGGCTTCATATTTGCAAATTCACCTGCTCATGAAAATGTATTTGTAATAGCAAAACTCAGCGCTCGGAAGTCCCACAGTCACTCGCAGACACGGGCAGGAGGGTAGAAGATTGGAGTTGCCTAATGCACGCATCCCCAGACGAGGTCAGACAAGGCGATGTTCTGCCTTTTTGTTTTGGGTCCCCTCCTGTAAACAAATATCCTTTTCATGGTCTCTTTAGTGCCACACCTCCCCATTTTTGTGCTTTTTGTTGGCAATTTTGCTGTTTAAAATGGTCCCCAACGGTAGTGCTGAAAGGCTGCCTTGGGTTTTTAAGTGCAAGAAAGCTGTGAAGTGCCTTACGGAGAAAACACATGTGTTAGGTGGGCTTTGTTCAGGCTGAGCTGTAGTGCTGTTGGCTGTGAGTTCAGTGTTGTCACGCACCATTTACAGGTGCCTTTTCTACAACAGGCCACGCTACTAAGAAAGGGAGCCAAAGCAGCTCCACCTGATACACAGAAACAAACGCAGGGAGGCTGCCAAATTGAGGAGACAAAGAAACATGGCCCAAATGAAAGAAGAGAACAAAACCCCAGAAAAAGAACTAAATGAATTGAAGATAACCACCCTATCAGATGCAGAGTTCAAAACACTGGTGATTAGAATGCTCAAAGAACTCACTGAGTATGGCAACAAAATAAAAAGACCTAGGAAGAAACGAAGGCGACACTAAGTGCAATAAAGAAAAATCTACAGGGAATCAACAGTGGAGGGGAGGAAGCTGGGATTCAAATCAATGATTTGGAACATAAGGAAGAAGTAAACATTCAACCAGAACAGCAAGAAGAAAAAAGAATAAAAAAAAATGAGGATAGTATAAGGTACCTCTGAGACATCTCCAAATGTACCAATGTCCAAATCATAGGGATGCCAGAAGGAGAAGAGGGAGAGCAAGAAATTTAAAACCTACTTAAAAAATAATGAAAGAAAACTTCCCTAATTTGGTAAAGGAAATAGACATGCCAGTTCAGGAAGCAGAGAGTCCCAAACAAATTGGACCCAAAAAGGATCATACCAAGACACATCATAATTAAAGTGCTAAAGTTTAAAGATAAAGAGAGAATCCTAAAAGCAACAAGAGAAAAGCAGATAGTTACCATAAGACCATCAGCTGATTTCTCAAAAGAAACTTTGCGGGCAATAAGGGGCTGGCAAGAAGTATTCAAAGTAATGAAGAGCAAGGACCTACAACCTAGATTACTCTGTCCAGCAAAGCTATCATTTAGAATGGAAGGGCAGATAAAGTGCTTCCCAGACAAGGTAAATCACCACCAAGCCATTATTACATGAAATGTTAAAGGAACTTATTTAAGGAAAAGAAGAAGATCAAAGCTATGAACATTAAAATGACAGCAAACTCACAACTATCAACAACTGAATTTAAAAAACAAACTAAGCAAGCAACTAGAACAGGAGCATAATCATGGATATGGAGATCATTTGGAGGGTTATCAGCTGGGAGAGGGAAGGAGAAGAATGGAGGGAAATGTACAGGGAATTAGAAGCATAATTGGCAGGTACAAAATAGACAGGGAGATGTTAAGAATAGTATAGGAAATGGAGAAGCTGAAGAACTTACATGCATGACCCATAGACATGAACAAGGCGGGGATTGCTGGAGGGAATGGGGAGACTGGGTGGAGGGGGCAAGGGAGAAAAATTGGGACAACTGCAGGAGCATAATCAATAAAACATTTTTTAAAAAAACTACTGTATATTAGGTAAAGTGTATTAAAACAAAAATCCATAAGACAAAGTTACATGCTGACAACATGCATTTAATTCTGTATCTAGGAAATATATCTGCATGCCTGTTTTATACATATATATTTTTCAAAGTTCCATTCAAAATTTCATTACATTTAACAATAAATTATGTTTGTTCTTCTCAACGGATCAAGAATTCCCAAAGGAACCAAGTGATTGGAGAAACCACAGGCGATGCTAAATTATTAAGTTCCTGGGAGCCAGACATTATTGAAAGCAACATTTAGTTTTTAAACTGTTCAAAGTGTTTTATCAGAGGCTCCCAGAAACCTGAGCTCCTACTTCCTCTAGGATCTCTGGTTTAGTATTGGCTAAGTCTGTCCAACTTTGTATAATATAACTATTGCAAACAGTGAGAACCAGCTGTACGTATATACAAGTCAGTGAGATGGGGGTGGGTCAGAGGTGAAGACATGCATCTGGGTTCTTTAGCTTCAGATAACACTAAACTCTGTTAAAAGTTAATTTTCATGAAAGGGTAAAATTGTGACTTTCAGATAGATGTAAAAGTGAACATGATTTTATTTAATGTATTTACAAGGAAACAGGTGAGGTGCCACACCAGTACAGAAGAAAATCCAAAACTCAGAAACATGTATAGATCAGGAATATTGACATGAATATGGAAATGGAGGCAAAAGTGGCTTTGTTTTCCTTTGGGGGGGATCATCCCACCCTCAGATGGAACCATTTTGGGGACCGTAGACAAAAACGATGACTCTGCTTTGCTATCTGCTCTCTATAACTTGTCAGGTTGTAAAATAGCTCCCATAGAATCAGCATCAGATAAAGGAAGCTTGTGCCAGAGACGATGCATCACTGCCCCCACGAAGCCACGGTAATAAGTGTGATCAGTCTGGAGAGAACGGGGAGAGAGGAGACGCGAGCCCTGAGGACAGCCCCCGCCGTGAAGCTGACTCGCAGAGGCAGAGCCAGCAAGGGGGATGGAAGGAACAGCTAGAGAGACAGAATGGACACGTGGTGCCTTCAGACCAACGGCAAGACTGAGGGTGGAGAAAGTTGTCAACTCTTCCCAACAAACAGGCAGAAGCCAGAGTGACATGGGGCGGGTGTGGCAGGGGTGACAACGTGGGAATGTTGTCTTGATTAAAGTCTTAGCATGCTCTTCTACAGGCGTACCATGGATTTCACCCTAACTTCGATTTCTGGATGTTTAGGTCTTTTCAGAGTTTTAAAAAATTGTCATTAATATCTCATAGCTGTGAATCTGTGTGCACATGTCTACAGTTTTTCCTCTAGAAGGTTCTGTGCATCATTGCTGGGTCCGTGAATGATCTCAGGGGCGTCCGTTTGCGCCCTGCCTTCAACGGTGGCTGAGCAGCTTTGTTTACTTGGACGTGCTCATCTGCAGTAATTACGAGTCTACATGCTCTCTTTCTTCTTCCCCATTTCCCTGAGACGATAGCTCTGCAAACAAGGGGCACGGTGTCTGGAGCTGATAATCAATGGCTTTTATTTCTTACTACCTCCAGTCGCAGCCCCCCCTCTGCAGCAGAGCCATTCTCTCCCGTGTTGGTACTAACACATGTCAAATATTTGCAGGTTCTTATCTTTCGTTCTTTATGCTTGGCTTCAGCGAGCTCTGAATTTTTAGCATCTGACGTTTTCCTTCTAGGATCCACTCCTCTGTTTTCCTTGAGGGCATTCCTTTCTGGCCACAGCTTTTCATCCTTATGAGGCATGGCCATGCCTTGGTATCCTAGAAAAGTCCCAACCTACCTGCCTCGGTAGTGAGGATTTCCCCCTTTGCCTCCCCAAGGGCTGCATTGTCAGCTCTGCTTTTCCCATTAAAACTCAACTCAGCTCATGTGCATTAAGGACTTGCTTCTGGCATTATACACCCACTGTTTCTCCCCTCCAATTTCTGTGCTCATCGGCATTTCTTAGGGCGTGTACCCTGCCAAATTCTCTCTTCATGACACATGACGCTCCCCTTAGAACTTACCAGCGTAAATTCTAAGGCTATTTCTAAGGTAAATTTCTAAGATTGTTGTTTTCTTTTTCTTTTCCAGTAGACTATGTTCCATTTCAAAATGCAATTTCGTTTTAGTACTTCTGTGTCATTCCGTGTTTGGTCCCTATCAGTGGGCCCCCTCAGGGTGGGAGGGGCCCCTGTAGACCCTGTGGCCGCTAGGATCGATCGAATACAAGATGCCATGATTGGATCCATTCGATTGTCACGGCTGAAGCAATAGTCTCATGGTGGCTAAAGAAGTAATTGAATTTAAATGTAAGGACATTGGTACAATACGAAGTTGTGTGTAAGTCTTTTTTAGTGCCAGGGGTAGTGATGATTTTGCCCTGCTGTTAGGGGGCTTTTGAAAGCAACAGGGTATTGTGGGGACAGTGTGACTTTCCAAATTCTAACTCCTCTCTCACTACTTACTAGCTGTGTGACGTTAGGTGAGTTACTAAACTTCTCTGAAACTTCATTTCCTCATCTATAAATTCAGAATAACAGCATTCATCTCCCTGGGCTGTTGAGTCTTGAATAAAGACATATGTACAAAGAGTCACTGAGAGTATCCAGAACATAATTGACATCCAGGAGAAGACGATTATTTGTAGGGCAGGGGCAGGGGAGCTGGCGTCGGCTGGGGGTGTGGGACCGAGGGCAGTCTGTAAAGATACACTCCTGTGGTTGCCCAGCCCCTATCTCTATAGAAACCCTCTGGTCTGAGTGGTTCCAGGCAGGAGAGCAGCCCTGGGTGTCCCACTTGTGGCCAGAGCTGCTTCTGTGTTCCAGCGAGGCTTTCAGAACTGCCTCCCTGCCTCCCTGCCTCCCTGCCTCCCTGCCTCCCTGCCTCCCTGCCTCCCTGCCTCCCTGGACCATGTTCGTCCTCTCCATCCTTGCACACACTGGGCTGGGAAGGGCCCCATCATGGCTCTCCTGGACCTGCCTGCCAGGCTTCTTCCTGCACAGTCCTGCTTACACTCCTGCCTCTCCCCACGGGCGTCCTCATCACCCTCCGTGGCCCATTTCAACGCAAATCTGGCCTGGTTCCGTCCTGCTTTATATCACTTCTGGGGCCTCTCCTGTGCTTACAGGGGTGGCCATGCCCTCCCTGCCTTTCAAGGCCCCTCATGAGCTCCCCCGACCTTCCCTGGCCTGCCCTCCTCCCAGGCTCTTCATCACAGGTGCTGTGCTCAGAAGACGTCAGGCTTAAGAGAAATCTTTGAAGACCTGGAAAAGCAATTTACTACTGCAAAAATATAAAAAGAAAACCGTATTGAACCGAATCAGCATTTAATTCTGTATCTAGGAAATATATCTGCATGCCTGTTTTATACATATATATTTTTCAAAGTTCCATTCAAAATTTCATTACATTTAACAATAAATTATGTTTGTTCTTCTCAACGGATCAAGAATTCCCAAAGGAACCAAGTGATTGGAGAAACCACAGGCGATGCTAAATTATTAAGTTCCTGGGAGCCAGACATTATTGAAAGCAACATTTAGTTTTTAAACTGTTCAAAGTAATTTTATGACAGAAATATTACACTTGATGTCGGAGGTAGAATGTAGGTGCATCTTACGATGACATGAGGGGAAACTGCAAGACCAGCCTGAGGTTTCCCTTCACCTTGACCTCCAGCCCCTCGCACGTTTGCCGCTTCCTGCCATGTATCGCCCCTGCTAATTCTAGGACCACCCACCTTTTTCTTCATCCCGTCACTCTGTCCTGTGATACGAGATGCTGCCCCCAAAAGGCGGAAAGCCCAGCAAGGCTGAGACTGTGTTATCAGTCTTATTCCCCACTGGGTCCACTCACGGTGGTCAGGACTTCACACACAGTGCAAGCAATCGATGCTATTAATGGGGTGGGTCGGGGGCGCTGGAGGAGTTTACCTTTTGGTGGTGCTCAGGGCCAGGCCCGAGTGTTGCCAGACCTGTCCAGGTCATGCCGTCGCGTGCACTGCATGTGAACAGAAGGCCACACTGCTCAGGGACTCTGCACCAAGTGATGTGACACAAAGATGCAGGGGGTGGCACACAGGTGGGTGGTCACCCAGAGTGAGAGATCAGGCCTTGGCTTGGCCTGCCATCGGAGGCTCCACGGGCATCAGAGTTCTCTGCGGCCTCCACAGCAGAGAGAAAGGGGTCCTGGGGGGCAGGGTTGGTGCTGAGGGCATGGGGGGAGGCTCCTGGGGAGTTGTGCGTGGAGGGGGCAGCTGAGGTTCCAAGAGAGAGGCAGGAATCAGCCCCCATGGCAGGCGGGGCACAGGGCCCATCGCAGACACGGCTGCGAATCACTGACCACACCTGTCCGAAACACTGCCCTTCAGCAGATTCCTCAAGGGCAGACGCCACAGTGTCTGCTGAGCTCTGGTCCCCGGGTGCCGCTGGTGCCCCTGGGTGCCCAGCACCGCCAGGCAGCGGGCAAGTAGGGAAGGCAGCAGGGAAGATCTCTTGGGTGGATGAGGGGCGAAGTGCTCTAAGCATGCAAAGGGCAGTGCGGATTCAGAGCAGATGACTGCCATGAGGGAGTCTCTCCAGGTGCCCCGATTCCCTATGGGATGTCTCAGGGGCCATTCTTGTTTAGAAACAGGGAGAAGAGAAACAGACCATATGGTGGTCATTTTACCTAATTCTCTCATTAAACCGCATTAGCCATTGGAGAGGGAGTGCCCCGTTGCTCTCAGAGATGAGGCAGGAGCTCTGGGAAGGAAGTCACTCGCCCATTCAAGAGCTGATGCGTGTTTGACCCAAGCCCTGGACCTGGGCGAAGCCCCTGGCGTGTCCCTGCTGTGCAGCATCCCCTTGCTTGAATGTCATCACTAATGCCCTGGAAAGGGGACTGCTCCTTGGAGCAGGGAAACCTCACTGGGCTCGCAGTCACAACAGGTGATTCCAGACTTGTTTCTGCCTCTGTCCCTGAATGACCATGTCTTAATCTCTTAGAGTCTTAACTTTCTCATCTGTAGAATGGGAATGAACTATGACTACCTCAGAGGCTTGGAATAAGAATGACGTGGGTATCATTTGTGAAAGTAACCCACACAGTTGTTGGCACACAGAAGGTGAATACATGTTCGTTGGTTCTGGTGTTATAAATCAATTCATAGTATGCCCATATTGTTTTACATCTCACTTTAGCGAACAGGGAGGTTTGGATATGTTCATTTTCCTGTTTGATCCAGTTTAATATTTCTCTGTTGTCACAGGCGATGTCATCCGCTCAGACTTCCTCTCTGTAAAGGCATTAACCCTGGTTCTCCCACAGCGATAGACACCAAGCCCACTTTTCTTATTAAAATGCTTTTTGCTTGTAGAACCCTTTATATTCTAATACCGTTCAGCTATAAGGGCCATTTAGCTGTGCACATAAAAGGACCCATTTGAAAAGTAAGAGAATAAAATATCCTTTCTTTTTCTGGGGGCTTCTCTGGGGAGCTTCACCAGAGAGACAGAGGGCCGCACACATTCTCAAGAATTCTAGTGTCACTGGGGTTTCTTAATTGTGTTTTCTCCCTGCACATGAGGCCCAATTTCATTTGCTTTGTAGCCTTGTCATTCTTTACCGCAGTGGCAGAGATGAATATTTTCTCCACTGTAGTTGTTTTCCTAAGAAGCTAAAAATATTGGGAGGAAATTGGTTTTTCTCTTCTGCCTTATCTTTGCATAAGTATTCTCAGGGATCGCCGAACAGTGTGGGAAGCTTCTCCACCGCTGCAGAGCCCAGAGAGATGCAGGCAGCGGAGAACCACAGCAGCCCCGGCCCCTGTGGCCGTGTCTCCTGGAGCCGTCAAGGTGGCGGCTGGCATGCGTCCACTGGTCAATTCCAGTTGAGTCCAAACCCTGATGGGACATGGCTGCCACGCTTGCAGCCTGTTGACCGATTGTTTTTCATGATTGATGGGAGTGACAGACTTATTTTTGAAACTGAGGCTGATTTTCATGATCTTGATGAGCCTGGAGAGATGATGGGTGGGGGATGGGGGGCAGGGGTGTGTGTGTGTGAGAGATGGAGAGAGAGAGAGGTGGGGGAAGATTGGAGAAGGGAGGAAAAACACTACGTTGATAATGGCTCCTGGCAGTGATTTCTGTGGAAGCCTCAGCTGCTCGGAAGGTGTGCTGTTAGGGAAGCAGTGAGCAGGGAATTGGGTAGGAAGACCTGGATTCCTTGTCCTGGTTTTGCTGTTTACTTGGGCAAGTTTTGTAAATCTTCTGTGCTTCTTTATCCCTTGTTTAAAAAAAATGAGACAGATGGAAGGGACCACTTGTTGCCTAAACAATATTTATTTTTACTTTCTTCCTGTGGAGGTTGGATTTCACTTGGGCAGTGATATGACCAGGTGAAAGACTCCATTTCCCAGCCCTCCTTGCAGCTGGATGTGGCCCATGTGATCACATTCTGACCAGTGAGCTGTAAGTAGAGTTGTGGGCCGGGCTTCCGGGAGAGCTCTTTCTAAGGGTCAAAGGTTGGTAAGGGCCTTTTACTGCCCTCCTCTTCTCCCCCCCCCCCCCCCCCCAGGTAATGTAGACCTGAGGGATGAGCCTTGAGAGTACCCAGCAGCCGGGACGAGGCTCTGATTGGCTCTGTTCTATAGGCTTTTGAGTGCTATGCAAGTGCCAAGCGGCTCTCTAACTGCAGCTGGATTGTGTCTCCCAGCTTCAGAGGGAAGTGGAAGGGCCTGTCTGCACTCAAGGAACAAGCACTTTTTGCTTTAAATGAAGCTTGAACCCATGGACTCTTCAGAGACCTCCATGTAATCCCCAGGGACCAGGGAGTTACTACCTCCACCAGCAACCATATCTTTTTAACTCCAAAGAATGGGATTGGTGCTTTTATAAAAGGCTCCAAGAGCTTGCTTGCCCCTTCTCCACTGAGTGAGGACCCCGGGAGAAGTCAGCAGTCGCAGCCCGGAAGGGGGCTCCCACTGGAACCGCGTTAGCACCATGATCGTGGACTTCAGTCTTCGGACTGGGAGAAGTGGACAGTTGTTGTTTATCAGCCACCGGCCTGTGGAATTTAGTTACAGCAGCCCAGGTGGACAAAGACAGTAGGACATGGTGAATATACGGAGTGAGTTATAGGTGAACGAGGGAGATGATGTTCCGTGTGGCCAGTGAGGCAGGTGCCCTCGTGCAGCACTGTGGCCTTGCCCCATTCCAGGACTTCTACGTGCGTGGTGTGCCCTGGAGTCCCAGGGCACGTGGCCCGAGACCCTCAGGGGACCTCTGCACAGACACAAAACTGGGGCTGCAGGGGCCTTCCTGGGCCACCTTTTAGCCCCCCTCAGGGGCACGGGGCAACCCTTCGTGTGGGCAGGTCCTCGCCCAATGACAGGGTCTGCCGTTTCTCCTCCCAGCCCCAGTGGCTATGTCCCCACCATGGTTTGGTGATGAAACAAGTGTTTTAATGAGAGACAGAGTATGACCGAGGCTGGCTGCAGCCCTGTGAGGGCCTCTCTCGGTGCGAGGCTTGGTCAGCAGCGGGACCAGGGAATCCTTGGAGAGGTGGAAGGGTGGTGTAGGACAAGGACACACTGCCGAGCACCCCCTTTTCTGTGAATGAAGGGCAACCATGAAGGACCCCTAACTGGGCTCTTACTCTGCCCTCCATCCCTGGATGCTTTGTCTTCAGTACGGCTGCAGCCAGCCCAGCACATCGCACATCGTGCGGCAGACCCGTGGGTCGGGCCCGGGCTCTGGGAGAGCTCTGTAAAAGCCCCGGCACACCTCCAGGCGAGCTCCATCCCCCGAGTATCAGGGAAGAGTATTCTCAGCCAGACTCAGAGAAAAGCACTCTTGAAAGCTCACATCCAAGCTGCTGTCCCCAAGTGTCCCTGGATGCCCCGTTGAGTGGGGCCAGCAGGTTCCTGCGAAGCTTGTCTCAGCGGAGAAATCCCTGCCTTTGTTATTCCTTGATGATTTCTTTCTCTTCTGGCCACTTCAGATGTGATTTGCAGCATCTGGTGATGAGACCAGAAGTCTAGATTGTGAGACTGTTTTTTCCTGATCCTGAAATCGGAGAGGAACTGGCCACAAGGGCCTTAGCGTAATGAGCATCGACCTGTCTCTCAGACACTGTCCTTGTTAGCGGATTCGGGAAGAGGCAGCCACGTTCTCCATTCTCAGGTCTCCTGCCCCTGCCTCTCAGGGGTGTCTGCAGAGGTGAGGTCCGGGGCTGAGTGCTAAGATCTCGGCGTGGAACATCCTGGAGGTCTGGCTTATTCCACAGCCCAGACTTAGGGGAACTTGAAAATTGAACGGTTTCGTCTATTAGCTGCCACAGCTGGGCTTATGGGCAAGGCTGAATGGCTGTGATATTGAGCCTGAATTCTGCAGCAGGAACGGGCCAAGAGGAACTCAGGGCTGTTGGCTGGGGGTCTGGCCTGCAGCCTGTGAGGGGGCCATTTATTTATCTGATTCATTCGTTCGTTCGTTCCTTCATTCATTCCATATTTATTGAAAGACTTCTCTGTGATAGGCACTGTGGTGGGGCCTGGAGATTGAGGGGGAAACCTGGCATTCTCCTCTGTGGCTTAGTGGCTCACAGCCTTTTTCAAAAGAGGCAAAGATGTGGACCTGTGGATGCCACCCAAAGGTCTAAATACCTGTCTTAGGTTGGGCTCTCTGGAAGCAGAGTCTGAAACGAATACAGGGACATGTGGCTGCTTAAAGGAGGGACCTGTACAGAGGGGAGGGAAACAGGCTCAGAGTGGGAAGGGGCAGAGTCAGCATGTGATCAGGGAACACCCGGCCTCCACCGGATCCGTGCACTGAAGGCTCTGGAGCAGCCGAGCAGCCGAGACGATGGGAATGTTCCGTGTCTGTGCTTTTCCCACGACACAGCCGCCAGCCGCTGCGACTGCTGAGCACTTGAAATGTGGTCAGTGTAGCCGAGGAACTGAAATATGAATTTTATGTAACTTTAATTAATTTAAATGTAACTACGCACACGTGACTCATGGCTGCCCTACTAGACAGTACAGCTTTAGAATAGGGGTGGGCAAACTTCTCCTGCAAAGGGCCTGTAAGTGAACACTTGAGGTTTGGGGGACCACACGGCCTGTCTTGCAATTCCTCAGCTGCTGTTGTAGCAAAAACCAAAGCAGTGGGTGTGGCTGTGTGCCCATCACTATGTACAAAAACAAGTGGCAAGCTGGATAAAGCAAATTGCAGAGTCGCCCCCTCCCTGACTCCCAGAAGTGGCCACACTCACCTAGCCTGTGCCGGTCTGCCATTGGTGCGGGCCAGCTGGGGGAAGGTGTGCTTCCTGGGTGGGGCCTCTCCGTGGGCGCAGGGCACCTCCCAGAGTGGGTAAGAGTGCGGGCGGGGTGCTGTGATCCCTCAGACACGGCCCTCCTGGCCATCAGGGGCGGCGTGGCGCCGGACCAGGCCAGGAGAATCTAGGAGTCATGGGACAGTGTCTGCTACACTAATTCACAACTTCCACTGTGCATGCACTCTGTGCCAGACACAGTGGTAGGTACTTCACACGGAGTCTGTCGCTTCAGTTCTCGGAAGAGCCGCGTGGCGAATGTAGTACAAGTATCTTTAGTGCGTTCCTGAGAAATGCACTGATTTTCATCACTGTGGTTTTGTTTGTTTAGTTACCAGTTTTCTCCAAGACATTCTCTCCTCTCTCTCTCTCTCTCTCTGTCTCTCTCTCTCACACGCACACACACGCACCCTTCATCTGAAATGTAGGTATTTTGTCACCAAGTGTCAGTCACATAGTGTCTTCTGCCAGGTGTCTTTGCTCTCCTCCCAGAGACCCCAATGGCCTGATGTGTTTTTCAGCCCAGATTTCCTATTTGATATGAAATCCATCCATTCCTGCCTTATTTCAGTTTCCCTTAAAAACAGATCCTGCCCTGGCTGGTGTGGCTAGGTGGACTGAGTGCCGGTCTGCAAACCAAAGGGTCACTGGTTTGATTCCCAGTCAGGGCACATGCCTGGGTTGCGGGCCAGGTCCCCAGTGGGGGATGCGTGACAGGCAACCACACATTGATGTTTCTCTCCCTGTCTTTCTCCTTCCCTTCCCCTCTCTCTAAAAATCAATAAATAAAATCTTTAAAAAGAAAAACAGATCCTGATTTGGGTGCAGGTGGCTTCCTTGGGAGGCGATCTCAGAAAACAGGAGGGATGAGAAAAGGAAGGGATAAGTGCAGTAAGTGGTGTTTAACGGGTCAGGGGGGTGGTCACTGGGTGAGTTGTTCCCGGCCAGCTGCGGTTCCTTCCCACGGGAGGCCCTGCTGGACACACACCTTAGAAAGTGAGACTGCTCATTCACCCATTGTCCTCCCACACTGGATGAGACCGGCTCCACAGGGTTAACGTCCTCACACTTTGCTCAGCCCAGGGTCCAGGTGTTCCTTCAGAGCAAACCCCTTCCCCTGGGGCAGAGGGACCACAAAGCCCGCTGCCTGGAACCTCTAGGCCCCTGGTCGGGTCCCGGCAGCATCTGGCTTACTCCCCTTTCTTGCTTTGCTAGTAGTTCTCATTTTGTTGATGTTTTCCTGTGATGTGCAGGAGGTTTCTAGTTTGGCGGAGTCTCCCTTGCTTATTTTTGCTTTTGTTGCCTTTGCTTTGGGGGGTCAAATCCAAAGACTGTCACCGAGACCGATGAGAGGAGGCTTTCCACCTGTGTTTTCTTCTAGGAGTTTTATGGTTTCAAGTCTTATGTTCAAATCTTTAATCTACTTTGAGTTAATTTTTGTGTGTGGTATAAAATAGTGGTCTAGCTTCATTCCTTCGCCTGTGGCGGTCCAGTTTTCCTGCATCACTTATTGAAGAGACTGTTCCTTCCCCGTTATATATTCTTGCCTCCTGTGTCATAAATAAATTGACCGTATATGCGTGGGTTTATTTCTGGCCACTTCATTTCTGTTCCATTGATCTACTTTCTGCCAATACCATGCTGTTTGATTACTACTAGTGTTCTCCAGTTTGCACTTTTTCAGTCGAAGGGATTTGTTGCCAGTTTCTGCAGTGCAGTAGATTCTGCCTGACAGTTTGCATGCTCGGGGGAGAAGTTGCACACTTACCCCCTTGGGTGACGACATGACAGCACGCAGGAGCCTTGGGTCTTACTTCTGATTGCCCTAGCAAGGTTCCGAACTTTTCCAGGCCTCGGTTCCCACTCCGTGTAATGGGAGGGATGGCAAGGCGTTTGCTCTACCTCAGACGAGGTCATGGATGAGCTCACACTCGGTCATCTGGGAAGCATATAGGGAGGCAGGTTATTGATGAAGGACTAAGTGCTGTGGTTAAGGCCGTGTCAATGAACTAGTCCTCATTATTCTAGGTCTTTATTTAATGTGCGTGCAGCTGGAGCTCCCCATTCAGCCTGCTTCCCGGACAGCTCTCTGCCCGCTCCCAGGGCCGGACTCTGGGAGTGCAGTGAAGACCACCTTGGTGAGTCCTTGAACTCAGGGCACTCGTGGCCAGAGGGGAGCCAGATCCTGGACCAGGGCTCTTCCTGCAAGACAGCTTAGTCTCCACGCCATCCCACAGGCCCTGGCCCTGTCCCCAGACAAACCCAGCACAGGAAAGGGTGTGACCCGGGCTACAGCGGCTGGTCTAAAGCAGAGAGAGGGGCAGGGGCACGGACACAGGGAGGACCTGTGCTCTCCCCTGGGAACAAGCGATCGGTGCCCTGAGGCTCAGAGGAGTCCAGCAAATCGATAGGGGGTTTGAGTGCTGTGCTCAGGTGTTTTACTTCAAGGACGTGTCGCAGGGTCTTAATCAGAGAGTGACAAGTTCCCTTGGACTTCCAGGGAAGATTCCCTGGTCTGAGGTGTGGCTGGGTGGGTTAGAAAGGCTGCAGGACCCAGAAGAGGCCATCCCAGAGGTCGCGGTGGCAGGTCTGGGTGCACAGGGGCTGTCAGTCCTTTTAACCTGCCCATGCAATTGCAGTCCTAGGAGTGGATTCTTGGAGCTTCCCTGAGAGGCGGCAGGAATAGAGTCAGGACCCAGCTGGCTTCCGTGGGCCTCCTTAAGTGCCTCACATGGCCCAGGTTCAAGAGCATTGCATTGTGAAGGGCACTCAGCACTCTCCATCACTCCGTCCCTTCATCTTTGGTGGAAGGCTTCCTCTCCCGGGTGTGTCTCCCAACCCCAGAGCACCTCATCGGAGAAGGAGGTGGAGCCACGTGCTCTGAGAGGAAGGCAGACAGCCCCTTGGTTCACAGTCCCGAGCCTGGCAAAGCAACCCACCCTTCTGTGTTCTCTGCAAAATGCTTCATGAAATGCAGGGTCTTAGTTAGAGCCAAGGCCAGGGAACGCTCAGGGGGGCATTAGAGAGGGAGCTGAGTCGGGGCAGGGACAGGGGCTGGCAGAGGGAGGCCCATGGGTCCTGGTGCAGAGTCTGAGTCCCTGCTTTGCCCCAAGGGAAACTGAGAATGCTCCAGGGTTACCCTTCAGCCCAAACTGGCGCTTAAAGAAGAGGGAGGCCTAAACCTAGACTCTAACCAGTGACTCCCCTTCATTTGGTCATTTCTTGCTCCCTTTTACAAGTGCCGTTGCCAGGCTGGGACAAGCCTGGAAGAGGGTGAAGTTGCCGCGCAGCTAGACTGCCGCTCTCCGTAGAAGTGAAGGCAGAATTCGGGCCTTTTGCAGAACTGATTGGAAGGCAAAGGTCACCTTGTCGTCCTGTGGAAGCCCTTAATGGCGAAAAGAAACAATTGGGAAGGTAATTTAACATTCCCACGTTGGAGTCATAAAAAAATCTGTCTGAAACCTTATAATTAAGGTGCTTTGGCAATCTTTGTTACCAGAGATTTATTTTTCTGGCCTTTCTTTAAATATCTGGTATTTAAATCAGTTCTGCCATCTTAATTTTTTAATAATTTGTGGTATTTCTTATATATATTATTTCTGGTGTATAAGAGAACAGTTTGTAAACAGAGTAGAAAACTTAAATCCAACCTATATATTATGGATTTTTTAACTGATAAGAAAATGTGACTAAAATTTAAGCAAAAAAAACCCCAAACGTTTATACAAAGAATAAACCCTATAACCACCCAGAGTAAAATAATTTTTACTGGTCCTTACTCCATTCTGTCATTGGTGGCCTTGAGCATGTATTTTATTTATTTTTACTCTGCTTGGGTTTGTGCTGTTTTGTACCTTGCCTTTAAAAAAGCCACTTAGTTGTAAGTGAGAGGAAGGTTTATTTACTTACGCAACTGAAAACCCATTGGTGGGCCTGCGTTTTGTGTCGGTCAGCAGGACCCTGAGACTTGCATCCCACCCCAGGACCGGGGAAGGGGTCAGTTTCCCCACAGCACGTCTGGAGCAGGAGGAGGCGTGAAAATCACACACACACACACACACATACACACACACACTCTCTCTCTCTCTCTCTCTAAAGCATGCATTCCCCGTGCACTTATTCGAGGTTTGGATTGCTCCGGCAGAGCAGCTGTTCAGCCCCAATGGATGAACACCCCCGAGTAGGATTTGGATGAACTCTCCCAGTCTATCCCCGTTTATTCTCCCGATATGTCTCATTTTTCCTCCTGCAGCTGGCAACCAGCTCATCTGATGACAGGCCCAGGGTTTGGCCATGAGACCGAGCACTGGAATGGTCTCTCTGTGGACCAGTGGTGCCTGGATAAACAGGCTCTTTGTGGGGTGGGGGTGGGGGCTTGATTTGCAGTGTTTGCCAATTTCTTTGGTGTAAATCTTCCTACCAGAGCTGATTTTAAATGATCAGTGCAAAGTCCCCGAACGTGGGATCGGGAAGAGATGCGCACAGTTGAGTCCTTGTGAGCGGATACAGTTCAACCTGCCTTCTGCCCAACAACTTCTCTTGCTCCTACATTGTTTTCCTATGCCTGGGCTTGGTTTGGAAACCTTATACCTTTATCCCATTGTCTTTTTCAGCATGGAGGCTGGCTTCTTTGATCAGTCCGCTCATTCAATCCATCATTTGTCCCTTCGTTTAATAAATACGCACTGAATGCCTATTATATATCAGTTTCTTGCCTGCGCACTGGGAACATAGTGATGAACCAAAGTCCGTGTTCTTAGAGGAGACAGACTATTAGGAAGTATTGTTTATCCAGGTGAAAGTGATGTGAAAAAGTTAAACCAAGAAAGGGGATGGAAAGTGAGGAGGGAGGGACTGAGGATGGAGAGGGGGCCATTTCAAATAGGTTGGCTATGGAAGGCCTCTCTGAATGCAGTGCGCTAGCAAGCCATTTGAAGGTTTTGTAGGAAGAGCATTCTGAGTTCAGGGGACAGCACGGTCAGGGATGAGGGGAACAAGCTTGGCGTGCTTAAGGAACAGCAGGAGGACCGTGAGCCTGGAGTGCAGCCCACGACAGGGAGAGTGGCAGGACGTGATGCCAGGAAGGTCGCAGATTCAGGTCACGGAGAGTCTTGCAGGCCCTGTTAGGACTTTGAGTTTTAAGCCCAAGGAGAAGGGAACGGGGGTGGATTACTCTGGCTTCTGGGGTGCAGCTAGGTCAGTGATTCTCAAAGTGTAGCCCTCAGACCAGCAGACCACCAGGAACGTGCTAGAAATGCAGATTCTGAGGCCCTGCCCTAAACCTCCTGAATCAGAAACCCTGGGGGTGGGATCCAGCCGTCTGTGCTTAGACCCCCCTCCACGTGGTGCCCATGCATGCTGGAATTGGGGACCTAGACTGTAGCTCAGTGCTCTCACACCATTTTATCCCTGCCACGTCTGGGCCACCGTCTTCCCTGAAGGCTGATGTATCAGTCTTCATCCATCCCACCTATCGGTACTGTTCGGGTCCTGGACGAATACGAGAGAGGCCCACGATGACATTCTCGCAGGTTGTCAGGTCTGCACGTGCTGGGCCCAGCACCCCTCACCCCGCTTCCCGTCATGGACCTCCCTTACAAGTCTGTTGTTACAGGGTAGTCACGGGATGCAAAGTACGGCAGAGGGAAGGTCGTCAGTAATATTCTAATAACTATGCATGGTGTCCAATGGGTACAAGATTTATGGGGATGATGTATATTTAGTGTCTAATCACTGGGGTGTACACCCCAAACTAATGTAATATTGGATGTCAACTTGTAATTGAAAAACTGAAAATGATTACCAAAATATCCTACCTGTGCATTCTTAAAGCAAACGGTGACTGCATCCTCTCTTCACCAGACATCTGCTTCTCCCTCCAACAGTTTTATGGACGATACCCCCATGCTGGTCATTTCTTCCTGTATCATGTTTCTCTCCATCTGTTTGAAGTGTAGCAGAAAGAACAGTTTGCTACACAGCATAAAGGTTATATAATTTATATGTAACTGGTAGGAACTGTCTCATAATACAAATGTAAACCCTCTTAAGTATGAGTCCGTCCTTAGCCACCTGGGACTTTTGTCCTCCTTTAAAATGATAAAAGAATTCCGGGGCTTGGGCAACCTCTGTGTGGCCCCGTGAACCGAAGGCCCGCAGCCCTTCCCCAGGATTTCTTGATCGCATATAACGGTAACTAAACACAGGTTAACGTGGCCTAATATTATTCCAGTTGTTGCGCGACTCTGTTATTTTCCCAAGTACCAGTTTTTACGGGCATATTCAACATTAACTCAAGGACTTTCTTTAAAAGCCAAAAGAAGAATCCTTGCAGACTAGTAGTTAGTAATTCGTTTTTGTGAGTGATATATAGCTGAATTGTATGCAAGTCTGAAGAAGTCAATGTGGACACCCGCCTGGAGAATTTTGGTGATGATCTTAAGCTGAGAATTCGCAGGTGTTATTCAGCAGGCATTTGGAGCATCCCTTGAATCTTGTCCTAGCAACTAGATCTGGAATTTAGTATCCATTGTCTGAAAGTTGGCTTTTTATCTAGTCTTAAAACAAAGAAACAAAACCAAACCCCAGACTTCCAGATAGAGAGGTTATGAATTTGATATGTAATTTCAGAATCCTTTCAGCATTTCCAAAAATAAGAATTATTACTGTGATGTTTGTTCATATATAATCAACCAGGCACATTTCTAAACATATCTGTTATTCTTATTACAAGCAATTCCAGCAGCAAAAATAATAACACTTTTTCAAGGATTATAAGTTCGTGTAATTGCACATCAAAGGAAAATATGGATCTTGAGCCTCTTAAATGTTGAGATACAGCACATTGTTGCCTATTATATTTTTCAATTCCTTATTCATGCATTTCAGCATAAGTTATATCCATTTTCTCATAACTCTGTCCTTTTATTCATAGATTTCAGGAATAAAATTAACCATGACATGGAATTTAAAGCATTTCTTTGATACTTAAATTCTCTACACTACAAAGTGGTTATTTCAAGTTTTATTTACATAGTTATCATCTCTCATCTGAGGACACACGCACCCATCTATTTTTAATATACATATAAGTGTAACTTTCCCAAGTTTATTACCATCCATTCATTCAGACTAAGGACTTTTCTTGTTCTGTAAAGGTTCCCCGGTGATCTCACCGCTCCATCGTAACTAAGGTAAAGGGGCCCAGGGGACAAGATCGTTTCCGTGGTACCACTCGCCGTGGTAGACACAACTTTAGCCACTCAGAGAGTATCTGTGGGGTGGGACTTCATACCTGCTTGTTTTCATAGTCCTGAGGTCACCGTCACTGACCCATGAACAGTCCTGAGAGCCACCACATTGTGAACACACTCAGGCCCGCGTGGCAAATGCTTCTCAATCTCCCATGCCCTTGGTTGCCATGACACCTGCCCAACAGCTGATTTCTCTTTCTTTCCCTGTATGCAGATGCTTACGTAAGGATTCGAGGGTAAATAATGTAGGATTTCAAATTAAAGTTCATGGGATGAATTAAGTTTTGAAAACAAAGGGAATTTTCTGTCTTCACACTCTGATTTGAGCAACACCAGAGCTGAGAGTTACTGAATAGGTTACTGGCATGCTGGCCGGACACCCATTCACCTGCTTGCTGGGGATCCAAAGCCACACCAGGACAGTGTTTCCCTCTCAGTGCCCCCCGGTCTGTGGGGGCTATGTTAGTTTCTTATTGCTGCTGTAACAAATTACCACCAATTAGTGGCTTAAAACATTATACATTTATTATTTTATGATTATACATTGATCATCTTCTGCCCTTCCAAATGTCAGAAGTCTGAAACAGAATTTATTGAGCTAAAATGGGGGTGTTGATTAGGCGGTGCTCCTTGTAGAGATTCTAAGGGAGAGCGCATTCCCCTGCCTGCTCCAGTTTCTAGAGGTCATCTGCGCTCCTGGCTCACGGCCCCTTCCTCCGTTGGCATAGCCAGCAGTGGGGCATCTTCAAATCTCTTTCACTGAGAAGAACCCTGTGTCTACATTGGGCCCACCAGCTTATCGAGAATAATATATTCATCTCAACATCCTTATCACATATGCAAAGTTGTTGTTTTTTTTTCCCATGGGAGGTAACATATTCACAGATTCTGGGAATTAGGATGTGGACATCTTTGGGGGAGGACCCTTATTATGCATTTCAACTGTGACTCTGTATGAGCTGTGAAAGCCAATGACAGTGGCACCTCCCCCCCCCCCACAGTAGTGCAGGTGCCCAGCAATGGCTGTTTTCAATCATGCCTGGTTCCCTATGTCCTTTGGACCTTTGGTCTATGTCCAGGCCAGTTCCCTTATTGCTACTGCTTCACTGTCTGGAATCTAGCCTCTCCCTGTTCTTTACAGCTAATGCATCAACCTTAAGTCACTGCTTGCTTATTAAGCTGAGTGCTTTGTGCAAAGGTATCTTTGTGTTCAAAGCACTGAGTATATTATCCCAGAGCCCCAGAAAAGTCAAACTCTACCCAAGGAGCATGTTGAACATACACCTCACATCAAGCAACATTAGAAAACATTTTAAACTAAGCAATTGTTAAGCACCATGATAGCACAAGCTGTTTGACACCAGATCCATTGTGTGGAAAGGTCCTGTTCCACTCAGCTACGTCTTCCCCTATTCTCATCTGGCTCACAAGGTGCTTGGTAGCACTCACTTACTTGGATGTGCGCAAGATTTTTTGTAGTATCTCTCCTTTCAACATCGTAATAGCTTTAACTTCTATCCTACCTAGCATACCAGGAATGCAGGCAACAGATCTATGCCTTCTTTGACAACTAGAGTTTTATTTCCTCTATTTAGAAACAAATGTAATTAGTTAAACTGGAGAAGACAGAACTGCTTTTGCAGCAAAGTCAAAACATGCATCAACATTCATCTCTATAATTATTTCACTGGGGGGAAAAAAGTTTTCACTGGCTTTTATCATTAACGAAGAGGGTCCTTGACAGTGGTTGGCTGCTTACTGAGTCATGTGAGTCAGTTCTGCTCCCCCGGGGTGTCTGGGAATCCTGCAGGCAGGCTCATTCACCTCCTGTCGCATGGCCCGGCACTGAAGAATACAGCCTTTTGAGGCAGAGGGATCTGGGTTTGAATCTTTAACTCTGCTACTTCCTTGCTGAGTGTTTCTGGGCAAGATCAGGGGCTGGAAACTTTTTGTGTCAATGGCCAGGTGGTAAACACTTTAGGGTTCGTGGATCCTATGATCTCTGTTGTATCTACTAAACTCTGCTAAAGTTTTAGCCTAAGTAACAGTAGGCATGGTTGTGTTCCAGTTAAACTGTATTTACAAAAATAGGTTGGATTTGGCCCATGGGCCATAGTTTGCTGACTCGGGCAAGATACTCAACCTCTTAAACTTTGGATATTAATAATGAATATTGAAAGCTGACATCTGGGTGTTAAAATTCAATGAGATGATGTATAATAAGTGCCTAGAATAGTACCTGGGAGATGGTCAGTATATCTCTGGATGGGTGAATGAGAAGGATGGAGAGAGGGGGAAGAAATGAAAAGAGGGAAGGAGCAGCCACATTGAAACTAAATATTTTGCACAATCATTTGCCAATTTCGGGGACAGAGCTCTCCCTAGCTCTAGGGATAATGGACTGAATGGAGGTAATTAAGCAAGAGACTCATGTCTTATCACATGGAACAGAGCAATGGTGCTAGACAGGTGAGCTACAGGGGCTGGGCCACCGTTACTAAGAAAGTGATTAGTCCTTTTTCTCCTGTCATCTTCCCTGTCCCCCCCACCCCAGGAACTATTTCCTGTGAGAATTGGAGCTGCCCCACCTTCCCTCAGCTCCTACATAACTTCCCTCCACGAATCCAGGCAGGTTATCAAAGGCTGGCCCCGTCGAGCTCCCATCTGCCTTTCCCAGGTTGAGCATCTTGCTGATGTGCAGGCGGTTTGGGGCCTGTGATGGCTCCCAGGCCTCAGGGTTTTTTAGGTCTGTTTCTGCAGAGGCCTGACCCGTTCTCTCGTGGTCTCCTCGAACAGCCTGGGTGGATAGAACCTCGCTTCTGCAGTGTGCATGCGCCCAAGAAAAGGCAAACTTCACAATATTTGAGCAAACGACAAAGACGTTCCCCCTTAGTTATTAATCACTACTGAAAACAAATCAGAGAAGCTCCGACTGGAACTTCTGACTGTAATCTTTTGTCTTTGAAACAAAGTGTCCGGGCTTGCAACTAACATGGGAGTGAAGACATTCACACAAAGACAAACGACAGAAAACAAGTAAAACTACCCAAAAACTGGAATTTTCTTCCAACAGTAAGAGGTGGGATTATTTTATTGAAGCCTTAGTAGCTGAAGATCCAAATACAAATAAAATGAGCCTTTGCCCCGTCCTACTATGCAATTTCTAATTCAGAAACCCATGACCTACGCAAATGGGAACACCGAGTCTCTCTACCATGAGTGCAGCTTTTTGTGATAAACACATGATTGAACACTCTCGATGGAGCCAGAATGTTCTGAGAGTTTGAGCATGAAGAAAACTATATTAAAATTTGAGGCTTACTCTTACAGAATCTCATAGGTGCCTTAGGGTCATCCCAGCCTTTGATTCAAGCAGTATGTTTATCATTCCAACAAAAAAAAAAGGTGAAAAATATACAGAGGTTGGTGGTGCTTGGATGGAGTGTGTGCACGTTCAGAAGGCACACAGAGTGGAGGCTTCTCACCCAAGCCCGAAGGTAAGGAGAACCATTTGAGAGGCGAGGGTATCACCCGCACGATTTGCTAATGCAGTGACCACATGACCCAGAATGTCCAAGACAGCTCCAACTTTCCATAATTTTTTCCCTTAAAAATAGGCGATTCTCAAAATGTGTCCAAGCAATTTAATTTTCATATTTAAACCATCGTGAATTTTTTTTGGATGTTTCGCTTAGAAAACAGGGTCCCGGAGCACGAAGGTCCAGCAGTGGGACTGATGCTGTGAGCGGAAGTCTGATAGTGTTTAGTCCCAAGAGAGCCCGTAGTGCAATTCCTACAACCCGGAGCTCTTCATCCCGGTCAGCAGGGGTCAGGCAGTGAGTACCTCGTGCGGGAGTGCTCAAGGCAGAAGCATCTGACGTAAACTGACGCCTGTTACTGCAAGACGGTTCTTCCTCACACGTGGTCAGTGACTGTCAGTCGATACTTACTCACTCATTCCCGACTGACGCCCTCTTTCCCCACACTGTGGAAGTTGGTCTGGTGCCCGCCACTGCTCGCTGCTCCTCGTGATGCTCTGACAGCTGCAGCCTGACTCTTCCTTGGGTTTCCGCGCTGCTGTTCACGCTGGCATTCTGAAATCGAGAGGCAGCCACAGCTGCCTGGGGTGTTGGGGGCTGGGTGGGGAGAAGAGAGAATGGGGGGAGAGGGTAGGAGAAGCGAGAGAGAGAGACAGAAACAGCCCCCAGATGAACAAGCTGCCCTCCTCTCACGACCAGGTTTATTCGCAGAAAGGGTGAAAGCCAAGAAGAAAACTATCCTGGGAAAAGATCTTCGCACGTTTCAAGTGCCAAGAACTCACCTACCGTATCATTCCTTATTCTCTCTCTCTCTCCTCCCCTCTGACACCTGACTTAGGAAGTTAAAAAATACATATTTTAAAATCTCTAGGTTGTGAATAGTAAGGATGTGCCTCAGAGAAATAATGAAGGATCTTCTCCAGACCTGTTCAGAGTTACACTAGATTTTATAGGAAGGACCTTCAGCTCCAGAACTGAAGTCCTTTTCCATGTACCCTGGTCCCTTACATCTGACTGCAGTTTAGTGGACCTCCTGCTTTGGAGTAATCTGGGGGGCCCTTGTGTTTACCCTATTTTCAATGAAAAAGGCACAGCAGGTCTTGCTAGAGAGAATTCTGTAACTGACTCTCCTTTGCACTGGGGGCTTGCCAGGCAGCTTCCAGTGAAATTTGAACTTGACTGTGTCACCTATGGAGAAGCTTGTGGCCCGCACATGGTGGTCCTAGCTATCCTTAGGCTAGTCCTGATTCTTTACTCTTACTTACCTTTGGCCCTTCTGGTTCCATGGTCTTTCTGGGGGCTGTCTGAAATCCTCTGTGGAAGCCGGTGGGGAAGAAATGAATGAGCAGCTGTGTGAATACCAAGCGTGATCTGTACACACCACGGGCGATTGTTAATTCGCTCAGATTTGCAGCTCTGGTCACATTTTTTTTCCCCCTCCCAAATCTGAGTTTCAGAACATCCATTACTTTTCTCCTTTGTCTACTTTTTTCCGGGACTAAGTGAGTTGGGGATGAAAATTCTGAATAGTTTGTGCTTTTTACACCGTTCTCTCCAAGTGCTGCTTGGTCCTCGCCTTTTACTAGATACGGCTTTTTTTTTAAAATTCATTAGGATTTTTTCAAGAGTTTAAGCATCTTGATGAATGCATTGGGCTACTTGCAATATTAATAACTCATGTGTTCTGACCTTGTGTTCCCGATAAAGGAATTCTCTGCTGTGTAAAGCTCCGGGATGAATAATGGCTGAGTATTTCTATTGTCCTCTTAAAACGGAGATTACTACATGTTGAGTCACAACACAACTACTTTTTTATAGGCTGTGAATAGCATAAGGGCCCATCATGTTTTTCCAGGCAGGGCCAAGTGAAAGGATAATGGCGAGCCAATTATGATAAATAATGCCTTATTTCCTTTTGGCCCCTGTGCAAATTTCACAGAGCAGGATTCCATGAAAGGCTGGGAGATTAAATTAAAGGAGACCATGTCAATGCCAGCACCTAGCACGGTGCCTGGCACACGTCACAGCTGAATGAACATCGGAGCTCTGCAGGGGGTTTGGGTTTTGCTTTGTTGTTTTTTTCCCTTCATTCTTCCTTCACTGTGATAAAGGTCACAAACAACTATTGTTTCCAATTTGGGTCCATCCACGGAGCAGAGCAGGGTCAAGCTGGGCAAGGGCCTAAGCTCAGGGCACTTTGCAGAGCTCCTGGGGGCCCAGGTGGGCGAGCAGAACGCTGCTTGGTGAAT
Source organism: Micronycteris hirsuta (assembly GCA_004026765.1). Classification (NCBI taxonomy): domain Eukaryota; kingdom Metazoa; phylum Chordata; class Mammalia; order Chiroptera; family Phyllostomidae; genus Micronycteris; species Micronycteris hirsuta. The sequence goes on along the minus strand of PVJI01000282.1, from coordinate 57,343 downwards.
CTGGTTGTGGCAGGCTCAGAGGAGGAAGAAAGCAGACAGGGAGATTCCAGCAGAGCAGGTGGGGCTGAGGTTGGTCTGAGAGAAGAGGCAAGACTGTGTTATGGGCACTCGGAATCCAGGAGCACCGGGGGCCTGCTGTGGTGTGGTGTGCAGTTGGCTAGGATGAGGGGTTCCAGAAGATGAGGCCCATACGCCACAGGTCCTACTGGGTAGGATGTTGATGCGCTCAGCAAAAGTTCTGATGGCTGGAAGGCCCAGCAGGATGAAGCTGTGTTTCCCAGGCCTCTCGTGTGCGCACGGAATGAACCCCAAATTCTTTCCCTCCCTCCTCCCGTGCCGTAGAATTTAACTTCGAGAAAGTTGAACCATTCTCCTCTACGGGCCTCAGTATCCATGTTGGCAAACTGAGAGTGTTGGGCCGCTTGGTCTCTAAGACTTGTGTCTTTGTTCTTATTTTTGTTTTATTAATAATGACATGAGGCAGTGTCAAGTAAAAGCAGTTTTCGGTTTCCTAGAGTAACGTGCGTCTGGAAGGCATGGAGCTTTTATGCTGCTAACCTCGTTTTTTATTTTGACATCTAGTGTTCTGTACTGACTTCTTTTAAATTCCCAGCTACTAGCAGTTGTAATTCTATCCAGGAATGGAGTCAAGGACCAAGCTGAGTCAGCAGTGGGAAGCATAACTTAATATGAACACGTCACTTAAAAATGAACATCTACGTAGAAGAAGGGATAATCCCTCCAAAGCTAGCATGATGCAATTTAATGAGATATCCATGATTTTCAGTGGACAGTGTCCATATGCCAGAGTATGGAGAAAGGATATATGTTCTAGGGTAGAAGCGTATTCAAATTTAATTCATGTCAAGTAGTCTTCTCTCCTTTTAGATATAGGCGTGCCGAAAGAGTAGCAAGGAATCAAGGAAATTTGGAGAGTGCTTTGCCAAGACATATCAAGTTATTTAGTTAACTGTCCCTTAGTGTGCATTTTACCTCTGCTTTTCTTTTTTTTTTAATCCTCCCCCAAGGATATATTTATTGATTTTAGAGAGAGAGGAAGGGAAAGAGAGAGGGGGGGTGAGAAAGAGAAACATTGATGTGAGAAAGAAACATTGATCGGTTGTATGTACCCTGACTAGGGATTGAATCTGCAACCTAGGTATTTGCCCTGACTGGGAATCAAACCCACAGCCTAATGGCATGTGGGGTGATGCTCCAAGAAAGTGAGCAACCTGGCCAGGGCGTCCCCTCTGCTTTGCTTTGCCAAGGGGATCTTTGCCTTCCTGAACCCGTATCTATTTGTTACTCTCGTCTACCGTGCGCTGGCTGTCCTCTTTCATAGCCGTTCTTGCTGTGTGGGTCGTCCAAGGGGGATCTAATATTAGGACGGAAGACGGACATCTGGAATTTAGGAGAAAGAAGTAGCAGGAAGTGTAGACTTGAGAATCACCAGGATATATCCATATTTTGCCATGTTTAATGCACAATTTTTGCCCAAATTTTTGAGGGGAGAAAAAAAGATGTGTATTATACATGGGTATAATAATAGGTAAAATAATCCCGTGTATAATGTGCACAAAAGCATGGGTGTGCATTATACACGGCAAGATATGGTAGGTAGTAATTTAATTCATAGTACGAGATGAGATCAGGAGGGCATGAGAAAGATCTAGTACACAATACCAATATAAAAATTGAACATGTGGGTAGGGGATGAGGGGCCAGCCAAGTAAACCAAGAAGAAGACCTGAGAAGTTATAGGATCACTCAGAAGTCATGAGATTGTTGAAAGGAGAGAGGGGCCATAGCGTTTCACACTTGCTGAGTGGTCCATTAAGAAAAGGACTAAATGAAACCCTTTGTTTAGCTATGAGGGGTCCGTGGCGGAAGGCTTGCCAACATATGGACGAGGGCAGAAGCCAGACGGAGTAAGTTAGAGACAAGAAAAGCGGAGATCACTTTACTTCATTCTCTCAGTAAATGTACCTAATGAGGTGGAGGGGAGGACGTGGACAATAGCCTGAGGTACTGAGATAAGAGATCAGGGTTATAGGAGATTTTGCTCTCTATGGAGGGAAAGATCTGGGCAAGTTTCAGTGCTGACAGGAAGAAGCCAGTGGAGAGAGGGAGGTTTAAGATAGCAGCAGGGGCACAAGCGGCGTCCTCAAAGGCCCAGAGGAGGCTGGTGGGCAGGAGGCCCAGCGCCCAGGAGAGGATGCCCCTTGCTGTGTGGCAGAGCAGCAGGAGAAAGAAGGATGCAAGGGAGGGCTTCCCGGCAGGCAGTCAGAATGTTCCGTTACAACGGCCTCTTTTTGCTTCTATGAGGTAGGAAGAGAGATCATTCCCTAAAGCTGGGGCAGTAAAGATTCAGGAGCATAGTGGAAGTGTGTAAAAGCAGCAGTGGAAGATTACGGGGCAGGTAACTGGGGAGATGAGTGAGGAGCCCCTCAGCTGACGTCGGAAGCCATCCAGCAGTCCCAGAGGTGTGTGGTTTTCTGGAGCAGAGCTCAGCAGCCTAGGCGGGGCACGACTGGTTGGGCAGATATAAGGTGTCACGGACTGAGTTGTGTATCCTCAGACTCATATGTTGAAGTCTAACCCCCAGGATATCAGAATGTGACCTTATTTGGAAATATGGTCTTTGTGGATGTAATTAAGTTAAGAGGTTGGTCATTAGGGCTCTAATCTAATGTGACTGGTGTCCTTTTAAAAAGGGGACATTTAGACACAGGCACACAAAGAGAACACCTTTCGAAGCTAAAGGCAGAGATGAGTTGCTGTTTCAAGTCAAAGAATGCCCAAGAGTACCAGCGAAACACCCACAGCTAGGGGAGGGGCATGGGACGGATTCTCTCGCCCAGCACTCAGAAGGAATCGACTCTGCGCATGCTTTGATCTTGGTCCTCTGACCTTCAGGACAGACGATGCATTGCTACTGTTTAAGACAATCTGTAGTTCTTTGTTATGGCGGCCCAGCAAACTAATGCACAAGGGATAGGGTCACTTTTTTCTTTTCTTTTTCTTTTCTTTTACTCTCAATTGGGTGTGAGGGACATAAGGCCAACAGTTTGAGAGGACATTCTAAAAATATTATTAAGGAGTTAGTTCAAGGAATCCCAGGTGGATAGGGAAAGAAGATAAAACAGAAGAAGACAACTAGAAAGAAAAAGAAAAGACTAAGGGATCTGTTGAAACGTTCTTTTCAGCTCCTACAAGTGCAATTTTGAGGAGTACATAGGATCTCAGTTTCTTGGAAAATCTCAATCCTATTGAGAATTTTCCTGTAAAAGTTAATCTTAGCCTCTGAGTTCTTGCTAAAGTGAGCGCTGTGTCACTCCTCAAATCAGAACTGTGGCTTAGATCCTAGCCAAGGTATTTGCAAAGAATCACTTCTTGCCAGGCACTGGCTCGCATTTACATTCAATAACCACAGACCCAGTGTGTTCTCAGACGGATTTTTCGGGTCTCCAAACCATGTGAGTCTCCAAAGGCCTGCACGCCCAGCGTGGATTTAATGGGCTATTTGCCCCTGTGACTCAGCATTTCCGAGGCTCCCGTGCTCGGAGAGTCTGCTCGTTAGCTTCGAGAGACAGCTTTTTAATGGATTAAAATAAAGGGGAACGAGGGCTGTGGTTTCCAAAGCGGCTGTGATTAAAGTCTTACGGACAGCTGCTGTTCAGTCTGGTGTCACCCCGTGTGAATGAAAGAGTGGCTCCCTGTCAGGAAGCCACTGGGCTGTAAATTCTGTTTACTGCACAACTGGCCGCTTTCTGCCAAGTTGGAAGTTTTAGGAAGAGCACGTGAAGAGACCGCATTGAACAAAAACAAATTTTTTTTTAAATCTTATTTTGAAAAATAACTTTTTTCCATTGCAGACAATTTGGGAAATATATGAAAATAAATATATTTGCAAAAACAGCAGATAATTGCTTCAGTTTTAACATTTAGGCTGTGTGTCCATCTGGCCTGTTTTCCCCTATGCAAATGTACCCATACATATATTTACTAACTGGGAATCACACTGTAGTGCAGTCTCGAACCTCGCGTTAGTTAACAGGGAGTCCCAACCACATCCCACGCCACAGAAATGCGTTTCATTGGCTCTCCAGGTTCCACGAGCATTACTTATTTAACTAATCCTTTTTTTCTCGGGACATTTAGGTCAATTCTAGATTTTTACTGTTACGGATGATTCAATGTGCATTTTTCAATAATATATATATATATTTAAAGCTTGAGGCTTCTGGGGGTTGCATTAGAATCTGCTGAAGGTCAGCCAGGGCCACAGAGGCCTGTGACCCCCAAGGCCGTCTAGCTCTAAATTCGGGGCCCCTCAGGAGGAGGGCCCTGCCTGATTGTCACTTGCACACCCCACAGAGGCATTTGGCCCAGATAGCAAAGGACTCAGAGACGGCTGCGTGGAAAGTGGACTTCTGTGCCAAGTACGATGACGTCTATAAACAAATCAGGCCCCCCCCCCCCGAATTGGCACGGCTGCCTCTCTACGGAGTTCAGGCCATGACTCACCTGGGAGGTGGGCTGTGCTGGGTGGTTTTCTCTTTATTTTTCCCCCCATCCTCAGATTCTTCATGATGGAAAATTCATAAACTGTGCTCGGTGACAGTCATGCAAAATGAAAAGCTCTGTGAATGTGTTGAGAATAGATTATCCTGACTGCTGTTAAGCGTTTGACAAATTGGGAGTTTTGTCATACATCAGAAAACAATGGAGGGAGAGTAAGGAGCAGCGGCATCACATAAATACAGCTCACTTGACGGCTCCCTGGCACCGTTTGTCTTCCGGCGTGGTGGGGCGGCGGGCAGGCCGCGGCCTCGGGGCGGCTGTGCGCTGCCTCCCACCCCCACGGTCCCACCCGAGTGGGTGTTTTAAGGTCATGCTCTTTATAATTTCTTGAACTAGAGATTTTCCATGAGTCCAGTGTGGGGGTCCTGATGCCACTCCTGTGATGGGCCAGGCAAGTGTCTCTTGTGCTCAGTGGGCGGGTCTCAAGGCTGCTGAGCTGCCTGCAGCCCAGTCGAGCTGGAGCTGGAAACCCACGAAGTGTCCATACTGGAGGGGCTGGGGCAGGGGGCCTGTTGGTTCCCACCCACCATCAACAGAAGCCTGCAAACGGCCAGAAGGGGATGGTCAGGCTCGGGGCCCCCGTGAGGAAGGGCGGTTCGGAGAGGATGTTCAGTTGCTAGCAGTCCTGAGTTTCGCAGCAATGAGTCACGAAGAGAAACCTGCAGGGTGGCCCAGGCTCCAGGGCAATGGTGGAGCATCAGGCAGCCCTGGCAGCCACCAGCCTGCACCCCGCTTTCCCAGCGGTGCGACCTGTGGCAGGTAAGCAGATCGACTTCTCTGCACCCCGGGTTTTCGATCGGTGAAGTGGGACGGTGGTACCTGCCCTTGTAGTCACATTGTGAAGATTAAATGAGATTAGGTAAGCAACGCGCCTACCCAGCTACTGGGATGGCTCTGAGCGGGAGACAGAAGTAACAAGTGTTGGTGAGGATGTGGAGAGATTCACACCTATAGTGCCGGTGTGAATTGAATGGGGCCGCTCCTTTGGAAAACAGTTTGGGAGTTCCTCAAAAAGTGAAATGTAGAGTTACCATGTGATGCAGCAATTCCACTCCTAAGCATATACCCCAGGGAAATGAAAACATACACTCACAGAAAAATTTGTGCGCGAATCTTCATAGTGGCATTATTCACAATAGCTCAGAAGTGGAAACAATCGCTATGGCCATGTATAGGTATATCTACAGGTCTATCTGTACAAGGGATTATTATTTGACAATAAAAACGAGTGACATTCCGACACATGCTACAACGTGGATGAACCTTGAAAATGTGCTAAGTGAAAAGAGTGAGTCACAAAAGACCTTCTGTTGTACGATTCCATTTATAGGAAATATCCAGAGGACGCAAATCCACGGGCTGGAGAATAAAGACAGAAAGTTGATTCGCGGTTGCTATGGGCTGGGGAAGTAGTGGAGATTGGGAAGGTGATCACTAATGTGTACGGGGTTTCTTTTTTGAGTGAAGAAAGCATTTTAAAAGTGATTGTGAATATACCAAAATTCATTGAATTGTACACTTTCAGAGGTGAATTGTATGGTATGTTGGTTGTACCTCAGTAAAGGTGTGACGCCTCTCCCACTGCCCCCACAAGAAAGAAGCAGAGGGAACAAAGCTCCCGATGCCCAGCAGGTAATGTTTAAGCAAGCCCCTTCCTGTCTCCCAGATCCGTGTGTGAAAGGTTTGCAAGGCCTCTGTTCTCGTGGTGTCAAGTTCAAGTCTTCATATTCCCCCTAAACCGCCTGCTCTTCCACAAGAGACACCGAGCCTTCACATAAGTCAGAGTGCTCACCAGGGCCACACCCTCTGGGACCTCACTGTGTTCTAGAAAACTGGAGGGAGTGAGCTAATGTCCCAGTTTTCATCCACTGGATTCCTTTCTCGCCTGCAAAGGGCACCATTACGTATCGGCATCTCTGTGGAGCCTGCAGTTCCATGTTGCAGAAGGCTCTGTTGGAAAAAGCTGTTGTTCTAGACAAGGAAGTTCTTCCTGCTGTCTGACTCGGGTCTTCCCGCTGTCGTTGAAGTCAGCTGCCCACGGCCCGTCTGGATCCTGGCATCTGTTGAGGCTTGGATGCCTGGCATCAAATGGAATAAGTGCCTCTTTGCAGAGCAGCTCCTGGAGGCCACTGCACATTTGTCACATGTCAGTGGGATCTGCATATGGATGCGAAATGTGTATTTAAAAATGTGCTCACATTCGGCTGCACACGCAGCCTGCTCCCAGTGTGTTTATCCAATTGCCCAGCACAGAACCGCCCTGGCAGGACGAGCTGACCCGCTCACCTTTGCCTGCCAGCCCACAGTCCCCACCCCCCTCCGCCTATAATCATCCCCTGGCCACCCCCTTCTTTCCCATCTCCCTGGAGGGAGGACAACTGGAAGGTTCTGCTTCCAGTCTAAAGACAGACTCCTTATCTCAATAGGAAGGAATGGGTAGCTGTAGTTCCAGGAGCAGCCAGCAGCCGAGGGGCAGAGTGAGCACTGGACTGGGAGTCCGTTTTGGAATACCAGCTGTGTCACTTAGTGGCCATGTGACACGAGGTATAGTAAGTGACCTCTCTTGGCCTTGGTTTCTTCATAAGTGAAAGGAAGGCATGGATCTAGGTCCTATAAGGACCCTAAATTTGGTGTACCCCTTTCCTTTTTGCCTCATGGGAGTAAGAAAGGCATGATTCAGAGTGCTGGAATGTGCTGAACTCCCTCCCCCACGGGGACTGGGGGCTGGCATCTGGAACCGTGGCAGTCAACCCTAATTCTAAAGTCCTACAGCATGCTGACACCTTCTCCCATTACAGCTTTAAAACATGGCCCCAAATTCTTAGGCATTTCTCCCATCGAGAACTAGAGTCTGCACTTCCTCCCTTAGAATCTGAGCTGGCCCATTCCTGTTCCTTCCCCTGGACAAAAGCAGGCATGATATGACCTCTGAGGGTGACCTCCTGGGGTCCTGTTCTTCTAGAGTGCTGTTTCTCAGAACTCACCGTCTCTGCAGTGAGAAGCCCAGATCACATGGGAAGGCCAAGTGTCGGCATTCCAGGTGACAGGCCCGGCCAGCCCTGCCCGGGCACCGGACAGGTGATTGGAGAAGTCCAGTTGGAAATGCATTCCTCCAACTCCTCCTGCTCCAGCCTGTGGCTGTCCAGGTCACCCGTGGCTGTTCCAGCCTTCCCAGGTGACGGCCCAGACCTGGTAAAGCAGAGCAGGCTGCCTCTGCGGGGTCCTGCCCAGATTTCTGATGCACGGAATTCACGAGCATGACATTAAATTGCCTGTTGTTTTTGGCCAGCACGTTTTAGAATGTCCGCTATTGTTATGAGCTGAGCATTTGTTTCTCCCCCAAATTCCTGTGTTAAAGCTGCCCCAACCTGTGTTGGTATTTAGAAGCCTGTCCTTTGGCAGGTAATTAGGGGTAGGTAAAGTCAGGAGGGCAGGACTCTCATGATGGGATTAGTGCCGTTGGAAGAAGAGGAAGAGATACCAGAGCTTGCTTGTCCTCCCTCGCCCTCACTGAGAGCATTCCCTGAAGAAAGGCCATGTGAGCACATGGCGAGCAGGTGGCTGTCTCAAAGCCAGGAGCAGAGCCCTCACCAGAACCTGACGTGCTGACACCCTGATCTTAGACTTCCAGTCTGCAGAGCAGTGAGAAAGTAGATGTCTATTGTTTAAGCCACCCGGCCTGTGATACTTCGTTACAGCAGCCCGGGCTGACTCCGACAGCTCTGCAGCAGTGGAAAGCTGGGATATACCTAGCCTGAGCCCTGCGTTTGCCACCTGGCCCCTTGGTTACCACCAGTGTAATCTGCAAAGTGTGAACCGGTCACTGCAGATGCACCCCCAGGAGAGAGAGCTTAGCTTCACACACACGTCTGCTTGTGGGTGCGAGTTGGCTTTGTTCACTTCACAGGAGGCCACGATGAGGTGCCCTTTCTAGGGCAAGAGTTGGGCTAAGCAAATGAGTGTGTGTGCGTGTGCGCATACGTGTGTGTGCACAGGCACAGGTGTGTGGCTGTGTCCAGCAGGGCTGGTGTGGGGAGGAGCTCCCTGGGAAGACTGAAGCCCCGGCCGCCTGCTCCCTCCCCCAGCCGGTGCTCGGAACAGCCCAGCGTTGTTCATCCCCACGCAGCCTCCTTCCCCTGCCCTGCACCAAATCGAGGCTGTATCCAAGAACAGTGAGGGGACTGTGGTCCTTTTCATTCTGCAACGGCGAGGCAAAGCTGACAACAAGGGTATTTATCTCACACTCTGGCTTTCCAGAGGCCTCGTATTCATTAGTGAATTAATCCTTCCTAACAACAGTCCCTTTATGAGGGTGGCGTCTTAATGTGTGTTCTTCAGAAAGAGGGGCTGAGGCAGCAGCCAGAGCTGCTGGTGATGCATAGGACAGCCCAGCTGGGGCCGTGGGGGGCTCGCTCATCCCAGGGGGCAGATGAGGCCGCGAGACGCCAAACACAGAATTGGGGACTTGGAGATAGGGGTCTGGATGTGAGTCTACCCGCTGGGTATTGGACAGACAGCTCTCCTGCTCTGGGTCTTGGTGTCTTCGTCTGTCAGATGGCACTAATCCCACCAGGGCATAGAGTTTTCACAATGAGCGGGTAGTACGTGAAGATGCTCTGTAAGCTGTGACGCATCACACTCACGTCCATTGTCATTGCTCCTGGGTCTGAGTGAACATGCAGCAGTTACTTTTAGTGGCCAGAAGGATCAGCAGTTGCACCAAGGAAGAGGGTCAGCAGGGCAGAGTGGGGACCCCTCAGATACCCAGGATTATGATGACAATGAAGACTCTGCAGCAAAAGCAAGCACCCACAGGTCCTTCCCCCTTCCCCACTCAAGGTCTCCTCCCCCTCTGGAATCTACTGGCCCCCAGGCGCCTCCACCTCCTGCACCCCCATCATCCTTATCACCCTCATATGCTGGTACTCTCAGGCATTCAGGTTTTCTTTTCTTTTTGTGTGTTAAGGAAGTGTTTCATTGTAGCCTCTGCTGTCAGAGTTGTTATTGCTGAGTGGGTGATAAAAAATCCATGCTTCAGGTGACGACCTGTATAGCCCCTGGAGCTCCTGAGTCTTGGCTTTGGCAGACATAACAGCACACTTCTGTCCAGCCCGGACAGTCGTCCCACCCACGATTGGTGGCTCAGTCATAACGTCCAATTTCAAGGTCTGGCTTTTGCATAAATGCTGCTCAGAATTCCTTCTTTTCCTTTCATTTTTAAAAACTTGTGATAAAAGGCACATGACATGAAATGTACTGTATTAACCATGTTTAAATGCACCATTCAGTAGTGTTAAGTAGATTTACATTGTGGTGCATCCATGTCCAAAGCTCTTTTCCTCTTGCAAAGCTGAAGCGCTGTACCCACTAAACAACACCCCCTATTCGCTCCTCCCCCTGGCAACCACCCTTCTACCCTCTGTCTCTAGGGACTTCTCCTTGCACCTCGGATAAGTGGAATCATACAGTATCTGTCCTTTTGTGACTGGCTTATTTCACTTAAAAAATGTCCTCAAGGTTAACAAACTGCCCTCAAACGGATGAACCTTGGGACATTTTTGTTGCACCAGCCCAGACACCACTGAGTTGCTTTAACTTTCTTTATAACAAAAAGCAACACAAATCTATGAATATTGCTGTTCTCCCTCTGACTACCTTCTGCTTCCCCTTGACCGTAGTGACCCAGCGCCTAAGATCGGACAGACCTGGCAGGGATTCCAGAAGGAATGCTGTTTCTTAAACTTGGACAAGTTATTTAGTTGCTTCGCGCCTCAGATTCTTCCCTGGTAAAATGGGCACCATGCTTTCTGTGACACAGGCTTGTCACTGCACGTGCAGTTCAGTGAGACAGTGTGAGTGCACATATTTTATCACCCAAACAGCGTCCTGTGAATGACATCCATCATTACCCCGGGGCCTGGCACACAGCAGGTGGTTGAATTAGGGGTTGTTGTTTTCTTTGCTGAAATCTGGAAGCAGGCAGCAAGCATGCAACCTCTAGATTTTTCTCAGTCCTGAATCTCTTGTCTTCCGACTGGCTGTGCTGAGGTCCCCACTTTGCAGGGGCTGCATCCCTGCCACATCATCCCTGGTAGTTCGAGGAGTGTGTATGCCTGTCTCCCTGGGAGTTGGGGTCCAGGACAACAGCTGTATTTACAATATTACCGGGTGGAAGAACAGACTCAGGGAAAATCAGGCACCAAAACAGACTCAGGGAAAGAAGGGCCTGGGGCCCTAGCAGGGCCTGTGTCAGTGCTTCTCAAACTTCGGTGTGCACAGGAGTCACTGAGGAGCCTGCCAAGTGCTGACTCTGATTCTGAAGGTCTGGGGTGGAGGCTGAAATTCTTCATTTCTACTTAGTTCTCTGGTGATGCCGTTGGTGACAGTCCACCAGCCACACTCTGCACAGCAAGGGTCTAAGGACCCGTCTCCATCAGGCTCACTGGGGGTCTTGGTCACGTGGAGAGTCTGTTGTCCCAGACCACGCCCATAGAATCAGAGCCTGTGTGATGAACCCATTTTGTGGGTGATTCTGATGCATCCTGCAACCTGAGACCACTGATCTGTGGACCGAGGTGGGAGGTTCTGAGCCCCTATAGGAGGGGGAGACCCCTTCCCTGGTATTACACACCTTCCAGAGCAGCACCCCCATGGGTGGTACGTGTGCCAGGAAGCCAGTCTTTGCTCACACTGTTCTTTATGCCGGTTTCAAAAAGCCTCAGCTCTTTACGTTAGTCTTTCACAAACCTTGCCAGGAACACCCTTTGCTCCAGGGCCTGAGCATATTTGGATAAGATAGCGAGACATTTGCAAAAATTGAGGTTGAGAATCGATGGCTGGGTCCGAGGCGTTAGCTCAGCCATGATTACTCATCTAGCCCTTGACCTTTCTGCAGAATGTCTGAGAAATGAGTAAATTAACAGCAGCGGGGAGTGGTGAGGGCCCACAGACTATGGCCTCTCCCACATAGACACTGATGAGCAGAACTGGGCCTGCAAGGTCAATGTCACCAGCTCCCCCCTGGAGTTTGAATCCCTTCGCCTGCCCCCGAGCAAAGTCAAAGGACCCCCTACCGCAGGCTCTGTCCTAAGGGTCATCCCTGGCCTGAGTCAGAAAGTGGCCAGAGCTCACGTGGCAGATGGATTCGGCCATTGGGCCCGGCTCTGACCATGCAGCCCATCTGCATAGGCTCCAGGACAGGTGTTAATGGGTTCTCTCTCTCTCTTTTTTAGGTTTATTGAGGCATAATTACCGTATTTTTTCAGACTATAAGACGCACTACGCCCCCCAAATTTGGGAGGAAAATAGGGGTGCATCTTATAGTCCGAATGTAGCTTACCTGGCTCACTGTGGGGGTGGGGGGCGAGGCGGTGGAGCGGGGTCACAGGAGGCAGGACCAGGGTCTAAAACCTAGGTGTGTCTTATGGTCCAGTGTGCCTTATAGTCCGAAAAATACGGTAACAAATACAACTGTAATATATATAAAATGAGCAATGTACAACAATAAAATGTGCAATGTGATGATCTGATATGTGTACACTGTGAAAGATTTCCTCCACAGACTTCATACATCTTAATAAATCAGATCATGTCACTCCCCTATGTAAACTTTCCCGGGCGCTTCCTGTTGGACTCAGGATAAAATCCAAACTCCTTGCTCGCCCAGCGAGATCTAGCCCCGCCTACCTCTCAGAACTCACTGTCTCTCTTCCAGCCCTGCGCTGCCCCCAGCCACGCTGGCCTTCCTCCCTTTCCTGGAAATCTTCAAGGTTTGTCTGCTTGTATGCATTTGTTGTTTTTCTCTGTCTGGAGTCTGCACCCCCCTCCAGATCTTCACTTGGCTGGCTGATGCTTCTCATTTTGGTCTCGGCTCAAGTACCATCTACCAGACCTGTCTGAACAGTCTCTCCCTTCCCCGTTACTGTCTGTCTCATATATCCTGTCTCATTTCTTCATTACCCCGCTCTCTCCCTCTGAAATGGTGTGTCATTTGTGTATTTGCCTTTTAATCTTCTGCCACCCATCACGAGTCAGTAAGCACCATGAGAAGAGGGACTTCGCCAGCACCCCATGCAACCCCGGGCACCTGGTCGGTGCCCTGTAAAGAACTGTTGGGTAAATGAATGACCCAATGAATGACAAAGGAAGGGCCATCTGTCCCCCAGCTCTCCCTTGGGGCCTTCCAAATTTAGAGCATGCAGGACAGTTATTGTCCTTGTGTCTTAAATATTTGCTGAGACACCAAGCATGTATGTATCATCCCCATTTTACACACGAAGAAGTTAAAGCTTGAAGAGGTTGGTTATTTGATCTACCCACAATCACACAGGTGATCTGGGGACAGCCAGGAGTGGAGACAAGCCATAGCTGAGTGTAAAGTTGCCTGCTCTGTCACCATCTAATATTTAGTGTTGTTTAAGGAGTGGCCAGGAAGGCTGCCGGGAAGAAGAATATAAACAATTCTAGGAGAAAAGAATAGCACAGAGGAAAAAATATGTGCTCTGGGACCACACAGCCTGGGGTCCAAGCCTGGCTGTTTTCCAGCTATGGGACCTGCCAAATTTCTTAACCTCCCTGTACCTCGACCTTTAAAATGGACATATTGATATCATCACTCTCACAGTGTTATCATGAAAATTAAATGAAAGAATATATGTAAAGCCTTTGACCTGTGCCTGGCATAGGTAAGCACTATATATTAAGTGTTCACCATTTTTGTTGCTATCATCATCCTCCTTCAGCTCACCTTGCATGGTGCTGAATCACCTTGGGATCCTGCTGGCATATCAGTCTCTCTGCAAACCCCCAGTCTCTCTCTCCTCGCTCCCTCCCCCCACCCCCACTCTCTCTCTGTCTCGACCTGCAGGGGCTTTTAGAAGGAGTTTCTCTGTGGCATGTGACTTTGGAGAAAGTGTTATGTGCAGCCTGTTGTGCTGCAAAGAACAGAAACTTTAAAAAGCAGAGAAGGAAGTGGATGTGTTAGTGACACGGAGTTGTGGGAAAAGCTATCCACTAAATTACATTTCTGAACAGAACCATGGGCAGATTGGGAATGTAGGATGGCAGAGATGTGGAGAAGCGGAGCCAGTTACAAAGCACAGAGCCCTGTTATTTCTAGCGTTGAGGCAAGTGTGGTTCTGTTATTCTTTTTCACAAATGGTCTCAGTTTACTTTCTTGTGTTGTTTCTTGTTCACAATGGGTGCTGCTGATGTTCTTGGACCCTACGCACACCTTGGCTTGATTGGGGGTCTAGGGGGCCGGAAATCTCCAGTTACAGAAAGGGAGTTCCAGAGAGGTCCTTGGGAACCACTTCACCTAAAGTCATGATGGAAAAGGACAGCTACTTATTCATTAATTCAGCAATGATTTATTGAGCAAGTTTGCACATTAGGTGCTGGAGAAAATCAGGAAGGTTCTCCCTTTCGGTGGAAAACACTCACAACTGAGTCATGAAAGACTATTTAATGGCAGCAACATGCTAAGAGCTCAGGCCGGAGAATGACAAGTCTTGAGTTCCAAGCTAAACTGCCACTTGGTGTCTGAACTGGAGTGATTCACTGAGCTTCTGCCCCTCCTCCGTACGGCGGGGAAGGTGCTGTCTGGTCTGTGAATGGCACTAGGGTTTTATGAGCACCCAGATAATCATAACACGTGCTGCTGCTTGATGGCCTATAAAGCAATTTGTAGATGATGCTTTGTTACTGGTAGGGTGATAATTTGCAAGCAGGGAATTGCAGCCACTGGAATAATATGATGGAAAATGAAAGGGGCCATTAAGAGGGGTGGAGGGCAGATGGTATGTTGGGGGTGGAGCAGAGAAGAACCAAAGGTGGCCCAGGCCTTTATTCTAAGAGGTTGTCCTGTGGGCCGTTTGGAATAAATGGACAAGGCCCCCACTGTGGAGAACAGCTCGCTCACCCGGGTAGCCACACCCGCTTGATAGTATCTAATCGTGTGTAAGTGCAAGGGGGGAAGACCCTGAGCGCGGGCATGGGCATCGGCTAGCTCAGAGTTTGGCAGGAGACACAGAGTATAAACAGGGAGAGACAGTGTAGTGTCTTGAGGGGGCTCAGGATAGAGGGACCCAAACCCACCTGGTTGGAGATGGGCTGAAGGGTTCCCAGGAGAGCTGGTCACTCACCCAGGTCTTGAAGACAACGGTGGGCTTGACCTGCGGGGCTGTGCTGGGAAGGGAGTCGAGACTGAGAGAAGAGTGCAAAGGAATGATGGGGCACATATTGGAAACAGGCCGTGTCGCCAAGGAAAGACCTGAAATGCAGGTGGGCTTGGTGGTAGGAGCTGTTTTGCAAGTAACTTGAGTGCCAGGCAGGCAGAAGCTGAGCTGGCTGAGGGGGTGGCGTTTGTGGGCACCATCTCGCTCTCATAGCTTGGTGACACCTGCTTAGGACCCTTCAATTACAAATGTAATTCATACTCAGAATGAGCCTTCCCCCATCATAGCTGGTCTTGGAAGGCACCCACGGTTTTGGGAAATGTGCACCCAGTTCTGTGCAAAAGGTTTGCAAGGTGGGGATGCAGACAGCACCTGTCACCGTGGGAAGGCAGATGGAGAACACGCACACACCAGAGGGGAGCCATGCACATGGGAACCTTCCCTGGGAGTGGAATAGCAGGGCCTCGAATGCACAGGAAGTCGCTCAGCTTGTTCAGCGATGTTAAACCCAGCCCTTCCATCACCCTGCCCTCTCCCCCGGCTCCAGGAGGTAACTGAAGCCTAAGGCAGTGAGCATGTCATCTCTAAGGAGGGAGAGATGGATTTTACTCTAAGGAATGCATCTATTAAGCTCCTGTGGTTTGCAGAACCAGCCATGTGCATGTGATAGCTGGCAGAGTCCCAGAAGAGACCTAATGACACCTTCAGTGTGTCTCCACCTGGCTGTCACTCACGGATCTCAAACCCAGTGCGCTGAAATTTGAACTTGTCATTTTTTCTCTTTCTCCAAAAAAAAAAAAAAAATGTTTGCCCTTTACTTAGGCAAATACCAGCATCAGTTGTCCAAGTCAGATTCCGGGAGGTGCCCTCAACACTTTCCTGCCTTGAAGCTACCACCCCACTTTGCCCAAATTCTGCCCATTCTACTTCCCTCTGTTGCCCTAGGCTAGGCCCTCAGTGCCCCACACCTAACACACAGCTGCGTAATCCGGTCTCCCTGACTCCATCCTCCACCACCCGGACCTGCTTTACAAGCTTGGATGGCCCCTTTGCCTGCCAGGGTTTTCTTCATTTATGCAGCTACCATGAATACCTTCTGTCCAGCAGGTCTGGTGAGCACCGGAAGGACAGAGGTAAATGACACAGGACACTGCCATAGGTGCGCTCACAGTCTGATGGGGGCGGGGGGCAGTGTAATAAGGGCAGTGCATACCCACTAAAGGGATTCTGTGTCCTCTGCTGCCGAGCTCCAAAGGTGGAGGCCAGCCCTGACCGGGGACCAGAGGAGAAGGGAGAGGGCCTTTTGGCTTATTTTTTCCCCTGCCTGCAGTTTCTTTTCTACATTAAAAAAAAAATCGCCAGGGATTTATTTGAAAACACTATGAGAATAATGTTTGTGCTATACTGAAAATGCAGAAAATAGAGCCAAACAGAAGCTTGAGATTCCCCCTCATCCCAGCCTCTGTATTTTCATACAGTATTAAAATTTTGTGTCTTCCCGAACAAATTTTCGTATGCACGTTTATATTTGACAAAACTGGAGGTGCCTTTGGGTATCCTGTTTCACACGCAGCTCTTTTTACTGACAGACACCACAGCATGTAAAACACAGCTCGGCGGTTCTTTCTCGTTAGAGAAGAGATACACAGCTCACCTGCTTTTCTGCTTAACATCCAGGGTGGGGCAGAAGTAGGTTTACAGTTGGCCGTATGGAAAATAATGCAGTACTTAATAGATGATAATAAAATAACACACTGTGTTTTGCATACTCAAAACTGTACACCTACTTTTGCTGAACCCTGTGTTATAGGCTGCTTTTAATATTTTGATCACGTGTATTCTGTCTGTTAACATCTATAGGCTATGCCTATATGATAGAGCATCTATATGACTTTAAGTTAATCAAAAGGGAGGTTACCTTGAGTGGTAGTCCATATAGATATAGCATAAATTATATCCCTAATCTGCTCTTTATGGATATTTAATTTGCCTCTATATTTTCATTTCAGATAGCAGAATGATGAAAAGGCTTGTATGAGCACACATTTGTTTCCTTGGGATAAAGTGTTAGAAGTGAAATTGCTGTGACAAAAATGATGAACATTTTGTTTGTGTCCATATATGGGGTTGGCAGGATTATCAGATGACCTTGGCTGGTGACCTGTGTCTTTGTATAATTACCATATTTTGCCATGTGCCATGCACACTCACGTTTTTGGCTCAAACTTTCAGGAAAAAAATATTTTGTTTAAATGTTTTTATTCATTTATTTATTTATATTTAGAAACAAAGCTGATTGTTGTATTCCTGGGTATTATTTTGCATATAGATATTGTTGTTGCTTTCTAGAGTTACACTTTTTCTTTAAAGATTTTATTTATTTACGTTTAGAGAGAGGAAGGGAGGGAGAAAGAGAGAGATAGAAACATCAATGTGCATGCCTCTCATGTGGCCCCCAACCCGGGACCTGGCCGCCAGCCAGGCATGTGCCCCTATTGGGAATTGAACCAACAACCTTTTGGTTCACAGACTGATGCTCAATCCACTGAACCACACCAGCCAGGGCTAGAGTTACACTTTTAACACATAAGCATAAATAAAGGAATTAAAAACATTTATATAGATATGGAATTAGCACTACTCATGTATAATGCACACCCTCATTTTTCCCTCAAAAATTTGGGCAAAAAAGTGCACATTAGACACAGTAAAATATGGGTAACTCCCTTGAGTGTGGCCGGGACCTGCGATCGCTTCTAACTGATAGATTGTGGCAAAGCTGACGGGGATGTCACACCTGCGATTGTTACATTATATAGCAAAGTGAGGGGATTTTGCAGAGGTAATTAAGATCTCTAATCAGTTGACTTTAAGTTAATCAAGAGGCAGACTACTCTTACTGAGCCTGACCCAATCAGGTGAGCTCTTTAAGACAGGTCTGGAAATCAGAGACCACCTGGCCACAGTGAGTCTGCCCTTGCAATGATACGGATTCTGCCTATAATCTCATGAGCTTGGAAGAGGACCTCGAGCCTCAGATGAGACCCCAGCCCTGGCTGACACCTTCACTGCGGCCTCGGGAGACCCTGGGCAGAGAACCCAGCTCAGTCCTGTGCATTCCTGACCCACAGACACTGCGAGATAATAAGCAAATGCTATTTTAAGATGATGTATTTTTGGTGATTTATTATAGAGCAATAAAAAGCTATTACAATATAGGAAAACTGCCTCTGATAAATTATATACAAAAGTATATTTCCAACCAGTAAGGAAGCTGAGGTCCCTTTTCTATGAGTTTTTGCCAACACTGGTTGTTGCCAACCTTTTAAAACTTTGCTAATCCAAGAGGTTATAAAAACCTAATTTCTGGTCCTCAATTACAAGTAAGGTTGCACATCTTTTATATTGTTATTTCTCTCTTAAAACGCATTTGGGGTATATCCTATTGTCAGTGATATATGTTAGTAATAATATCCTTTGTCTATTTTTGATTTTTTTATTGGTTTGTGAGAACTTTTTACATATGTGGAGGGGAGGAAAGAGGCAGAAATATAGAGATCCTTTTATCTGTTACAAATGTTGCAATGACATTGTATTTCTCCAGCTTCACAAATGTTTTAATTCATATATTTACGGTATTTGGTGAGGAGGGATATGGGTGTTTCCTCATTCTGTTGAGGTTTAGAAAGGCTACTGCGGTCGTCTGTATGGAAGATGGATTGATGGGAGGGGCAGCGAAGGGGCCATTGCGTGTTAGTCCAGAAGATGCCTGAGCTCCACTAGGTATCGCAGGGATGGAGAACAAGGCTCTGAGCCCAGCGGCACCTTAGAAATGGAGTTGGCAAAGCTCAGTGTTCTCGAACTGACCTTTCACCAGATGGGAGACAGAGGCGTAGAGCCGACTTGCATGGTGCGTCGCCCGCCTGCATCAGCGGGTGCTAAGTTCCCTGAGGGAGTTGCTCCCGCGTGGAACAGCACCGCCTGAACGGCACCTCCAAACCCCCGAGGCCAGGAAGAACATACGTCCCGGGCACACAGCCCTGCCTTCATTTTCAGTGGGCGAATGACGAGATCGGGCCTGGAGGCTCTCTGATATGTGTAGATGGCTCACAAATAATTTCAGTGTTGATACTAGAAGTGTTTGGAGGTTTTTATTTAGAAGTTGGGTGAGGTGGTGGTGACGAGAAATATGCTTCAGGAACTTAAGTCTTGCTCGTGCCAATGAGCCTGTGGTCCAGCTGGTTTCTTCATCTGTCATTTCACCGCTTCGCTTGAAGTCTGTTTCCAAGGACCTAATGACAATGTTAAATGAGGACTTACTGGATACAGACATTAAGACTTTTTTAAAAGATCGACTCCACATAGAACAACGTTTCCCTTTCTTTTTCTTTTTTTCTTTCTTATTGAACTTATTGGGGTGACATTGGCTAATAAAATTATGTAGGCTTCAAGTGTCCAGTTCTGTAAGCATCATCTGTGTATTGTATTGTGTGGTCACCACCCCAAGTCCAGTCTCCTTCCTCTCTTCCTTTTTCTATGTTCGTTGATGCCGGCAGCCTTCTTTTCCGACCCAAGAGATAATGACAGAACAAACATTACAAAGAATAATTGCTGGCCGTACACTTTCACTCATAAGGGATACAAATCAACGCGTGTTCTGCTTCCATGAACCCATTTTAAGAAAGATTTTTTTTTCGTGTGTGTCTCCAGTCTGTTTCTCAGAAATGGTTTTCGTGGGACAGAATCCGGAGTGACAGCAGCAAGTGGGATTTGCATGGAAGTAGTGAGCCCAAGAGGGAGCTTATCTCATCGTTCTTTGTTTTTTCATTGTAAATTGCCTTTTTAAACATTTTTATTGGTTTTTGGGGAGTGACATTGGTTCACCAAGCCATTCAGGTTTCAAGTGTACAACTCAACAAACCATCATCTGCACCCTGCGTTCGTCACCCAAAGTCAAGTCTCTTTCCATCCCCGTTTACCCACTTTCACCTACCCCAGCTCCTTCCCCTCTGTGTCCCCGGTGGTTGTCTGTGTCTGTGTGTTATATATGTGTGTGTGTGTGTGTGTGTGTGTGTGTTTATCAAACCTTTCACCTTTTTTTCACCCAGCCCTCCATCCCCCTTCCCTTTGACAGCTATCCGTCTGTTCTGTATATCTATGCTTCTGTTTCTACTTTGTTTGTCAAATTATTTTGTTCATTCGATTCCACGTACAAGCAAGATCATATGGTACTTGTCTTTCTCTCACTGGCTTATTTCACTCAGCAGAATATTCCCCAGGCCTATCTGTGCTGTTGTAAAAAGGGAGAGTTTCTTCTTCTTCTTTTTTTTTTAACAGGTAAATAACGCTGCAGCGAGCATAGGGATGCACTTACATTCCTAGAAGTAGAATCACGGGGTCAGAAGGCAGTTCTGTTTTTAATTTTTGAGGAAACTTCATCCCGTTTCCCCCAGTGGCATCCTCATCATCTTAATTCCACTTGGCAGGAGCTACCTCTTGTCTCCTGATTATCAGTCTCCTGATGCTCCTGCCTTGGCCGTTGTGACCATTTCTCTGTTGGCTTGTTCTCTGTGACCCCTCCCCCTTCCACTGAACTCTTATCTCTATTACCCCAATTTCATGAATTCCCAAGGTCTCAACCAGCTGACTCCACAGATAACTCCTAAAGCCACCTCTCCAGCCTCAATCTCTCCGTGAGCCGCAAGCCTGTGAGACGGAAGCACATGATAAGGCTAAACGCACTTCCTGCCACTATTTTCTTCTTCTAGCAAAGAAGCCATCCCCGTCTGCCAGCGTGAGAAATGCAAAGTGCTACTTGACTTATCTTACCCCCCATGGATTAGGAAACAATCTCAGAGTGGCTTGCAGCGTGACCCTTCCTTGTACTGCTAAGGAGGTTACCCAAGGCTTCATGCAATCGGTGCCACCATTATGGACAGACAGTTGTCATCTGTCGTCATTATTACCTTAACCTGATTCTGAGCAGCAGCGTCCCACCGCTCTGTGAAAGCTGAAGTGTGTCTGCAAACATGGGAATAGAACCTTCCTCCAGATCTCGTTTTTAGATAAACAAGCTCTCCAGCTCGGCCTAAATGGCAGTAAGTGAGCTACGTGACATCACAGTGGTGTGACCCCAGTGCGTGGTGCAGCACCTAACACAGCTATTAAGAAGACGACATAACGTATTAGACAGTGACTGGGAAGGTGGACAGGGCAGGCTTCTCTGCAGAGGTGACACAGGCATTGGTGTCTCAATGGCAATGTAACCTCCTTTCCTGATGAGCAGATGGCAGTGTCACCTGGAGGCTGTCAGAGGCTAGGTGACCACCTGGTGAGGAAGGCGTGCAGGTGATTTTGCCCTCTAATAGGCACCAGGTAGGAGACTTTTTAGGACCTTATTCTGATGATTCTGACACTCCATGGCATGCTTTCACCGAGACCCGGGTCGGCAGAGAACTATTAATAGAAGCTGTGGTGCCGTTTCTGCCTCCGCCTTTGCATGCATTTGCTGCCCTAGTAGTTAGTCGAAGACTCCCCAGCTCGTTGGTGTGATCCAGTAATGACCTAATTGACCCCATAGTCTTCTAATGGCTGAGTTTTTCACATGCAGGAAATTCACTGACTGTTGCACTACACTGGAAATGGAGGAGACATTTGGGGTATCCCTCAATGTCATTTTTGTTCCCAAAGATCCAGAAAATGCCTCAAAGCTGCCTTTCCGATCCTTGATCTCAAGTGGCAAGGACTGAAGGCATGCTCAGGCTGAGTCCTCAGGGACCTCCCGGTGGAAACCAGGGAGCCCGCACTGACTGACAGGCACCCCCAACTCGAGCTCTATAAGGTCTGCAAAGAAAGTCAACTCCAGGGAGGCGCCTCCTAAGCGTGACTCACCTCCACTTTTTTCCTCCACCTTGTTCTGAAAGTGCCTGATCCACGTAATGCCTCCCCAGCTGTGCTGGATTAAGCGGGGAGTGAGACACTCAAACCCGGCTTGAACAGCCTCGCATTTCTCAGCCTGAAATCACAGGAGTGTGGCCTGTGGCCGGATGTCCTGAGCAGCTCTGTGTGCCCTGGCTTGCACTCGCATGGCGTTCTCTTGCATCTTTGGTAACACGTCCAATTCATCTGTGCAGTGTGGCTTCAAGGCAGGAAACTCAGAACAGGGAGACGTGGCCTCTCTTCTGGGCAGAGACAGGCAAGCGGAGCTCGCTTCTGAGGCCAATCAGGGCCTGGCCTGCGTGTTTTTCCTGATGGAATTCCTGGCAAGGCAACCACAATGATTGTGGTGGCCGCAGAAGCCGCACAGGCAGCTTGTGGTGTGTCCTGTGTGCCCCGTCCTTGACTTTGCATGTGCATTACTCCCACGGGAGCCCTCAGACCCTCTCTGGAAGTGGTCACCATTGTCCCCATTGTGCTGTTGAGAAAACTGAGGTTCAGCAAGACATAGCCAGATTCTAAATTTTGGAGGAATGAACCTAGCGTTCGTGGAACAAATTGAAATCCATAAAACAGTGTCATCTTTTAGCTGCGTTCCTGATTCTTGGGCTGCTTTAATGCCACTTTAATGGCTATGCATGGGAATCTTGGTGATTGAATGTCACCCCATTATCTTGAAAACAGTGATGGGGATTTTCCAGGGATGAGGTGGGGCAGTGGGGAAGCAATGGACTGTCTGCCTCCCCTGGTCCAAGGAACACACACACATACACACACACACACACCCTATTTGTTTATATCCTAGGTCACAGGATGCATCAGGACCAAACCAGTACTGCTTTCTTAGACCAGACCTCTATAACCTGCATCATCCAGCATGTCTTATCAAGCAGCTGCTCTGGGCCAGGCCCTGTGATAGGTACAGGCAGCTCCAGATACCTTAGGATCGCTAAGGAGAAGCTGCAGTTTTCAGGTTGATGCTGGACCGTTTTCAACCTTGATAGAAGTCCTTGTTTTTAAACTTAGGTTAATCCGTACCCTTGCTCACTCTCCGTCTCTGCTTCTCTCTCTCTCTCTCTCCCTCCCCCTCCCTCCCCCTCCCTCCCTCTTTCTCTTTTGACATCATTTTTTATGCTGTTGGACTTATTGATCTTTCTCATAGGGTTTCTGGATTTTGTGTGAAGCAGCAGAAAGGCTTTGGATATCCCAAGGCTTTAAAGAAACACACGTGTATTTTCTAGGATTTCAGTAGATTAATTTTTGCCTTTAAATTTTGATTGTTTTAATCTTAGTATATGTACAGTGTGAGATATGGTGCATTTCTAGAAAGGTCCATCTTGGAAGGCCTACTTTAATATATACTAAATCCCTGTGGCTTTTGGATCTGTTTCTGGGCTTTGCTGTTCCATTGATTATTGCTCTGTTGATGTGACAGTTGTTGAGGTTTTCATTATTTTGAGGTTTTATAATGTACTTAGAAGTTGAGAAGTCTTCCCCATAGTTTCATTCTATCTATTCTTGCTATGCTATTTTCCCTAAACCCCTTAGAATGAACCAAAAGCTCTGTCTCCTTTATCTAATTGGTACTGACTCACTCTGAAGACTCAGTAAAAAGTATCCTCACCTCTGGGGAGCCTTCCCTGATGTCCTCAGACTTCATCATGTTCCCTCACCCTGGTTTGTTCCCAGTGTACCCCACAGGCCCCTCTGTCACCTGCTCACGCAGAGCCAGCTTGCGATTGGCTGCTTTTCCGTGTCCCCACTGGGCCACACTCTTCTCGAGGGCCACCCAGAGGCAGCCTCACTCTCGCGTCTTTTAGCGGAGAGCACAGTGCCCGGCACATGATAGAGACTCGCTCCGGCGACCTCTTGCTGCATGATAAACGCCCTGAAACTCAGGACATAGGACGACAGTGCTTTACTCTTTCTCTCTCATGTGGTAAACGATGGGCTCAGGTGGGCGGCTCCACGTTTGGGGATCCCTCCAGGTCTGGGTTCCCCAGGGGTTGCTCCAGACAGTGGCTGGAGCTGGGGCCATGACTAAAACTTCTCCACTTATAAGTCTGGTGGTTCATGCTGGCTGTCCCCTGGGGGTGTCAGCTGATGCCGTTGGCAAGAACACCTAACTGTAGCCTCTTCGTGTTGCCGGGGCTACCTCATAGCGTGGCAATGGGGCCCTGAGAGCAAAGGAGCCTGGCAGAAGCTGTATCACCTTTAATGGCTCAGCTTCCGAAATCTCAGGAACGCATGTCCACCGAATTTTCCAGATGGAGGCAGTCTCAAAGGTCCACGTAGTTTCAAGAGGAGAGGATGTAAACCCTACTTCTTAGTGGGCAGTGGCCCCGTCAAATTGTAGATGTGGAATAAGTAGTACAGTAATGGCCACCTTTGGAAAATATCATCTGCTACAGTGCCCCATGCCTATCAGTCAAATATTGGTAAATGCGTGTTTCAAGGTCTCCGGGATGGTTATGCTCCGGGGCCAGACTTGAACCAGGACTTCTGACCGATCAGCAAAACAGCAGGTGCCTGAAAGGGATGTGCTCCCTCCCCACCCCAGGGAGGGTGTGGGGCCATGTCCCTGGGCTCCTGGGAGCAGCCTCCCTCCAGGCGCAGCGTCGGGAGCTGCACGAGGATTTGCGCAGTCCTGTTGGCAAAGCATTTTGGGTTCTGGATCGTAAACTTCCTGTCTCCCCTTCAGAGTGCTGGGTTGTTAGGGCTTGTTTTTCCCTTCTCCACTTCCTGCGGTAAGTGCCTCGAACAAGAGGGACGCAGGAGAAACAACACATCAAGTATTTCTGCTGAAATGTGGGGTTTCTGCTCAAATGGAAGGCGCCGTGTTTATGACTGGCACACAAATGGAAGAACTGAACTTGACTTTGAACTATCGAGTTTATCATTTTTGCTCTCAGACGTGCCTCTCACTAATGGAAAAGGCTAAGGGAGTGTGAGGGATTGTCCTCTCGGATTCTGCCAGGTCACTCAGGCAGTGTATGGGAAATGCAGGAGACCAAATGAGGGAACGCCCCACCCCGACTGGGTCTTCATGGTCCGATGGACAGCGAGACGCCTGGCACTGGGGGGCGGGTGCAGGGGAGGGTGTCGCTGCTGCTCGCGTCCCAATGACAGCCCTTCCCTGTCCAGTGCAAGTTTCTGGCCTGTGAGGTGAACCGCTTGTAGGAGGGCGGCCTACCTGAGGCTGAGGCCACCTGTGATGAACGTGGCAGTTGCCGTAGAATATAGGTTTTGGGTCCGCATTCTGGGCTGACGTCCCAGTTCTGCCGTTTCCTGACGCTGTGGCCTGAAGCATGTCATTTCGCTCCTCGGTGCCTCCCAGCTCAGTGACGGGTGAGAGCAGCGCCAACTGCTCAGTGTCACAGTGAGGCTTTAAGGGAAGTGTCGAGAACAGTGCCCGACACATAGTCCTCAGCAAATGTTAACTGTTATTTTCACTGTTGCTGTTAATGTTTTTATTGTCACCGTCACTCACACACCGCTCTCCCCAGACCTCTCGACCGTATATATAATTCTAAAATTTCTAGTAGCCACATTAAAAAAGGGAAACAAGTGAAATTAGTTTTAGTAATATACTTAATTTAACCCAATATTTCCAAATAGTACCATTTCAATATATAGTCAATTCAAAATGATTAATATATTTTACATTTCTTTTTTTTTATACTAGGTCTTTGGCCTTTGACATGTGGCGTGTTGTTTAAGCACATCTTGGCCTGGCCCAGCCACATTTCAAGGGCTCGGTAGCCCTGCATGGCTGGCAACCACCGTAAGTTCAGCCGTAGCTGGCAGGATGGCTACGAGGGCAGAGATGAGTTTTATTGAGCAGCTACTACATACCAGGCACTTTACATGCACCGTATAATGTAATCCTTACATCTGTCTCGCCAGCAGCTCTTTTGCCCCCATTTTACAGGTGCCTTTCTCAGGGTCAGAGAATTCATTTAGCCAAAGTCACACAGCTGGACAGAGGCAGGACCTGAAGTCAGGTCTATGAGACTGAGGCTCCTTCTCGGGGGGGCGGGGGCGCGGCAGTAACTAGAGGCTTGATTTTACTGGTAGCAGGGGCAAGAGAGTTGCCCAGAGTGAGGCTGAGGTCACAGGGTCCTGTGCACACAGGTGTCAAGACGCCTTCGTGACCACACCTGAAGGGAGCTGGCTGGGTCCAGCCACCACCGGGCCTAGGGCTGAGTCTGAGCCCACGGTCAGTGCTCAGGACAAACCCGGGGCTCAGGGCTGTGTCTGCGACCTGGGTCATGACTCAGTGTGGGAGTGGGATCCGGCTCGAGTCCATGCAGGGGTCGGAGTTGAATGTACGTCCAGGTTCAGGATTCAGTTTGTGGCTGGGTCAAAGCTGGATGTTTGGGCTGAGGCTGAGGTCAGGGCTCTGCTTTGAGCCAAGGTCCAAGCTCATTTTATGTCCAAGGAGCAGAGTGGTAGCAACCTCACAAGAGTTCACGCCTTTAAGGTTGACCCTGTGGAGCTGACTGCATGCCTGGCAACGCCTTTGGAGATGCCAGGACATTGTTCTTCCTCTGCCTTTTTTTGGAAGCAAGTGACCAGGGCCACCTGGGGAGCCATGCACGTGGTTGGTGGGCGCAGCTGCAGTGAGGGTGAGGAGTTTAGTAGGAGTGGTGACTTCTCCAAGGAATGTTAGGAGCATACGGCGGCCAGATGCCTCCACCACGCCCACCCTTGCTGGGCTCAGGATTGAGGAAACTGGATTCCAGTGGCCTCATCACGTGGACAGAGCAGATACCGTGAGTGCTCAGGTACCAGCCGGGCTGAGCTTACACGGACTCAGCCCGGGCGGCAGGACCACAGGGTGGGGCCGGGCATTTGGGGAGCCCCAGACTCCACATGCCTCTCACTCCTGAGGATGGAACTGAGTGGGGGGCACCACCAGTGGGAGTCTGGAAGGTTCTGTTTGTTAGAGCAAGTCATGTGTTAGTCAGTGGGCCACAGGGGGTCACCTCTCAGTAAGTAACTGATGGTACAGCCATCTAGCGAAACATTATTCAGCTATAGAAATGAATGGAGAACAAGTTTCAAATAAATTTTTTTAGGCTAAAAGCAAGGTAGGAACAGGATGCACAGTATGGTCTCTTTTGTGTAAGAAAACATGGAAATAAAAGTATAAATGAATATCAGAGTGTGTGTGACCTGCTAATCCAAGGAGCTTTCATTTTATAGAGCTTAACAAGGAGCAGACCTCTGTCCAGGGACTGAAGGATGGGGTCTTGGGTAGCTTCTAGAACTCCAAGACTCTTCATTGACACTGGCCACATCTCAGCATCCACACCCTAGTCTGAGTGTGGCGGGGCCTCACCTCTGGGAGACAGGTGACCTACAAGAAGCAATTGCCTCGTGGTCCCTTCCCCACAGCAGGATAGAAATGGGCTTTGTGACATGGACCAGAAACAGCTTGCTTAGGAGTCGGAACTGAAATCAAAATGATTTTGCAAGGAAAGGAAAGAAGTGGAAAGCGATAGAACGAAACCCCCGTCCATTGTCGACGTCCCCCCGGGCTTGCTGTCGTGGCGCCGAAGGCCTGGAGCGAGCTGTTTTGAAAGCCGATTGCGTATTCATAATGCAGTTTAGAAGCGCTTGTGTTTTTGTCTGACAGGTACATATTTCATGGGAACAACACTGAACGTGTGTTTAATCAGGATTTGTAGGAAATCACTCGTAATCCTTTTATGTTTCTTCTTTATATTTCTAGATTATAAATTTGCCTCACTGCACGTACCACAAAATGATTAAACGACTGAAAAGATTGGCAGTGCAACTGAGCTGCGTATCAGCAAACACTGCGTGTGTGTTTGGTTGTGTGTGTTCAAGTGTGGGGTGGATGCGTGTATTACAGTATGCTCAAGGTATGTTTTTTAAAATGTTTATTGATTGACTTTTAGAGAAAGAGAGGAAGTGGGGGTAGAGAGACAGAAAGAAGGAGAGGGTGAGGGAGAAAGAGAGAGAAATATCGATTTGTTGTTCCACTTAGTTAAGCCTTCATTGGTAGCTTCTTGTATGTGCCCTGACCGGGGATTGAACCCGGGGAACAAACACTTTCAGAGCACTTGGCAGTTATTTGGGGAAAAATAATTAGGACCTCACCTTAAAACAAACTCCAAAAAAAAAAAAAAAACTCCATGCGTTATTGTTACTTAATAGCAATCACAAATATTAAAACTGAAATCATAAAGCAGTTTGAACAATGTATAGGTAAACATAAATAGTCTTGTGTAGGAAATTATTTCATAGCTCCCTGCCTTAGTTTCTTTGTCTGTACAATAATAACAGTGTCTATTTTGTAGGATTTCCATGGGGACTAAATGAGTAATATATGTGCAGTCTTTGGGAAAGTTCCTGGCATGTGGTTAAGCACTAAGTAACTTTTAACTATTATGACTGTTTGAAAATGTGATGTCAAATAGAAGGACTAAAATAAAATGACAGATGTGACTACACAAAATTTCAGGATTTCTGAACGTCCAAAAAAATAGCATACACAAACTAGAATGCAAACGACACTTTGAAATTCAACCTAGAAAACAGAAAAGGGGTAAATATTCTGTATGGGTAGTTATTTCAAGTCAGGAAGAGAAAAGGGACTCCTTAAAGGAAGCATGAACCAAGGCTTCAGGAAGCCAGTCGTAAAAGAGGGCATTTGTAATGATTCATTCTTTCAGCAAGCATTTACCCTGTGCCTGCCACACACTGGATTCCCTGGGACGCTGGGGTACCATACGGGGCAGAGCTAAGCCCCAGCTCTCCAGGAACTCACGTTTTCATGGCCATGAGACGTGAACAAGAGCCCAGTTCATAAAGAATCAGAGAGATGCACAGTTGAACCAAAAGCACCCTTTTTTTTCATGTCCCGAAATAACAAATATCGTTGTGTGATTTTATCATGTATCAGTGACGATGTAAAGAAATTAACATTCTTACAGCAAAAACCAATTCAGTACAGTCTACAGGGAGTTTTGTCAGTAACTGCTAAAAGATTGTAAATAATGTGATCCCTGCAATTCAGTGATTTCACTGATAGGAAGTTATTTTGAGGAATAATCAGAAAAGCCTCGAAAGATGTCTATATACACAAAATGTATTCAGAGACATTTACAAGGAACGTGTGTATTCATTGGTTGATTCGTTCATTTATAAATATTTATTGACCACTACTGCCAGCTGGGTACTCCTCCGGATCTCGGGGAAACCGCGGTGATAAAAGTGGAGGAAGTGCCTGCTCTTGGGGAGTGTACACTCTGGTAGATGCGTTTTCATGGGAAGGAGATGGGGTGCAGACAGACAATGTACACACCCTCACAGAGTCAGTTCAGAGCCCGCACATATACAGTCAGGCTGTGAAATACACACAGGGGTGAGCAAAAGTAGGTTTACAGTTCTAACACAAATAAATAATGCAATGATTAATAAATGACATCTTTCTCATTCTCACGACTGTAAAGCTGCTTTAGCCCAACCCTGCAGGTCAGATTTTGACCGTGCTATGAAGAAAAATAAAGCAGGATAAGCAGGTGAGGTGTGTCTCCTAGTTCCCCAAGGGTGCTGAAGTGGAGGGAAAAAAATTCCTATTTACACATGGTATCACAGTTGTCCTCACTGATTAATTGGTATTTGTGCAAAGACCTATATGAAGCAAAGGACCACGCCGTGCTGACCCTCGGGGGTGGGGGGGGGCATCCTCACAGAGAGGATGGCAAGTACAAATGTCCTGAGGTGGAAGGAGCAAGTCTGGTGTGTTCGCAGCGGAAGAGGGAGGCCAGTGTGGCGGGAGCAGGGTGAGCCAGGGGAGGAGCAAAGGTTAGATCAGACAGCAAGATCACAGAGAGACTTGTGGACCACTGTGACCATTGTGAGAGCATTGAGCAGACTGGCTGGTGCTTAAAACAATAAGCCTTTATTGACTATTTCGTGATTCCGTGGGTTGGGCATGGGGGCAGGGCTCAGCTGGGAGGTCATTCAGGAGTTCAGCTGGAAGATTAGCCAGTCTGCGGGGTCCGAGATGGTCTCACTAGCTCTGGCACCTCGGCGGGGATGATTAGAAGGCGGGGCTCAGCTGGGCCACCAACCACAGCTCCTGCATATGAATGTGCAGGACCACGGCCTCTGGATAGTTGGACTTGTTAAATGGCAGCTTCAGGCTCCTGGAGAGTATTTCAAAAGGCAGAATATGGAAATGGAAGTCCTCTAGAAATTGGCACCCGGTCACTTCTGCTGAGTTCCGATGACCACATAGTCACAGAGCCAGTCTGGGTTCAGCCAATGGGGAACACACCTCACCTGTCAGAATTAGAGCCACATTAAATTTTCCACATAAAAGAGGACAGAAAGGAGTCGAAGGCCAGGTTTATTTTAGTGTTGTTGAAAGCTGTGACAACACGGAAATATCCCAAATTTCCGAGTGAGAAAGGTGCAAAATATATTTACATTCACACGATGGAGTCTTTGTCGATCAATACAATTGTATTTTCAGAGAATATTGACAGATGAAGGAAGATAATGCAGTCTGTGCCTGTGTGTGTGTGCAGGAGGGCACCTGTGTGTGTGTGGTAAGGTGCGTGTACATGCTTCTGTGCCCACTTTTTCAAAAGCTGTCTGGCAGGGGCGGGTCATTGTTCAGCCCTGACAGGGGCCTGATCTTCCACCTGTTTCAGTTGTGGTCAGGGAATCTCCAGGCCCTCTTTAATGTTTTAAAGATTTTATTTACTTATTTTTAGAGGAGAGAGAGAAAGAGAGGGAGAGAAACATCATTGTGTGGTTGCCTCTCTAGCGCCCCCTACTGAGGACCTGGCCTGCAACCCAGGCTGGGAATAGAAACGGTAACCCTTTGGTTTGCAGGCCAGTGCTCAGTTCACTGAGACACACCAGCCAGGGCCCAGGCCTGCTGGTATGAATGTTTAGACAGAATCCTCCTGAATGCGGATTGACAGCCAACAGTGAGTCAGAGACCGTGGAGTTCAGGAGACGAGCAGGCCATTGCTCGAGTGACTCTGAGTAGACAGGGTGCCATTTTCATGCCCCTAAACCAAGTATGCTCTTGATTTTAAAAACACTTTTTCTGAAGATATATTTACAGACTACCGAGTCTCTCAGAAAATACTTCCGTTGTCAAGGTCAGGCTCAAGGTCATCTCTGTGGACCTATTGGTCTGGGGAAGTTGCAAAAAGTTTTATCTTTTTGGTCAGTGTGTCACGTGTTGAAAGGTGCTGGGGCAAGGTAAGGAAGGGGATAAATGAAGTGAGTTCTTTGTCCAGGAAGAGTTTGCTGCAGGGCGAAGTCTATTGTCCTGTTTCCCCGCCTGGCGTAGGACCAGCACTTGAATCCTGAGAGTATTCGAATGCATGGATGAACCACCATTTTGGAATAACTGGGGGGATAGGGAGTCAAATATGTAGTGTAAATCAGGAATCTGAAAATGAAACCCAGAATGTTCCATAGGCTTCTCATCTGTCTGTACATCTAGGTCTTTGAGCAAGCTAGCATTCTTAACTTTTGCCAGCATTTTCGGGGTCTCTGTGCGAATTTTTAAAAGGCAATCTCTCTTGGCAAACAAATTGCAGGAGACATCCCTCCCTCTGGACTCACCAAATCCACGGTGCGGGTAATGGCTCCCCGGCAAATCTAATACCAGCCCAGTGGCCCCCTTGACCTATGGCTTCATGCTTTGCACAACCATGGGTGGCAGTCCAGGTGTCTTGGGTCCTTGTCATCATTTCTGTGACTTGCCCTGATACTGTTTCTGTCCATGTGAACTCTAGACAACGTGGTCCAGCCTGTGATTCCATCTCTAGTCTGGGGGCTCCATCTGGCTGGCCCTGGGTTGAAGCTAATTCTCTGTTTGTACCCTGGGAGTCTCCAGCCCTCTGCACCAAGCCTGTAGGAGCCTCCCCACATGCCAGCAAAGGGGCACTGCAGACGGGACCAGGACAGGTGCCCTCTGCCTCGCCTCTCTTCTCTCTGTAAAACAGAGCGCGTTTATTTGCTTCTATGGGGCCTGGAGCGGGAGAGCTGAGCTGACATCCTCCCAGCAAAGCCACTGTTATTGTGATCATCACTTAGTTCTTAGCAAGTAACCCAGAGTGCTGGGTCACTGGGGAGGACCCAAGCCGGGATCCCAGTCCCTTTGTTGTGTCCCTGCACTGTCGTGCATTCATTTCAGTTTTTTTTCTAGAGCAGAATTTAAGTCGTCTTGGGCTGTGAATAATGCTCCAGGCAGGAGCCCACATAGTAGTAAGGGTTCCCCTCCTGTGGCAGCACCCCTCAACCTGTGAGTTACTTCCTTCCGGGTACAGTGATGATGCCTTAAGTGTCATTGCTTTGAGATAGCCTTTCTTTTTTCCACTTACAGACAATACAGTTTGCCCTTCCCAAGAGTTCCTTTCATTCTCCTTTCAAGTCCGATGTCGTCCTCTGTGCAAACCCCTTTGTTAAGGTCACCTATTCAGCCCCACCTGTTGAAGAATTGGGGCTGGGGTAGTGATAAAATATTACTCTGTGACATAGCGTTATTTCCTGTCCTGCGACCTTAGGCCTTTTTCTTCTGCAGTCACTGATTAGGGAGACCATCCAATTCAGTAAATATTTACTGAGCTCCCAGCAGGTGTCAGCCAGTCACCTCTGTCTGTCTCGTTGGGATACATCAGTAAACAAAACAGACAAACCCCTGCCTTCACGGTGCTTCAGATCTCAAGAAACAGAAAATAAGCAATAGCATAATAAACGAGTGAAGTTCATGGTATTCTAGAAGGTATATGTATGTCAAGGAAACGTGCACAGAGTAAGAGAGACTGCGGATGCTGTGGTTTTATAATTTTGAAGAGAGTGGTTCATCTTGGCCTCACTGAGGTCATTGACAGACTTAAAGGAGGTGAGAAAGGTTTAGACAAATGAATCTTGAAGGGTGGGGGAGAAGGGAAGACTTTCTAGTGTAGGGACAGACTGTGCAATGTCCCTGAGGCAGGAATCTGCTTCCTCTTTCCAAAAGGCAGCAAGCAGGCCAGGGGTTCTGGAGCTAAGTGTGGGAGGGGGACTGTGGGAGGGGAAGGCAGGGAGGAAATTGGAGACCGGGTTTTGCAGGGCCTCGAAGACCATGGGAAGGATTTGGGTTTTTGCTGTGCGTGAAGTGGGGGCTGTTGAAGGATTTTGAATAGAAAAGTAAGATGGTTTGCTTGCGTGGAAAAAGGATCGCTCAGGCCACAGAGCTGGGAATAGATTGGAGAAGACCATTGCAAATCCAGGATAGAGATGGTAACATCTATAAGGGAAGAGCTGGTGGGAAAGGTTAGATTTTGGACATATTTTTGAAAACCAAGCCAACAGAATTGCTGGTGGGTGGGTGGTGGGAGCGAGAGAAAGAAGAGAGAAAGATAAGATGGGAGCTGAAGTGGGGAGAATGGGCGGAGCAGGTTCACTGGGGAGATCAGCGGTTCAGTTTTGGACTTGTGAGGTGTGGAGTGTCCCCTGGGTATCTGTCAGGCAACTGAGAATGTGGAATGATGGCTTTGGAGTCAAGCAGGGCTTCATCCAAACCACGTCTCCACCATCGGTTTGCTCTGTGACCTTGAGAAAAGTACGAATACCTATCTCCGAGTCCCAGATTTCGTGCTCCTAAAATGCAGGCAATTCTCTCCATGTTCACTGCCCTGGAGGTGGAGAGGAGGGTGAAATGATAGCGCCGGTGTGTCCTGGACGCAAGGGGAGCTGTGTGGGTGAGGTCCTTCCTTCCAGAAGGGCCGGGGGTCCATTCCAGCCTCACCTCGTAGCCATCTTCTCCAGGGGTTCGTTCCTGCACTCTGGGCCTCTGTTTTCTCATCTCTAAAGTAAGAGTTGACATGAATAGCTCTTCAGGTCTGTTCTGATATTAAAGTTGCATGAGGGTTAGGGGGACTCTGCCTTCCACTTGCTGGTGTTCCGCCTCTCACTGGGAATTCGCACACATGTGTGCACAGCTGCACACACACAGCCCAGCTCTGTGGGTTTTCTCCTGTTTGGAGGGATCCCATCTCCCTGGGCCTCCAGCGACTGCCTCTGGCCAATCCCCTTTTCACTCGAGCTGCCGAGCTCTGTGTGGTTGGCCTCATCAGACTGGCCCGGCCTGGGGCCGCACGGACAGAGGGAGCAGCGCAGGCCTCGCCGCCAAGGGAATGAGCTCCCGCCTCTTCGCAGCAGTCCAGTCACAGAGGTAAACGTCACCCACCTGCAACACCATTGTGTTTGCATGGAAGGTGCCCAGATCGGGAGAGAAACAACAGGCGTGCATTGCCTCCCATGTCCTCAGCCCTGCGAGCTTGACTCTCGCTCCCATCCCCCTCTGCCCCTACCCTGCAGCGTCTGCACCACCCCCGGGCGTCCCTCCAGGCTGCCTCCTTCCATGAATCTCATCAGTTGCTCATTCACCTCTGCTTGGGAGGTGACCGTGATTGGCACCTGCACGGGCTTTTGTGGGACCGAATTGCTGAAAAGCTCGTTGATTTCCTTGCAGAGCTCGTTATGCTTCTTCTGTGGTCTGATTTTGCAGAGAGTCTGATGTTTCCATTGGCGTTGAACTGACCTACCTAGCTTTATTTGTTTTAACTGTCTCTATATTGGTTATTGGCCCTCTTTTTTTTCTTCCTTTTTTGGTCCTCTTTCTTGGGGCTGACCTGTTTTTTTTTTTCAGACTGTGAAGTCTATTTGTCTCTAAAATACCACTTGACCTGAACAGTCTTTATTGTCAATTTTATCCTTCCTCATTGTACCCCCAGCATCGTCCCTGACCATCCATTTATCATAGTGTTTACCGCACCCAGTCAGAGTGGCCTGTTCCCCCGCCCCCCAGGTGGTTAAGCAGGAATTGCATTTGGCCATGTCTGCCCCCAGCGGCCCATGCAGGGGCAGAGACCCACAGCAGCTCGAGGAACATGTGTAGAATGCACAGATAGATGAAGGAATTCATAAATTAATCATCATATAGAGGAAAAGATCACGAATTCACTTATGCTCCTACCCAGGAAAACATGTATTTGTGTCCCTCCAGACCTTAGTCCATCTTATAAAAGCACAGAAAGTTCTGGAAGCCAGGTTATTTTCCTGACTGGGATGCCTCTTGGGTCAGAAGTGCACACCAGATGCCATCAGGAGGGCACAAAGCTGTCCCGACCAGGGCATGCAGAGTGGCAGGAACCCATGCCCCCGCACCTGCAGGTCCCTGGACAAGGATGGCCGACTGCATGCTCTCTGACTTCTGTCCTCCTGTCCCGAGAGAGTTACTTGATTGACTCACTGATGCACCAAGTCAGTCAGCAGATGCTTACTCAGCTCTGGCTGCAGGTCAGGTGCTGGGCTACAAGGCAAGGCTGCATCGCTGCGCAGGAACGGAACTCCCTTCCTGATGCTGACTTAAGCAGACAAGCAAACGGAGGGTCCAGGAGGCCCTGAGCACCAACTCAGAACATAGGGACATCTCCCCGGAGGAAGTGATGTCTGAAGTGGGAGCAGTCAGAGTGAGGACAGTAAGAGACACGCTGTGATGGAGAGACACGTGGTACCTGCCAGGCCAGGGCGAGATCACCTGGTGCCCCAAAGGCCCGCACTGGCTGGGTCATAGAATGTGAGTGGGAGCTGATTTGTAGAGGGACCGGTTGGCCAGTTAGGATGTAGATTTCTGTGAAAGTAGCAGGGGCCCTGCAGAGTGGTAAGCAGAGGAGGGACATGATTAGAACTGTACTTCTGGATGCTCACTCTGTGGCTGAAGGGGACAAACACATATCAGAGTGTTCGAGGAGGCGGCCATGTGGTTGTCCAGGCCAGAAAGGAAGCGGCTGCGCTAGTGGGGCTGGCGAGGGGGCCAAAAACAGTGGGCGGATCTGAGGGATCTTTGAAGGTGAAACGGACGGACTTTGCAATTTGTTGAGTAGCCTGTGGACCGAAGTCTGGCCTATTGGCACACAGTCACACAATGGCCAGATTGCGTAGTTGTGACAGAGACCCTCTGGCCTACGGGGCCTAAGATGTTCATTGTCTGGTTCTTCATAGAAAGCATTTGTCAGTGCCCGAGCTCGTGCAAGGCACCGGGGGTGGGGGCACGACGGGAGGAGGATGGGCCTGGGGGTGACTCCAGGCTTTGTGTGTCGGTGTCTGTGGCGGGGAGGGCGACCCAGGGAGTGGCAAAGGGGCTGTCCGAGTCTTTGCAGGCTTGCTCCCGCCTTGCTTCTTAACTGGGTGCTGACTTGGCCTGGCTCTTCCCAGCCTCCTCCCCAGGAAAACGGGGCTCTCTGTTCCCTTCTGTCTAGCTGGCCCTTAGCTGGGGTTTGGTGGTTCTTCTGAAGCCATGACCTTGGTTTCACCTGACCACAGGATAACCTGCTGCCCCCATCCACCTGGACCAAACGACCAGGACTGTCCACATTCCTGGGGTTTTCCATGCACTTTTAACCCCCATCTGGGACCAGAACTGGATCCACCCCCACCTGTGCGGCCAAAGTCCCCGCAGCCTGTCTGTCCACCTGTGCCAGTGAACCAGAAGTCAGTCACCTAGGCAGGGACTGCCTTGGTTCACTCCCTCGGCTCTCGCAATGGCAACCTGCAAGGACATGGGCAGTGACTGTCTTTCTGTAAGGCAGGTCACCTTTGGTGTGTGTGTACATCCACTTTTCTGCTTGTCAGAGTGACATTTTTGTGATGCCCAAAGTTATTAAGTGGCATCTTTGGGCACCCACTGTTTAACCAGAGAGGAGGAGGCTGGAAAACGTCAGTAGCGATAATGCACAGCTGTGTCCCCGGCACCCTTTTGATTGAACACATGACAGGAATGGTGTGACCCGCAGAGTCCTTTGCAAGGCACTGCAGTTAAAGAATTTTCTCAGATGAACCAGTTTTTCACCACGAGCCCTGAGTATCTTCAACAAAACACCGGCTGGCGGGCACAGCCATCCCGCTGACAAGGGAAGGCAAAGCCCCGGCCTGGGGTGCTCTGACCGTCTCACAGCCCCCAGCCCACATCTGCAGGCTCAGGGATCTCCCCGCTTTGGACCCCCGGCAGCCCTCAATCAGCAGAGTGGTGGACTGTGTCGGTCTGCCTGAGACCACCCTCCCCGCAAGGAGGGTCTGCCCTGATAACTGTGCAGACAGAGGTTCGAATGGAAGGACAGAAAAACAGAAAGAAGGAGACAGACAGGGTCTGGTGAAGTCAGAACTTGGATGGTGGTGTAGTCACCTGGTTAATGCCTTCCCCACTTTTGCACCTGGGCTGCAGGCTAGAATTTCTCCCAGAGTCTGGGATGGGCAGATTCTGGCTGAATTCCCACCACGGTGCTGTCACAAGCCCCCTCTTTATTGGGGTGCCTCTCTGGGGCCTGGCAGCTCCTAGAAAAGCCCCTTCCTGCCAGGGAAGGGCGTTTCATCCAGACCGCCATGCTCAGGGCAGCTGGGGGCACTCGGTTCGCCAGTGGAGAGAGCCCCGAGTGGCCAGGGTGCCTGCCTGGTGCAGGGCAGGCCGGGTTTGAACTGCTGGGGTCGCTCTTGTCGTCTTCCCGCCCCCACGCCCTCACCTGGCTCCGTAGCTGGGGGCTTCTCTCCTCCCCAGTGCGAACAGCCCGCGCACGGCTCCCGTGTGGCCGGAGGCCTCTGTCTCCTCCTCTGAGCGCGTTCCACCCATCAGGACGGCACATGGTTTCTCATTTCTGTCTTCTCGTGGACACCGTGCTCGGCGAGGCTCCCGGACCTCGCTCAGCCCCTGCAGCGTTTGTCAGTTGTTAATGAAACAAGCCGTTCTTTACATGGGCAAGTAGTTGCTGAACAAAGATGCCGGGCCCTGGGGATGTACTGGCCCACAAGACGCATGTGAGCCCTGCCCTCGTGGAGCTCAGACTCGAATGCGGGAGATGGGTTTGTGCAATGACTGAGTCCGGGCTCTGTTCACATGCAGACTAATCTCTCTGTTATAGGTAGACTTATTTTGGGGTGGCGGGTTGGGGGGCATGGGCGGATGCCAAGAACATTCTGTTTCTGGGCACAGGTGTCGCTGACACAGGTGTATTTAGTTTGTGAAAGTTCCTAGAGATTTTATTATGTGCACATTTTTGTATGATGTTCGACTTTGATTAAAAGTTAAATAACTAATTAGAAATGAATTAAAGTCATGGCCAGTGCTATTATGAAGGAGGAGAGCAGGGTGTGGGGAGCAGACCTTGCCTGGCTACCAAGCAGGGCTTTCCTAGAAAAGCAGCATTTTA
Source organism: Micronycteris hirsuta (assembly GCA_004026765.1). Taxonomy (NCBI): domain Eukaryota; kingdom Metazoa; phylum Chordata; class Mammalia; order Chiroptera; family Phyllostomidae; genus Micronycteris; species Micronycteris hirsuta. Next base: position 19,398 of record PVJI01000282.1, on the reverse strand, counting down.
TATGAACGCTGAAGGACAGGGGGTGTTATTTAGGATCAAAGAGGAAGGTGGGAGAGCATCCCAGCAGAGGAGCCAGCATGTGCAAAAGCCCTGGGGTGTGGGCAGGAGCAGGGCACATCAGCAGACCCTGGGGGAGGACCCTCTGGGCCACAGCAGAGGAAGCAAGGGGTGAGGGGCGCCTGTGGGAGGTGAGGGCAGAGGGCAGCGGGAAGAGGCAGGGCCAGGGACCAAGGCAGGGCTTGTTGCCTCTGCTAAAAGCAATGGCAGTCATTGAAGGGGAGCAACTCGCATTCTAATTCACATTCTGATGAGATCCCTCTGGCTCCTGTGGCTGCCAGACAGGCAGGCATTCTTCCTCAGAGGGGAGAGGAGAGAAGGGCAGGGTGGCCCGGACAGGGGTGCTGGCAGCTGAGGTGGGAAGAAGTGGATAAACCTACCCAGGGCTTGGGGGCCTCTTTCTGAAGCATCTACCCAGGATGTCCCACAGCCTCTAGAGATGCGGTTTGGCAACATCCATCAAGAGTTTTCCAAACAATCACACTCTCTGACCCAGAAGTTCTCCATTTCTGGACATCTGTCCTAAGAGAAATCTGAACTCTATAAATCATTTCATTTACAAGGATGCTTCTCAAAGTTATCTGTTGCTGCTGTAACAAAACACCACAAAGTTAGTGGCCTAAAACAACACAGATGTATCACGTTGTAGTTCTGGAGGTCAGAAGTTTGAAATGTATTCTGTTGGGGTGAAATCAAGGTGTCAGCAGAGAGGCATTCCTTTAGGTGGCTCTAGGGGAGGATCAGTTTCATTGCCTTTGCCAGCTCCTGCATTCCTTGGCTTGTGGCCCCGTCTTCAAAGCCGGCAGTGTAGCGTCATCAAGGCTCCCCCTCTCCCTTTCTCTCCCCCTCCTTTCTTCTTCCTTTCCTCCCTCTTCCCTCCCCTTCTCCTTCTTTCCTCCCCTCCCTCATTATTATTTTTCCTTCTTGAGTTCTCTCCCCCTCCCCAGTGATTACATTTGTTCCACCTATATAATCCAGGCTAATCTCCCATCTCAAGAACGTTAACTCAATCACTTAATTAACTCAATTAATTGACTTAAATGCAAAATCCCTTTGGCAATGTGTAAGGTAACTTAGTGTTTATAGGACTCTGGGGATTCAGACGTGAGTGTGGACACTGTTGCGGGGTTGAGGGAACACAGTTCTTTTGCCACAATAACCATCACAACGCTGCTGTAATGATGTAATTCCCTCTGTGGGACAATCCAGGTGTCCCATAGAAGAAGACGATTCAGCACTATCTTTCCCCTTATCACTTCTGCCACAATTAAAATGTTTAGGAAGAACTGCTTCTCACATGGATCCTGTCGATACTGGAGCATTTAGCAGAAATTGCAAAGTTGAATTAAAGGGTTATGTGTTAGACAAAAAAAATTTCACTTTCATGGCCGAAAGTCTTTTTAAAAGAAAGGGTTTATTAGGTCATCTTTAGCAAAAAACAAAAAGCAGTCTTGGGCTTGGAACCCGTCTGAACCACCAGCCTGGCTAGGTAGCAAAGGTAGCACACGCCACAGAGCTTGCAAGCAACCCGCGTCTGCGCCTGTGGGTATGGGCTGTGGGTGGCTGATTGGAAGGTTCGTGTGTGCAGAAGACGCCGAGGCTCCTGGCTCTTCTGTCTTTTGGATAATCATGGAAATAGCCACTTGGAAATTAATCTTAAACCTCAAAAGATACACAGGAATATTAGCAGTCTTTTGTCAGAAATGGCCCAGAGTTATTAATAGGCTGTTTGTCTCTTTCTCTCACTCTCTAGCTGCTGTAATTTTAATTTAGAACATCTCAATTTTTTTCTTGTCATATGCTTTGCCTAATGTGTAAAGAAGTTGAATAATTATCAACAAATAGAGTTGCCAGGAAATAATGGTTCACATTCACCGTTATACCTGGGGGTTGAATCGTGTGCATTTATTTGTTTGTTTCTAACCTTCTACATTTCTCTAATTTTTCTATAAGAAACACACTGATTTTTTTAAAAATCTATCAGCCTTGGATAAGAAAGAAAAAAAGGAAGGAAAGAAAGCAAGCCAGCCTGCTGTCGGCAGGGATTGGAAACAGTTAAGAAAGCTCCTCCAGACTCTCTGGAGCCAAACTGCTGGTTGACCCAATGGATGCTCTGATGGGTCTTAAATCCCTGTTCCCCTGTTGAGGTCAAGGTGGGAGGCATCTGTCACTGTGTGGGGTGAGGGTGAATGTAAAATAATAAACAAAGGATATTGTTTGGCATGCTCCCCACTGACGATGACATTCCTTAGTTGCGTGATCAGACTTCCACCGGAAGCTGACAGTGTTTGCCCAGGTGTGGTCTGAGACCTCCACCAGGCTCCCCAGTGACAGACGAGATACCCACCCAGCGCACCTGACCTCACTTAGTGGCTCCGAGCAAGGGCGGCTGAGCAGTAGGTGCAAATGGGCACGTTTAGACCCGTGCATTGTTAGTGTACAGTCACTCAGTTCCATTCATGTTCATTTCGACATGCAGTTAAAGCTACTTATTGAGTAACCCACGAGGTCACTTGGTTTGTAAGGGAAATGAGAATTGGTGTTCTCGGACTAAAATCGGTTCATTAGTGGAGCTTTCTGAGGATCTAATTCATTATCCTGCTAAAATTGTTGGCTGCGTTGCTGACACCCGTGCTCAGCTCAGACACCTTGAAAAAGCACGAGTGGACTCGCACAGTTACAAACTGTGGCCATCTCCCCGGTTTCTGCAAAGGACATTTTGTTATCCATCCTAAGTGTGGCCTTGAATTAGTTGCAACTTTCAGTAACCCTTTCTCTTGCATTAATATAACTTCAGAATTATGGTTGGGTTTTATTTTTGTTCCTTGTCATTGCTGCATCATTACAATTTTGCCCATTCTGTCCACATCCGATTTTAATATATCACCAAGTTCATGGCCAGTTGGCAAGTGAGGCAGGGAGGAACAATAAGCCGGGAGGTCTTTTGCCTTGCCTGTTCAAGTCAGCTTCAGGCAGAAGAGTTTGGGAACTGCTGGGAGAGGTGACTGACACAGGCAGTGGGAGGTGCAGAGCAAGGTGAGGAATGATGTGAATTTTCTTGGAAAATCTTTGGTGACATTTCCTGGAAATACCTAAATGTCGGAGTAAATGGCGTATTAATTACGAGGCTCTCACCTTGGTAATTAAGCAATAAAAGCCCATCAGGCAGTGAATTTGTGGGTGATTAGAGCTGCATTTGGTGGAGTCAGAGTTTGCAGCTGAAGATGAAGTGGTTTCCACCACCTGAGAGATGCATTAATCACCTGGAGCTTCCCTACCTGGTAGATTTGGTTGCTTATTTGGAATGGCATTTGCACATTAAAGTGAGGAATATCTGTACGTGCTGAGAGAGTCAAGGATAGTTACTCAGCAAGGACAAGCAGGGTTTCCAGGTGTAATATTATGACTCACTACAGCATCTGTCCAAGGGTCACCTCTGTGCTACTTTCGGGAGGCATAGATGGAAGAGATGCCCCAGGCACGGATGACATAAGCTGGGTGTCCTGCCAGGTGTACCTGAGCCTTCCAAAGGACAAAGGACACATCAGCTTTAGAGACAGACAGCTCTGAATTCAAACATTAGCCTCTGCCCTTACTGTGAAATGCTGGGCAAGTTACTTCATCTTACTGATCTTCAGCTTTCTCTGCTGCAACGTGGGCATGTTACTATTAGCCAGCTATCCCTGTGTGAGAAGCCAAGCACAAAATAGCAGTGGCGTATACCTATGAGCGATTTTTTAGTGGAGTTGTTTTAAAGTTGATTTTATTTTTCAGTAACAGTTGACATCCAACATTGTATTAGTTTCAGGTGTACAACCTAGGGACTACAGTCAAAAATATTACAATAACTGCGTGTGGTGGCAGGTGGGTGCTAGGCTTACTGGGGTGATCACTTTGGCAGGTGTGCACATGTCTCATCACCACGAGCATTTATTTGGCTCTTGGACATGCAGGTTGGATGATGCCACCTGAGTGTGTCTACACATGTACAGGTTGATTCGGGGCCAGCTGGTCTAAGTGGCTGGGCTTCCTCCTTTTTTTTGTGGGGGGGGTTCCGTTGATCTGCATCTGCTCTCCTGGCTTCCTTTGTCCTCTCTGGGCCAGTGAGCTAGTCAGGGCTTATCTTCTCATGAAGGTGGAAGCACAGAGGGTGAGTGGGAACAGCCAGGGCCTCTGAAGACTAGCACCAAAACTGACACACCATCACTTCTGCCTTTTTCTATCAGCCAAGCCAAGTACCAACACCCAGCCCAAACACCATACCCTTCCTTCAGTGCAAAGAGCTGGAAAGTCACTAGGCAATGGGCCCCGATACGGGGAGGGTGACGTCTTAAGCCAATAGTGTGATCTACCACACACTTCTTTTATACGATTTCTATTTAGGGACACATGTTATGTGCTGGACACAGAGTTCTGAACAAGGCACCTTCATGCAGTTTAGAGATGAGCGAGCATATTGGACAGGAAGCGGATAATCATGGACATGCACAACAATTAATTAATGGCAATTGTCGTAAATATTACAAAGGGAATGGAAGGGATGCTAATAGGGACTTACAACAAGGGGCTCTAAGGCAAAGTCCTGAGCAGAGTACCTGGCACATGGCGGTGTTCAGGGAGGGCAGGCCCCTGAGGACAGCTCTGCAGGACACGCATTGTGGAAAGACTACCAGGCATGGGGGTGGGGGGGCAGGGATGAGCGGATGCCCTGCTCACCGAACCTGCCTGCTGGGATGGGGCTGTGAAGCAGCCCTGCAGTAAGGACTGGGGTCCCTCCTCTCCAGCCCCCGACATCTCACCAAGGTGATGGTGCCTCATTTGTAAAAAGCTCACAGTGGAAAGATACCTTGTGTCTCATGATAGTCTAAACTAGAATTCAGAATCTGAATGGCCTGCCAAACTGGTCTTCTTCTTCCGCTGTCCCAGGCATCTGACGTCAGGAGCTGATACACACAGGGGCAGGGGGTCCTGCAAGGGGAAGAAGAAGGGGATGTCTGTGGGGGAGACAGGGGGCTTTGGGTAATGGCTTCTGGATCACGATAACGGTCTTCAAAGCGGGGACTTGCGAGATCTTGAGTCAAGTCACACTCAGGGCCAAGTGACAGGGTGTGAAAGAACTCGGGAGGCCTACAGGGAACCAGCCACCATTTGGCATCGCTTAGATCTGCCTCCTGGGGGCTCTGCGAGGGCGCGGCAGAACAGGAGGCCCGCTGGAGAGGAGCAGGCGGAGCGGTTGGTGGGCGGGCTGCAAGCTTGGGCATTTGCTGATGTTCATGTGATGGCCTAAGTCAGTGAGTGTTCCATCTGGGGCCTTTCTCAGATGCTGTTGTCCCCCATATGTCCTGCGACTCTGGTCATTTCATACCTTTGTTCAACAACTGATTATTGATCACCTATTGTATACAGCACTGTGATACAAAGATGAACAAGGCAGAGCTGTCCCTGCCCTCCAGTGGCTTGTAATCGCTTGGAAAAGAAGGCACTAGACATGTAGTTGCTTTGAGTAAATAACTTGTTTATTCATTCACAGTAATTGTTAGCTTGTACACCTGAGACTCACTGTCCTCGTCTCCTCCTAAGGTTGTTGTAAGGGTTTGATGAGCTAGGCTCTGACATGTTCTTCTTCCCAGATCATTCCAGGACGCTTGAAGGATCCTGGGTCTGGCAGCTTACACATCCTTCTGTGAGCTAGGTGGAGCACCTTTGACCCCAAGGCCCGGTTTCAACAACTGGACTTCAGCTTATAGCCATTCGTTTGAGTTCTGGCATTCAGCTTTATTTGAGGTCCAGCCCAGAGGGGCACGGAAGAAATTGGATTTATTTTTATGGCAGGTCTTAGTGGAGACAGATGATCAATCTTATGTTGAGATGCTGTCTCTAAAGGAAGTGGGTTATAGGCAGGCTTTGGAGCCAAGCTCCACATAGAGTGAGCGGTGCTAAACCCATCACTTATTCTCTCTGCTCCTCGATTTCCTCACCTGTAAAGTGGAGGATGATAATATCACCCTCTGAGGGTTCTGCTGGGATCATGAAATAGCAGGAGTGGGCGCACCCAGCACGTTCTAACCTGACACCAAGCAGGCACTCAGCAAACGCCAGCACCTACTTTACTGCCTTTGGGTGTTCCGTGGAAGGCATTGAATTGACTGTTTAAGCCATTTTGCCACATAGATACTAATTAAGACAATCACAATAATGAGACCAAGTACCATGCATCATTGCAGACACTGTAAGCCCCCAGAAAAACATATCAAACCGTACAGCAGCCCTGGCGTTCGGTGAATGCTGCGCAGCTAATTAATCATCCCCTACATCTGTGTGGTACCTCAGAGGTAATGGAGCGGTTCCACTCTGGCTGGTGCAGCGAATGTTCGCAGCGAATAGGAGAGGCTGGCACTGACTCTCTGGACAGGTAGCTGTGAGCACCGTGAGGGATGCTGCAGCTGGGACAGGGACCAGGCCCCTAACTCAAAGAAGCCTTCGTACTGGGTTGGGAAATGGGCAGGGGTCTTAGTTGCCTCTCTTGAGTGTGAGAGAGGAAGGAAATGTACAGTGAGGGGTGCCTCACCCCCCAGGGACCCCAGAAAGCTTCTTAGTGGAAAAAATGTCAACTCTAAGTCTTGAAATGTGACGAGGAGTTTTATGCGTAAAGAGGACTGCGTTGGACAGGGTAGGCGGGACTGCAGGTACAAATACACCCAAATTTATGATGGCTTAATATATGTAATGAACTTTTAATTTTGGAATATTTTTGGTTTATAGAAAGTTGCAAAGGTAGTAGAGAGTTCTCATTTACTCTCCACCCAATTTTCTCTAATGTTAATATTTCAGATTTCCATGATACATTTGTCAAAACTAAGACATTAGTGTTGGTAGGTTACTATTAACTGAACACCAGGTTTTATTTGGATTTCCTCAGTTGTTTCTTCTAGTGTGCTTCTTCTGTCCCAGGATTCAATCCAGGATGCCACATTGCATTTAGTCCTGTTTACTTTTTGCTCACTCTGGATGGGTAGACAGGATGCGCAGTCCTCTACTTGGCCACTCGGGGACCTAGGTGGACAGAGGCCCTGAGATCCTCAGCACGTGGCTTTGTAGGTGGTCCTGGTCATCTCCACCCCAGCAAGGGGAGGAAGAGGGTGCCTGTGCAGTGCCGGATGGCTTAGCGACATCCTGTCGATCCCTTTTGCTACATCTCATTGGTGAAAATTAGTCTAGAGGTTCTGTACCTTCTGCTCCGTTTTGCCGTGACCCTAAAACTACTCTAAAAATTTCGAAGTCTGTTAAAAAAAATTAAAATCTAGTCTTGAGGCTGGGAAACACATTCTCTAGCTGAGTAGCTGGATGCCAGCCCCAGCTGTGTGCTGTGGCAGGGAGAAGGAACTTGGGGGAGAGCCTGCCGTTTGTGCCGCAGGAGGACAGAGGGGAGTATCTGAAGCGGAAGCAGTTGCATTCAGGAAAGAGGGAAAGGGAAGGTGTTCTCATTGCCGTTTTCCAGGTGGGAAGCTTGCAGGACTGTGCCCACCTGGCACCACAGTTAAGCAGTGCTGCCAGAACTCCGCCCCACGTCTACCTGGGCACCCAGACCAACCTGTGCTGATGAGCCAGATGAGTCCAGAGACATGTTTCTATCTCATATGTTTCTGTAAGGGCGTTTTATTTGAAGTTTTACAACTGTTCCATGAAGGAGGACGGCTTTCCCCCAGATTCCTTCCTTCTCCCTGAGAAGAGCAAGTGATGAGAGCACATATGAGAGGCACTCAACGGCCCCAAATTGATGCATTAGCGACACTGTGCCTGCCCGTCATTGTGTGATGCCGGCGTCTGTTTATTTCTGGCTGGATGGAATATAATTGCTCCCCGGGCTGACAGTGACAAATGGTGGTGTGGGGAGAACATTCCCCTGAGTGATGGTTTGGGCTGGTGCACCTGACAAAAACAAGCTCTGTCAGAAAGCAACAGGGGGTTCAAGTCTCAGCCTGAAGCCTCACGGGCACAGGGACAGTTCCAGGAGGGTGGGCCCTGAGCTGCTCCAGGAGCTGGTGTCGTCTTGAGGCTGAGGGACAGTCCAGGGATGCTCCAGGTACCGGCCACAGCCAGCCCTGACGTGAGGGCCCCAGGATGCACATGGGAACTTGATCCACCTTGGAGGATTTTGCCTAATTCTACTTTGTGGACATCAAAATGGAAATGGCTTTATAGGCCTTTTCCTCTCTTATTTTAAAAATAACCCATGTCCTTTGGGAAAATTGAAGCACTGCAGAAGAGTGAAATCAGAAAGCGAAGTTGACCTCAGATGCTTCCAGGCAGGCCTAACCATTTTGGAATTTTTTTTCTGTTTCCTTCTGTGAAAGAGATCGGCCAGGCGGTGGTGGGCACGCAGCCTGGCTGCCCTTGGCTCCCCCCTCGCAGATGGGGGTGGGCATGTGCTTGCGTTTTAGCCTGTGGTATGTGGGCAGAAATAAGCGCACCACTTCCGGACCTGGCCCTTAACACATTCTGCAGCCACTGTCTCTTCCCTTTTCTGACGGCCAGGTGCAGAGGACCCAGTGGAGGACTTCAGGACTCTAGTGTACAGTGGAGCCACTGACAGAAGGAGTTGGGGCTCTTCATTGATCTAGTGAAGCAGGGCCTCCCTTCCGGCCTGTACTTGATTGTGATAGGAGAAAAAAATAAATCTTTTCTTATGTTCTGTCTCAGGTTACAGAGATTAGCCCACCCTGAACAAAACACCTTCCAAACACTAGCCGCGGGCCTCAGCATGTGTGTGCACACGCACACGTGGGATAGTGAAGTTCTGCCTTTGCTTTTATTTTTGCAACCAGCTCTAGTCTCTCAAATATGGTGTGAACACCTATGGGTGATAAAGATGGATTTCCCCGACCACTTGGATGTCTGCCTCTTGCCCCACCGCAGGTGTACGGCATAATCGATTTAACTACTTCCCTGTTCCTGGACATGTAGGTGGCTCCCAACTTTTGACTTCTATAAGTACTTCTCCTATGCACAGGCTGGTACGTGTCTTTGCACACGTTTCCAACTATTTCCTTAGGACACATTCCTAGAAATTGTATTACTTGACTATATTTAAATGGATTTTGCTCATCACAGGAATAGCTTCTTGAAAAAGAGGCATTGATTTATGACTCCATCAGGAATATAGGAGAGATCTCATTTCCCCAAATTGTCAACTGCTTGAATACTAAGCTGATAAGTGAAAAATAATAGCTTGTTTTAACATGTTGTCCTTTATTGATAGTTTTAAGCAACTTTTTCATGTTTATTAGACCTTTATTTTACCAGTTGCCTCTTCTTTATGCATTTTTTTTCTGTTGTGGCTTTACACAATTCTTATTGTAGGAGCCCTTTGCCTATTAAGGATAATATATCACTATGTCTTTCAGGTGTAGTTAGTTTTAAACATATTTATGTTCCTTACATTCTTTCTATAGAGATGCTTTTCATTGTAATTTCAGTTTTTCTTTCTTGTTTTTAGCATTATCATAGTTTGGGGGAACTAATGGCAGAATATGATAATGGTAGGTTTTCTAGCATTTTTATGATTTCTTTCTTGCCTCATTTTTTAATCTTTCTAGAAGGTATTTCCCTATAGCAGTGATATAGTCATCTGGCTTGAATTTCCTCTGAGGGCCAGGCAGGGAGATAGAACCAGACACATTCATCACACCGAAAGAAGCTAGGGCCAGCTGGCCTGGGGCACTGAGGCCGCCGCGTCGTCAGGGCCATGGCGGGCAGGTGCTGGGCACGGTGTGCAGCGTGCTGATCCCGGTGCCTGAGTGCTACCCAGCTGTGCTGGTTGGGAAGGCGGATGTGGGCTGAAACGGGTGGTCAGATCTCTAAACTGGACCTTGGCACGGACTCAGGAGCAATGAGTGTGTGAGCAAAGGGCGCACAAGCACCCCTGCGTGAGGATGTTTGGGACAGCTTCGTTCACAGTAGCCCCAAACAGGAAACAACCCAAATGGCTGTCAACAGGAGAAGGGATAAAGAAATTGTGGTATTATATCTAATGCTACTTAGCAATAGAAAAGGGTAAATTACTGGACACTCAGTAATGTGCATGAATCTCAAAACCTGTGTGTGGAACAAAGCTGAGCACAGAAGAGGGCGTACCACAGGATTCCAGTCGCATGACTTCCAAGAACAGGCCAAACTGCTCGAATGCCAATAAAAGTCAGAACAGTTACCCATTGGGGTGTAGTATTACCCAGAATGGAGAACAAGGGTACTTCGGGTGTGATGGCAATAAATGTTTTTTAATATCAGTTTGGGTGGCACTTAGGTGGACGCAGATGTGTATAGAAATTTCATGAAGTTGCTCACTTAAGATTTGTGTATTTTACTGAATGTAAATGATTAAAACTCAAAAGAAAAAAATATCCTGGGATCAGGCAAACACGTTCAACCTCATTTTAGACACAAAGCCACTGCAGCCCAGAGGGGTGACGTGATTTGCTGTAACAGGGCTGCCTGATCCCAAGGCTGGAGCCAATTGGTGACAGAATCGTGATTTCCTCGGGCAGCTGTAGGGTGGAGGGGCAGACTTTGGTGGCAGAGAGAGTGGCAGGGGGACCACAGCCAGTGTCAGCACCTCAATCAGTGAGGTTGCAGTCTCAGCAGAAATCTGCCATGGTAGGTGGGGAAACTGAGGCACGAGTGCCTGTCAGCATGAGCTGTAAGCCCATGCGTATTGGGATCATGGGAATATCCTTGGAGCAGAGTTTGCCTGACCTTCCCGCTCCCACGGCACGTGGGGCTTGGCAGAGGCAGCAGCATGATGAAGTGTGAAGACCAGCGTTCTAACCTCACCCCCAGAGTCCATGAGAAACATATGTTGGCAGGACACAGGCAGAAGTACACACGGTTCCAGAACTGCAGCCTGTGAGTGTCTAAATGTACGCTAGGGAGATTTACACCTGGCTTCCCTGCTATACACCTGTGGGATCATTCGTGGCAATTTCTGTCTTCAGGATGTTCTGGTGGCATGCATGGAACATGGACTGTGACATTAGGACAACCTTGTAGAATCTAAATACCCAGTGGTGATACTTGTACTCCCAAAGCAGAATGCACCAACTTCCCCTTCCTGCTGCCCGCTGGAGCCCCAGCCAGGCCTCCAGCCCACAGCACGAGCCCCTTTGCAGGGACCTGGGCACACAGGCAGTGACCACGGGCCTGTGCTTCCCTCTTGAGTTTGCAGGAAGAGGCTGGTGCCTCTTCACAGAACTTGCTAAGGAAACTAGCACACACATCTACTGATGCAAGAGCAGTTCATCTCGAAGGTTATATTTCCGAGGAAGAAAAAGCAATTGTTATAGCCCTTAAATGAAGGCACAGGCAGACCTCATTTAGAAGTGATTGCTGCGTCCTGGGGACCAGCAGCATTTGCTGCCAGCTACAGGTTAACCACAGGGCACTTGTGCCAATTTGGAAGCCTCCTAGACCTTGGGGCTGCCCAGGAGGAAATTGTCCACAATCGTGAAGAGCCATTATGAAAACAAGCTGTAGAGCAGGTGCAGCAGCATGCCTAGGTCCTTCCGCTGAGGAGGAAGCTGCAAAGGAGGCTTTCCCTAAAGCCACAGGGATCCCAATTAGACACCTAGAAATGCTCCTGGGTGGTGGTGTTCCAGATGTGAGCACTCTGGTCCCTGCCCTCTGGAAGCTCAGCGCCTACTGGGAGACACAACGTGTCTGCAATTGCTCGCAAGGAGAGTCCCAACTGAGGTGCATGTATTCCGATACGCATGTGTTCTGGGGTTGTATGTGCAATAGGCATGCTCGGTGAGTTGGCAAAGGGAGTTAAATGAAGGGCTCTCTGCCAAGATGGAAGCAGTGATTCTCAAGTGGGAGCAGTTTCGCCTCCCAAGGGACCCCAGCAATGTCTGGAGATGTTTTTGGTCACATGTTGGTCACAACTTGGGGAAGGGGCCGCTGTCATCTAGTGAATAAAGACCAGGCATGCTGTGAAATATCCGGCAATGCACAAGGCATCCCCCCACGCCAAGGTATCCTTCAGCCCAAAGGCCAGTGGAACTAAGGTCGAGAAATCCTGCTGTGGGAGACAGTGGGAGCTCTCCAAACCTGGAGGAAGCGGGGAGAGAATGATTGCTCCACCCTCTCCTTCATCCTGTCTCCAAGCTCCTGCTCGCATCTCCTATTGGCTGAACTCAACGAGAACCTGGAGGGGAATCTGTAGAAATTAAGTCCCCTAAATACTGGTTGTTGGTGCCAATATCTATGACTAAGGCAAGAGGGCCAACATTATAAGGCAAGGGGGCCAGACTCAACCCTTAGCTTCAGGTGAGTGCTGGTCCTCTGGAGATAGCAGGACAGGTTCCCCGCATCCCTCGACTGTCCTCTTTTTTTGCTTTGCTTCTGCCAATGCTCTTTTAATGTTTGCTTTCAGAATGAGAACAGGCCTTGGGGGCGGGAGCTTTCTCTGGATTTGGGGAAGAGAGAGTGCGGGATGGTGGGAGAGAGCCCCAACCTGCTGCTGAATGTCTCATGTGGATTTCCATACAGTTCAAAAGCTTCTCACCTCCCACCCGGCTTGGATGAGAAAGTAAGAGTTAGGGAGCTGCAACATTTTTCTAGCACAATGAACTTTAAAAATGGAATTGCCGTGTGAAGCAATGACTGATATTTCAGTAAACAGGCTAAGTACAATTGCATTACAGTTTTTTCAGCTTTGACATTTCTTTGCATTTAGAATAGCATCAGCAGGGATGTTTAGAGTTCAAGTTGTTCTCTCTCCTCAGCACCCAGTTTCTTTAAGTCAAGGGTCAAAGATCATCAGTGGGAGGGACTGTAATGTCAGGCCCTCTGGCCTGGGTGTCATTCCTGGTTCTGTACTGCCGTCCCTTAACTATGGCTGCATGCCTTTAGCTCCCAGGAGGCCAAAAATAAGGATATTTTGGAAACCTAGTAAATGAATGTATGTAAAAAAAGAAAAAGAAAAATTGACACGGGGACAAGGAAACATAGGTTTGTTGCTCAACTAGTGGGTGCCAGGCCTGCCGCTAAGCGCTTACGCAAGTTCTCTCTGTTGCCAGAATGAGAAGCTTCCTCCAAACACCCGCACTTCCCTGTCTCTGTGGCCCGTGGGGCCACAAAAAGAAAGGTGGTCAAGACAACATCCAGGGTGGCTTGCAAGTCTCAGGGGACTTACAGAGCTTGGAATCCCTGCACCCAGCACAAAGCAGGCGGTGTGGCATGAAACATGAAGTCCTCCTCAAAAGGCGTACTTTTGCAAAGATTTTGTATAGATTAAGTTCTCTTCCACGCTACAGAAATTTTCCCAACCGCTCTGGCTTTCTGTCCCCAAACCAGCTACCTCTGCATCAGCCACGAACTGGCACCGCAGAACACTGTAAGGTGAAGAAGGTTCCTGTCGGGCTGCAGGTGGTGGCATGAAGTCACAATTCCCAAGGAGAGTCGCTCCCGTCAAGTAATGAGAAGGGCGGCAGTAAGCCCATGAGGTGGCTGAGGTGGGTTTCACAGTAGGGGACCTCCAGCCCCACTGGGGACTCACTGACTATGTTAGTCATCACTGCCTGCACTTGGCCTCCTTCCCAAGAGCGATGGAACAGATCCTGGGCCCCTCCGCTCTGTGCTATGGGAGTCTATGTCCCTCTTCATGAGTTTGTCAAACACCAACAGAGACAGTTTTCAATTACAATCATGATTCACCTAACTGAAAGGATATCGTATCTGTGATTTCTGAGTATATTGGCGGTGGGCAAGGTCTCGTGGGTCAGATGAAGGCTCGTTCCGGCCTTCAAGAGCACCCTTGGCTGGGCATCCCAGGCTTTGAGCTGGTCCCTGGGGCTTGTCCAGGTAGAGGAAAGGAGGCGAGGCCGACATTTCTAGTCCTTCGTGGCAGTAGCTCAACTGCTTTCTTTGTATGAGTTCTTTTTTAAAACCATTTTATACAGCTAAAAATTATATGTTCCAAATAACGCTCCTATGCCCTGGCAATTGGTGGTCTGGATCCACTGGCTCTTCCAATCACAGAAGCTGGGCGGTGAGATTGGCTAATGGTTTGACCTCCGGCAGCAGGCTCATCTGGAACTGGCTGCCTGAGGCTGGTTGTGTTATGAGAGGCGGGGTTGTGCATTGGCGGAGGGATGGAGGCCCCAGGGGAATAGTGCCTCCCTACCACCTCCATCGCTGTGATTGATTTCTCCCTGTGATCTGCTGGACTGTGTTGCTGGTTGCAGAAGTGCCCTTTTCAGAGCAAAGGATAAGAGCTTTTTTTTTTTTTTTGCATTCCATATGAAACAGTTCTGAGGATTTGTGGGCATTTGTTTGGGGAGCAGGGCTGACTACTTGGTCACTGCTGTATACCCTGGGTCTAGCACAATGGCTGGTACATAGTGGGAACTCAGTATACAGTGGGATAAATGAATGAATCGATGAGCGTGTCCTGGGGAGGATACTCCACACGAACCTTCAAAGACCACACAGCTTTCCACGTCAGCGGCAAGTTTCCAACCCTGACTTCCCTGACTGTCACACCCAGTTGCCACCTCTGTTCTCAGGATGCTTGTCTCTCCCAATTGGGAAAAGGTTCAGCAGAGCAGACGTGCAGGGGAGGAGACACACATTCATTGTCACGTGACTTATGGCGGTCTCAGATCCTGGTGGGGGTAGTTCTATGTGAATGAAGATGCACCATGTCGCATGGTTTCTACATGCACATTCAGTCTAGCCTCTACCTGGGCATCAGCGGCTTCTTTCTCTGTCACTAAGTTAGGGACGAACTGATTAAGCAACAATGTTCTTGCAGTTTCTTTAAACTAATCACAATGGAAAATACATTGGTAGCTAACAGCCGTCCGTCTGCATCTTTGTAGTAGAAACCTGTGTAGTGAGCAGGGCCCCACGCTGCCCACAGGTTCCGGAGTGAGAATAATCTTTGGTTCTAATCTTTCTCTTCTACCTCATGAGACCATCTGAGTATTCCTTCGTATCTCAGAACTTCAGTTCCTTCTTCTACAGCAGGTGTCAAACTCATTTTCATCGGGGGCCACATCAGCCTTGTGGTTGCCTTCAAAGGGTCGAATGTAATTTTAGGGCTGTATAAATGAAACTACTCCTTAACAGTTAAGCGAGAGCTCGGCACTGCCAGGTAGAAACAAGGTGCCGAGCCAGATAAAACAAGGTGGAGGGCCGGATTCGGTCCGCGGGCCTTGTGTTTGACACCCGTGTTCTATGTAATAGGAATCACAAACTAACAGATATCATTGTAATGAAGCTTCAATAACCAAATGTATAAAAATTCTAGTGATGCAGTGATATTCCTAGATTTAGAAAAGCGGGGTCTAAATCATCAACATTCACTTCCTGAATGATTTTATGGAAATTACTAAGCTCCAAGCTTTAGCTCTCTCATCTGTAAATGGGAGGTGATGGTACTTATTCACTATCCTTTCCCATCTCCTAGGCTATTGCAAGATTGGAGGGAGGTGGAAATGAGGGGGAGGAGGTGGCAGAACTCAGCTGCAGACTCGGTGACACTCGCCTTCCATGGTCGGAGAGGCCCACGTGCCTCAAGTAACTTGAGGCCGGTGTGAGTGCTGGAGGCCAGTTGCTCTAGAATCCCACACAAAGAGAAAGTATGTACAACTGTCTGGGATGGAGAAACGTTGTGATAATGTGACCTCTGTGATCTGAGCTAGGCAGGTCCCTACCTGAGAGGACAGTGTGAACACACCAAGAGAGAAGGACTTCCAATACAGTCTTCACCACGTACTAGCTATGTGACGGCAGAGAGTGGTATCATTCCTCTGAGCCTGAGTTTCATCATCTCTTCTCCTTCTGGTCTTTGCTTCAGAGGCACCTTTTCAAAAGGTCGTGGGGTTTTTGTTATATTAATCAATTTTATTATGGTAACAAAATTATCATAGATTTATACAACTAACATTTTTTCTCGCTCACATTCTGCATAGATGTGACCTGCTGGAGGCCGTGGCTCTGCCACACCCGTTTTCTCATTATAGAACCCAAGTGGAAGGGCGAGCCCTGGCCTGAGGCATTCAGTTTTTACGGCAGAAGTTAAAAAGAAGAAACTGAGCTAAGCACGCAAGTGCATGCAAGGTTTCCTATTGGGTGTGGGATATGTGACATCTGCTCACTTTTCATTGGCCGAAGCAAGTCACGTGATGAGCCTCAGTCTTGGGTTGGAGAGGTATCTCCACCAGCAGGGAAGGAGTCCAGGTCACATGGCAGGAGAAGGATGTATAATCTTGAGGGGGTTGGAGGGAGGAAGTAATAGATTCTGTACAATAATACAACGTACCTCCACCTAACTCCCTGATGACCCTATTTAAAGTTGCAGTTGTCCCCAACACCAGCATGCTTACCCTGATCTGTTTTAATTGTATATTTTATTATGCTCTATCATCATTCTATATAATTTAGTTAGTTTTCTAATTGCCCATCTGTCTGTATCTGACCACTCCAGAATGTCAGCTCCCTGCAGGCGTGAGTTTGTATCTGTTTCCCTCTATGTGTCCACAGAGTCTGGGCCAGTTGGACAGATACTTTGAACAGATCAATTACTCAGTCTGTTGTGTGAAGACGACAGCGGATGATTGTAGCAAGTCCTGCTGTCCAGGCCTCTGTCCCCAGGTGCCCTAGTAGCAGGACCCAGGCGCAGGTCACCCCTGAGGGCTTGTCTCCCACTCAGCCCCCACGATCTTGTCTGCTGCCAAGTCCTCACCTCCCTCTGCAGAGGAAACACCAGGAGAGGCGACAGGGACAGTCCCACCCCAGGAAGGGCTGCTTTCCTGAGCACGTGCTTCAAAGGCAGGTGTCCAAGAGAGAACAGCCGATTTTTTTCTTTTTCTGGGAGAAAAGGGGGGGTGCCTATTTCAAGAAATCTAAAAATAATAATAATCCTCCAGCTACCCTCACCTTTTAACATAAAAAGCTTCCATGTTCTATTTCTTGGCTTGTACTGTATCTTTAATTTTGTTCTTTTCATTGACAAGTGTGTGCAAATTTGCCCAGTTTAGGTCCAACGAGCATCCAATTGAAGCTAAAAATTTACCGCTTTCGATGCTGCTTAATGATTCTCATCATTGCCTGGGGTTGAGGGAACTGCGCTCCTCATCACAAATAAAAACGCTTCCATAATTTCATTCCAGTTTTCTCTTTTCACGGAATAATAATGAATGACAACATCAGAAAGAGATTTCACATATTCGTTTATTGCTAGTCTATTTCCTACTTACCTACTAAGTGGTTGTCACCCTAGTAAGCCAGTGAGAACAGCCTGTGGACCTTGCAAGCCCTTTGGAGGGATAGTTGCCTCAATAATATTATGCAAAGGAGTGATGCAGCCAGCACTTAACTGGTGGATGGCAAATGCCATTATGTAATAGCTCTCTCTCTCTCTTTTCATGTATTAATGCACAAAGCTTAAGTTTTGCAGCGAAAACGTTTCTGAAGGCTGTCCCTGAAGAGTATACCAGAGGGAGAATTATTCAAAGTTGAACAAGTAAAACTCAAGGACCTTCGGTGTGTAATTATGAATTCTTTCCTGTTCTTGCAAGAGCCTTTTATGTCTAAAAGTGCTACCTGTCTTTTCTTACCCTAAAGTAACCCCAGAATCAAAGAATGCCCAGACCCGCTTTTTCTACCACTTTCCGTGGCTCTTGAGGGCATTCTCTACTCTGTTGCCCCATCCGGAAACCTTGACATTTTCCTAAATTCTGCCCTCCATTCACCCCACATCAATATGGTTACTCAGGCCCTTTAGTTCTACCCGAAATACCTCCTGTATCCACAGCTTCCCCTGCAGCCCACGGCCGCTATGCTTAGTGGAAAGAACTCTGCTCCATCCTAGAATATTGCAGCCCCCTTCCTGTGTGAGATGCCAACCCAGCCCTGCCTTCCAGGCTGTTCTGCAAAACTGATCTGGCCCCTTCACTCTGCTTCAACTCCTGAGAGTCGGAGAGGGAAACCGAGCAGGGAGGGAAAAGTGAAAAGTGTGTAGGAAGGTCAAAGTCAAAGCGTGTGACAGACAAAGAGAAAGTGTGTGGAAGGGGAGAGAGAGAAAGGAAGAGGGCATTTGAACGAGAGAAAGTCAAGTCCCAGGAGAGAAAGTAAGAGGGTGTGAGAAAAAGAAACTATGAGTGAAGGAACGAAAGCAAACTGCCTGTGAGGACGTGAAAGCAAGAGACAGAAAAAGTGCATGTGGGAGAGAGAACGAGAAAGGAAAATCAAGTATGTGAGAGAGAGGTGTGTAGGGGAAAGAAGATAAATCGGGCAGAGAGACAGAAAAGGTGTGTGGGGGTGAGAGAGAAAGGAAAATTGAGTGGCGGGGGAGAGAAAAAGGGAAAGGGAGTGTGGGGAACAGAGAGAAAGCAAGTACGCAAAGCTGGAGGAAATCACGGCTAGAAAGATGAGAAAGAGTGAGGCAGAGCGAGTGAAAGAGAGAAAACGAGCGGCCGGCTGACATCACAGCCCAGCACACGTGTGCCTGGAGCCCTTCCCACCGTTTTTGGCGAAGGTAGAAGGTCTCCTTTTCAGCTTAACCTGGTTCCTCTTGCCTAGGAAACAGGAGACCTGACCCTCCCAGCATCACAAAGAAGCAAGGTGTGCGAGCACCGGGAGTTACAGAATATAGAGGCTCTTGGCAGGTCAAGTTTAAAGCCTCCACAACTTACGATTTGGGGACAGAGGTGAGGGGCGTTATTTAGATACGAGTTATTTCTAGGAGCTTTTCCCACCCTCGGGACCCCGGTTCCTCTGTAAGGAAATGCAGGTTGTTGGAAGGTACCAAAGTGGGTTATCCGAGTGGAAAACTGGGAGAAGGGCACCAGCCAAACCACCTTTGACTTTGAACCTGCCCTCCCTAAGCCGGAGACGCTGTTAGGCTTCTGACTCCTCCCTGCCCCAACAGAGCTTCGCATGCATGTAGACTTGATGGTGGAGGTCCAGGCATAAGTACAGGAGACCCTGGCGTGCGCAGAAGTGCTAAGTGTTCACACGGACAGCTTGCTTTTCTACAGGGGATTTTACTTCGGTTTGTCTTCTGTTGCTGTTGATTGGCTTCAAACAGAAGGTGGAATGTGAGGGAAAGTCATGAGAGCAAGTATAAATGTCAAAGCAGAAGTACAGTATTTAAATGCGTGCCACAGAACGAAACCACATTAAACTGGGCTTACAAATGAATGCCCAAATAGGATGCGTTATCTAAATCTAATGCACAGTTGTTTTGTTTTGTTTTTTAAAAAGGTTTGGTGTTTCAGGCTTGTCAGTCCTTGAGAATAGGTTTTTGTTAAAAAAAAAAAAAAAAAAAAAAAAAAAAAA